>CM052800.1:167512456-167528807 GCA_028533885.1 Nasua narica
GGTGGCCTGTGAAGGCCACGCCTAGAAGTCACAAAGCTTGCTTCTAACCACATCTCCTTAGTCAGCCATGGAAGCCCAGCCTAACAGTGAGAGGATTTTCAGTACATATGAAATGTTTCTGGTGAACTGGGACTGTAGTGGGAAAAAGAAGCTGATCCAGTAAATAAGGGCACGACTGGAAAGCCTTTTGACTTCCAGGTGAAAGGGTTAGTACCCCACTCTAGAGGCATCGGAGAGGACCAAGGGAAAGACCAATGTTTCAAGTGTTGCTTTAGAAAAAATAAGCTAATCCCAGCATGAAAGACAGATTTCAAGAAGGCACAAGAGTGAGGAAGACCAGCTCAGAAGGTGTGGTAACAGTCCTGACATTTGGTAATAAGGGCTGTGTGTCGTACAAGGAGAGTGAAAAGTGGAGATGAACATTACATTTTCTGTAGAAGATTAATTACATGGAATGTCAGGATTGGAAATCCAGAGTTTGGAGTCGAGAGGCGATATGTGAAACCACGAGAGCCTGGGGGCGGGGGGAGGGAGAACAGAGGGGTCCAAGGGAGAGAGCAGAGGAGTCCACCCAGAGCTTTGCTACCCCCCTTGGCAAGCAGGGGCTGATGAAGCCCGAGAAGTTGGCCCTCTTGAAGGAAACAAGTGCTGAGCAGGCAAGATTTAGTTTTGGGCATTCTCTCTCTCTCTTTTAAAGATTTTATTTATTTATCTATTTGAGAGAGAAAGACAATATTAAAGAGAGAGAGAGAGAGTGCAAGGAGAGGATAGGGGCAGAAGGAGAGGGGATCCCAGGACCCCGGGATCATATTCTGAGCCGAAGGCAGTCATGTAACAGACTGAGCCACCCAGGTGCTCCTGGGCATTCTCTTTCTGGAAATTCCATATGTAATCTTAGGATGAAAAATTAAGGGGTTGAAACTTAAAGTCAATATTTTTATTTCTGTATAAATTTATTTCTGCATTTTCCAATTTTTCGGATACAAAGATATATTACCTTTATAATAAGATTAGAAACTCCTGTTTTTAGCTTAAAAGGGGGGGGGGGAAGTCAAGTTAAAAGCAAGTTTCCATCTCCATCAAGTGTAAAACCAATCATTCTTCCTTTGAAGTCACACATGGCTTAGTCCTGTGACTCCCATCCTGGCACACACCTCCCGGGAAGCCAGCACCCAAGGGAGCTGGTTATGACAGGTTTGCACGAGTGAACACGTCATCACACACACACACACACACACACACACACACAAACGTGAACACACACGGCACCGTTGTGGGCAATTCAATGATTCTGTCAGTCTTTATCAACTCACTCTCTGACCCATAAAGTGAATTAGACTTACTATTGAGAATAGAAAACATCACATCCACTGCATGGTCTGAGAAATTTTCCTTTTCTAGTCTTTCCAAACTCTCTCCTTAGGCCACTCACCTCTCATCTTTATTTCATGAAGCTACTCTTTAAATGCCAAGTGCAAAATGTGAGCTATGAGGCACAAGACACGTGTAACCCGTTCGGAATATAAATGAACAAGCAGAATTGTCTTACTGCTATTAAAAAAAAAAGAAGCTCAAAATACATGCTGTACAGGCACAGTTAAGAGCCTTGTCTTCACATACAAAGGATGACACCCTATTAAAAACACAGCGTTTTGCTTCATGTTTGACATTCTCAATCCAGGGGTCGCTTTCATAGTCTCTGATATCGACCCCCGTGATAAACATAAGTGATTAAAAAAAAAAAAACAAAACCCAAACAGATCAGCATGGTGCTGAAAAATACTGACTTTGGATATAATCAGATCGGAATGCAAAATCTGGTTCTGTGGCTCAGTCGTGAGTGACTTTGGGCGGGTCGCTGACTGGTCCATGCCTGTCTCCGAATCTGTGCAATGCCAACAACAACCCCCACTGCACGGGTCACCGGCAATTACTGAGAAGAGATAAGCATGTTAAGTACTTAGCCCCGTGCCTCGCACATAGTGAGCCCCCCACCTTTGAAAGCCCCTCAACAAGTTTCCTTATAGATGAGAAAGTGAAGCCCAAAAGTTTCAGTGACAGGACAGGGCTCAGCACAGGCAACGCTACCCTTGTCCGGCCCTGATTCCCTGAAGCTCCCGAGGCCTGCTGGTAGATGAGCTCTTTCATGCTGCTAAAAGATTGCATCGATCTTGGACATGTGGGGTGAGGGAGGACCAGTGAGCCTGGAGAGACCAGGGCACCAAGAGCAGCAGTGTGGCCAAGACTTGAGTCAACCCTGGCAGAGAAGCCAAGGAGCAAGACGGTTCTAGAGATGCCATCGTCAGCCCCGTGGTGGGATCTGTCCACTGCTCCAGACCCTACGGCTCCATCATATTGGGGATCCAGTCATTCCAAGGCCATGGCTGAATAGTCAACTCTTCTTCCTGCTTCTACTTATCCAAGGCTTCCACTGCCTGTGCTCTGCTTCTCTAAACTTCCCAGAAGGGGTACAGACATGGGAGGCACCAAAGGCACCTTATACATCACTGAAGCGCACTCATTATCTGAGAATATGTCTCATTTTTTTCATGGTGGTGGTGGTGGTGCAGGAGCATGGCTTAGATGTTTCCCAAGCTATTGACCTTCAGTGAAAGTCTGAAATATCCAGATCCATACCACAGGAATTAAAGGATCATAAGAAACTTCAATGAACAGCTATATGCCAACAAATTGGACAACCCTAGAAGAAATGGATAAATTCCTAGAAACATAAAACTTACCAAGACTGAGTCATAAAGAAATAGAAACTTGTAACAGGCCGATTACTAGTAAGGAGATCAAATCAGTGATTGAAAACCTCCCAACAGACAAAGGTCCATGATTAGATGGCTTCACTGGTGAATTCTACCAAACAGTTATAGAAAAATGAATACCAATCCTTCTCAAACTCTTCCAAAATGTGGAAGAGGAAGGAATACTTCCAAAATCATTTTATGAGGCATTACCCCGATATAAAAACCAGACAAGAACATTATAAGAAAATTGTGGACCACATCCCTGATGAACACAGATGCAAAATTTTTCAACAAAATATTTTCAGAGTGAATTCCATGATATATCAAAAGGATCACAGACTATGATCAAGTGGGATTTATTTCAGAGATGGCACGATGTTTCAACATCTACAAATCAATTAGTGTGATACACCACATTAATAACAAGAAAGGTAAAAATAATAGGGCCATTTCAGTGGACGCAGACAAAGTATGTGACACTCTCAATAAAGTGGGTGTAGAGGTACCTCAGCATGATAAAGGCCATATATGACAAGCCCATAGTTAACATCATACTCAATGATGAAATACTGAAAACTTTTCCTATAAGATCAAAAACAAGACAAAGATACCATTTTCACCACTTCTATTCACACAGAACTAGTAGGTTAGCCAGAGTAATTAGGCAAGAAAAAGAAATAATCCAAATCAGAAAGGAAAAAGTAAAATTGTCTCTATTTGCAGATGTTACAATATTACATAGAGAAAAATTTAAGGACTCCATCAAAAAACTGACAAATGATTTCAGGAAAGTTGCAGGACACAAAATCTATACACAAAAATCAGTTTCAGTTCTAGATACCAACAATGAACTCTCAGAAAGAGAAATTAAGAAAACAATCCCATTTACAACAGCACCAACAAGAATAACAAACGTAGGAACAAATACAACCAAGGAACTGAAAGATGTGTAGACTGAAAACTAAAGACACTGATGAAAGAAACTAAAGGGGACACAAATAAATGGAAATATATTCTGTGCTCATGGATTAGAAAAATTAATATTGTTAAAATGTTCATACTGCCCAAAGCACTCTACAGGCCCAATGCAATTCCTATAAAAATTCTAACAGCATTTTTCACAGTTTTTTTTTTTTTTAAATCCTAAAATCTGCATGGAACCACAGAAGACCCCAAATTACCAAAGCAGTCTTCCAGAAGAACAAAGTTAGAGGCAGCACATTTCCTGATCTCAAACTCTATTACAAAGCCATGGTAACTGAAACAGTATGGTATTGGCATAAAAACAGACACATAAATTAATGGAGCAGTATAGAAAGCTCAGAAATAAATCCATGCCTCTATATTCAATTTTCAACAGAAGAGCCATGAATATACAATGGGGAAAAGATGGTCTGTTCAGTAAGTGGACAGCTATGTGCAAAAGAATGAAGCTGGACCCCTATCTCACACCGTACACAAAAATCAACTCAAAATGGATTAAACTCTTCAACATAACACCAGAAAATGCAAAACTCCTACAAGGAAACAGAGAGTAAGCTCCTTGACATTGGTCTTGGCAATGATTCTTCTTTTTTTTTTTTTGGTTTTGACATGAAAAACAACGTCAACAAAAGCAAAAATAAACAACTGGGACTACATCAAACTAAAAAGCTTCTGCTCAGCAAAGAAAACCATTGACAAAATGAAAAGGCAGCCTACAGAATGGGAGGAAATACTTGCAAATCATATATCTGATAAGGGGTTAATCTCCCAAATATACAAGGAACCCATATATAACTTAATGCAAATAAACAAACAAATAAACCCATTTAAAAAATGGGAAAATTACCGAAATGGACATTTTCCTGAAGACACACAAATGGTCAACAAATATAAGTGAAGATGCTTTAACATCACCGCCTCAGGGAAATGCCAATCAAAATCAGGATGAGGCTATCACCTCACACCTGGTAGGATATCTATTATTAAAAAGAGAAAAAAATTATAAATGCTGGTGAGGATATAGGGAAAAGGTAACCCTTGTATGTGTTGGTGAGAATGTAAATTGGTACAGCCACTATGGAAGATCCTCGAGAAATTAAAAACAGAACTGCCATATGAGGGCCCCTGGGTGGCGCAGTTGGTTGAGCGACTGCTTTCGGCTCAGGTCATGATCCCGGAGTCCCGGGATCGAGTCCCACATCGGGCTCCCAGCTCCATGGGGAGTCCGGTTCTCACTCTGACCTGCTCTCTCTCACTCTCTCTCTTTCCTAATAAATAAATAAATAAATAAATAAATAAAATCTTAAAAAAAAAAAAAAAAAAGAACTGCCATATGGTCCAACAATCCCACCTCTGGATTGTCCAAAGGAAAGGAACACATTTATCCCCAAGAGACATCTGTCTTCCTATGTTCATAGCAGCTTTACTCACAATATCCAAGAAACAGAAACAACATAAGTGTATGTGGACAGATGAATAAATAAAGAAAATGGACACACACACAAGAGAATATTATTCAGCCTTAAAAAAAGGAAATCAGGTCATTTGCAAAACCACGGATGAATCTAGAGGCTATTATGTTAAATGAAATCAGCCAGAGAAAGACAGTTACACATGGTATCACTTATATGTGGAATCAGAAAGAAAGAAAGAAAGAAAGAAAAGAAAAGAAGGCAGGCAGGCAAACTACAAACTAACTAATAAACTAACTCTTAGAAACAGAGGAGAAAAGTGGTTTCCAGGGCTGGGTGGGGGAAATAGGGAAAAGTTGGTAAAAGGGTATAAATTTTCAGTCCTTAGATGAATAAGATTTGAGGATCTAATGTAAGATATGGTGACTATAGATGATAACACTATACATTATGTAATTGAAATTTGCTAAGAGAGAATTTAAATGATGTCACCAAAAAAAAAGAAAAAAAATGGTGTGTGCCCATACACAGGGGAGGTGATGAAAGCATTCGTTAGCTCGGGGGCAGGGATCATCTCACAGTGTACACATACATCAAATCATCACACTTTCTCTTATAATTTTGTCAATTATACCTCAGTACAATTGGAAAAAAATACTCAGATCCTTATTTATTCCTCTAATGGAAAACATTAATTTGGGATATTCTGAAGTTGGCCACCGATTTCTCTGATCTCATTAAACAACTGTATCTATACGTGATCAGAAAAAGAGTGACTAATCTTATTTCAAATTCTATCTAAGGGCACCTGGGTGGCTCAGTTGGTTGGGAAACCAATTCTTTTTTCTTTTTTTAAGATTTTATTTATTTATTTGACAGAGAGAGAGAGAGAGCGTGTACAAGCAGGGGAAATGACAGAGAGAAGGAGAAAGAGGCTCCCGCTGAGTAGGGACCCCCCGATGCGGGGCTCGATCCCAGGACCCTGGGATCATGACCTGAGCCAAAGGCAGATGCTTCACCAGCTGAGCCACCCAGGGGCCCCAGCATCCAATTCTTGATGTCAGCTCAGGTCACAATCTCGGGATCATGGGATCGAGTCCCACATGGGGCTCTGTGCTCAACAAGGTTGTGCTTGAGATTCTGTCCTTCTCCCGTAGTCCCTCCCGCTGCTCATGCTGTGCTCGCTCTCTCTAAAAATAAATTAATAAACAAACAAATAAGTAAATCTATTAAAAAATTCTATCTAAAATAAATCATTTCCTGATTTTTTTTTTTTTACAATAGGAAAGGTGATGGGCTGAAAATTTCTGAAACATGAAATAATAGTAACTGTATGATTCTAGGCAGTGAGCCATACCACTTAGGAATTTTGAAAGTTTTCATTCTCCCAGTCTTCACTGGGCTGGTTTCCTTTGACTACCTCCAAAAGACATTTGATTTTTTTTTTCAGTTTCAAGTATATACTCCATGTAAACTTTTATTCAAAAAGTGAGTTAGAGAGCATCTCTAACCCGATTAAAATCCATCCAGGCCATCTCAGAAGGCAGGACCTGGGATGTGATCTAACAAGGGAACGTGTCACCGATGGTATGGTGCCTGGATTGCAGGAAGGCGGTGAATCCAAGCTGGACCCAGGCAGGAGCTCAATGATTATTTTCAGGAGCATGGCTTGGCCAAGGGGTGGACACACAAGTCCAGAACTCAGGAAAAGAGGTAAGGCCGAGTCAGCTGATATGGGCAAGCTTGATGGGACACAAGCCAAGCCAAGCAAGATGGGGATGCTGGGCAGAGACGTAATCAGAGTTGCTGCCCGGGCTGCTGCCTGCGGCCCAGGGTCCAGGTGGCACTCCCTCAACCGGATTCAACGTCTCTTCAACAATCCCTCTCCTGGGCTCTGAATTCTTTGCCTGCCAACCCGATCTGCTGACGGTTTATTTGAATGATGATTTATTAAATGAGTGAAATCCCAACTGGAGAAGAGACAAGGGCATAAGCATTTTGATCCCTGGAAAGAGATAAATATTTGGGAAGCACTGAAAAATGATCAGTAGGAAAGAACTTCAGAATCGGTACCAAGAAATCTCTATTTCCCCATCGTTTTTTTCTCTTCAGACTCCTTCCAGAAAGCCTATTGATTTCAGAAGCGGCTCTGAGCTTTGGGAAACGATTTGGGGGGAGATGAACATCTCACTGCCAAATCTGACCCTGAACTCCAGACTGTTCTTTAAACATTTGTGCGTCTGATTTCCTCCATGACATAATCTCTCTTAATCCAATTTAAGACCACGGTTTCTGTTCACTTTTCAAGAACTGTGTAAAATAAACATTTTGGCGGATGTGACCATCTACGAGCTTGGTCTTCCCTGCTTCTGGGTCAAGCTGCTTCGCCGCCTTCCACGGTCTGGCTTTCTCACCATAGAACCCTCTACGGCGGGGCGCCGGGGTGGCTCAGTTGTTAAGCATCTGCCTTCGGCTCAGGTCATG
Source organism: Nasua narica (assembly GCA_028533885.1). Classification (NCBI taxonomy): domain Eukaryota; kingdom Metazoa; phylum Chordata; class Mammalia; order Carnivora; family Procyonidae; genus Nasua; species Nasua narica. The sequence continues at coordinate 167,520,093 of CM052800.1, forward strand.
ATCCCAGAGTCCTGGGATCGAGCCCCACATCCGACTCTCTGCTCAGCAGGAAGCCTGCTTCTCCCTCTCCCCCCTCCCCCTGCTTGTGCTCCCCCTGCTTGTGCTCCCCCTGCTTGTGTTCCTCTCTTGCTGTGTCTCTCTCTGTCAAATACTAATTTAAAAAAAAAATCTTTAAAATAAAATAAAATTTAAAAAAAGAAAAAGAAAAAAAGAACCTTCTGTGGTACAAACAGAAAGTAGAACACGCATCATGGTCCGTGTCCAGGAGGAAAGGGAACACTTAGAAAGTCACTCCGCTAGCCGTGCAGCGAGAGAGCAATGTTAATTATAATTACCTTGCTCCTGGCATGGAAAATACTAAAATGACCCGCACAATGAGGATGTCAAATTGTCTTTTTTAATCCGACACCTGCACTGGGAAATGCTAGGAATCTATGACACTTACAATTCAATACCTAAGATTACCAAACACAAGTTCAGACAGGGCTAATTCAGAAATTATTGTCAAGACTCACTGAGCACAGTCATAATTTGGGAGGGGAAAAAAAAAGTGTAAAACCGAGAAAAGCCCCCCAGAGGCACTCTGTACACGGTTTCCCCATTTGGAAGCTGAACTGAAAGTCAAAGAAATTTACTTTATTTAGACTAAAACTCACAAAGTTTAAAAGACGACTGGGATTCAGAAGAATCTGTGGTACTAAACCATTTTCAGGGAAGAGCTGCTATTTCTATGAAGAACGAGAAAAATCTAAATACTGGCTCTCTTTTCTTTCCCAAGTTTTGGTAAAGAACAAAGAATTCACCTCCAAAGTTTTGTGTCAAAGTGGAATTTTTGCTTGACGCTCGTGTTGACATTTTTCCCCACGTGGACTAAAACTGAGACAGGAAGTAGTAAGAGATGAAAGGGCCAGACCATGAGGAAACCAAGATCTGTCCTAAGACATACTCAAACTCGAGAAGCCTTGAGTATATCCCAAGTTATCCTTTAGCAGAGAAAAAAAAAAAAAGAAAAGAAAAGAAAAGAAAAAGAAAAACTCAGAGAAGCACTTTTTATCTCATAAATTATAGGAGACACTTGGTCCTCAATACCTTATGTGGCTATGGGAAAATTCTGACCCGTTTCACAAGAGATTGTCTATGGGAAATATTAGTAATCAGAATATGGGCAACTAAAGGCTTTTTGAACAAGATATGACTGATGGAAACCAAAGCTACTGGAGTAGAGGGAAGATTAATTTAAGAACATCACATGCAGCGTAATGACGAACAAAAACCTGGCCAAGATCCGATAAATCTTCTCCGGGGAGGAGAAAACAAAAAACAAAAAACAAAAAGAAACCAAAAAACCCTATGCATTAAATCATAAAGTTGAGTTTTCAGTTCAGTAGCTCGTGTTTGGACAATGGCAAGTTCAGGCTCATTATGAAGGTGGGTGTGGTGCTGGAGAGGTTAGGGGGGGTTAGAACGTGAAACCTCTTGGCATCTGTCAACCAACGACAGCTCCATAAATGCTAGGAAAACAAACAGGCTGCGGGAGGCATGATAGGTCTGAGGCCAGCCTTCTTTTTGAGAGTTTTACACACAAAATCCCAACAAGGAAACAAAAAACCTGGCCCCACGTGCCCTCCAGAGAGGCTTTCTTCCTCTTCACAGAAGGGGCGACCGGACTTGGGACAGCGGGTCGCTTGAGGGTTGGAGTCCTGGCACCCAGGCTGCTCCTTCCCGACGATAAACCATTAAAATGGAGTTGCTGCTTGTTCCTGACATTCCTGTGACCACTTTAAAGAGATGATCTCTCCGATTCAGTCCTCAGATTACCAGCTCAAATTCATAAATGTGGAGCGTGCCTGGGGCGGAACTGCAAAGCGGGCCAAGTGCGTTTCTTGGGTGGCCCCGGCTGTGTCTAACAGAGCTGTTTCCAGGAGGTTTCCTTCCTCTCTGCCTTCACATGGGTTGGGGTCTGCGTGTGATCCTTGGGGACGGTGGGGATCCACTCATGGGTATGGATGTGCAGATCTGGTGCCGGCGCTGGGCGCCCCCCTCTGCAGGTACAGGTGGAGGGCACATCTGGAGAGTCATTTTGGGAGTGTCGGTCATCAGGGGAGGGAGCCCACCTTCTAACTCTGAGCTTGGAATTTGGAGGGAAAGCCTCAGATAGGACAGAGAGAGGGACCGAGGTTCTCTGGGCCATGGATCTTGCTGGATGAGCACTTCCTCTGAAGACAAGCCAAGAGCTGGAACTAAAGAACCCAGGCAGGGTGACCCAGTTTGAGACTGGTCTTTGGAGCTGGAAAGTCATTAGCTCAGCCTTTGAAAGCAGGGCTTAGAACTTTGCTTTCTTTTCCATCGAATTCACCCTTTGATGGTGTTTGAAGGGTCTCAGTCTACTGTGGCTGTATTAAAGGGAACACAGGGAAGGCAATGGTGTCCAGGCTGGGGCAAGGACTTTGAAGCATGCACAACACACCCGTGTGGCCAAGCACAGTGGCAGAGCTCCATGAAATCAAAGAGTCCCAGTGGAAGTGGAATCCTTCCGGAAGGGAGCCCAGCTATCCCTCTCGGCACAGACATTCTCCTTCGCCCAAGCCTTGATTTCCAGAGATTCTGATTCTTGGTTCTGGATTTTATTAGAGGAGTGGTGGTCTTACATTTCAGGCTCTTTCCCCAACCTCTTAACAAAACCTGCTCCTAAGAAAAGAGTCAGGGGACGCCTGGGTGGCTCAGTTGGTTGAGCAACTGCCTTTGGCTCAGGTCATGATCCCAGCGTCTTGGGATCGAGTCCCGCATCGGGCTCCTTGCTCCGCAGGGAGCCTGCTCCTCTCTCTGCCTCTGCCTGCCTCTCTGCCTGCTTGTGTTCTCTCTCTGTTAAATGAATAAATAAAATCTTTAAAAAAAAAAAGAAAAGAAAAGAGTCAGAACTATTCATTCAGCAAACATAATGTACTGGGCTCTGGGTAATGTTCTGGAAGCTACAACCAGCGGTCCTGGGGTCCTGCCCAAAGGGAGCTGAGACTCTCATAGGGGAGGGCTACCTCCCCAAGCTAGTTCTAGTCTCAGATTTATCTCTGATTGTGAATGGAAACATTTTATCCTTTCTTGGGGGAATATCTGATGTCAGCAGGAGCCGGGGGCCAGTTTTCTGGGCCCTTAGATCTTTGCAAGGCCCATTTTGGGTGCAGATCCCGGCTGACTGTTCCCGTTTGCCGCTCTATGATACTGATTGAATGATGGTATTTAGCACGTGACCAGGTGACTTGTTCTGCTTCCCCGTGAGTAATTAACAGGCAGGAACTTGCTGGCCCCAACCGCCAGGCTCTTAACTGCACGAAGTCGAATCTCCTAACAACTGTTTTAACAATATCTTGCCCACTAACAAATTGACACAGCGGTCACAACAGAGTGGGGGTAATAAATTATATTAAATTACAATGACTTCCCTAGCTTTGGTGAGATAAATATGCTAATAAAGTCTTATTCTGAAAGACTGAGCTAAAAAGTAATTGTCTCCCGCCAGCACTCCCTCTGAAAGGCAACACCCAGCCTGGAAGAAAAGGCAGAACTTTGGAAACAAAAACACAAAGGTCCCGTCGCCATAGATACGCAGGGAAACCCAGGATATCCATTCCCCTATGAGCAAAGTCTCAGCCTCCCCAGCTTCCGTGGAAGCCTCTCCTATGCACCCAGCCCCAAGGCCATCACAGCCGTGGGCTCTACGCCCAGGCTACTGATATTCCCGGGCTCACAAAACCTGCAGAATTAAAGGGGAAAAAAAAAAATCCCTGCCTTCAAAATACAAAAAGAAAACGGTATCACTGAAATGGATTGGGGTTCAACTGCACCTCTATTATATTAGTTGCTAATACAGTACAGAGTAGCCCGGATTGGGGCCTTGCACGGCTGGGGGGGCCTCTGTCTCCCACGGTGGAAGTCTGAGACGGAGGTGTGGGCAGGGCTGGCTTCTCCCGAGGCCTCACTCCTCGCCTTGAAGATGGTAGTCTTCACCCCGTGTCTCCACAACCATTTTCTCTGCATGTGTTTGTGTCCTGATCTCTTCTTTCTAGGAAGACACCAGTCCCATGAGATTATATGGTCCATCCATATACCCTCGTTTTACCCCAGCGACCTCCTTAAAGACCCTAACCTCCAAAAACAGTGCCGCGCTGAGGCCTCGGATGTTGGAGCTCCAACATATGAGCTTTGGGGGAAACACGATTTGGTCCCTAAGATGTAGAAAATACATTATGTCCATGTGAGTATTAAATTTAGAGTTCGCAAACATTTTTATTTACTTGAAAACCGTTTGGAGGTTAAAAGTTCTTACTTTAAAGGATTCATGGCTGTTCCCAACGATTCTTTAAAAATCATGCCCAACTGTAAATTAGATAAATTACTTTAGGCAAGTATTCACGGAGGCGATTCGAATTTCTAGCCCACTGTGCTCTTGTGAAGCCCCCCTCGTGAACTCTGCCTGCCTGTCTGACCCTGGGATGTCTGTGCGACATCTCAGCCTCTGCAGGTACGACCCCCTCACACCTGCTCGGCACACAACGTCCCTTCGTCCTGATGGCAGGAAAATCAGTTGCTCAGGTCAAAAATCAGGGAGTCCGATTCTGGATCCTGAATTTTTCCTGAATTTTCTTTTTTTTTTTAAGATTTTATTTATTCATTTGAGAGACAGAGAAAGTGAGAGAGAGCATGAGACGAGAGAAGGTTAGAGGGAGAAGCAGACTCCCCACGGAGCTAGGAGGCCGATGTGGGACTCGATCCCGGAACTCAAGGATCATGACCTGAGCCAAAGGCAGCCGCTCGACCCACTGAGCCACCCAGGCACCCCCTGAATTTTCTATAGGAGGAAATCCTGCGGCTCTGAAGTCAAAATACATTGACATCGGCCCATCGGTCACCCCCTCCACTGGGTTGGTACGAGTCGCCGCTGTCTCCCGCCTGATCAGGGCTTCGGTCTCCCAGGGGTCTCTCCGTCCCTACCCTTGACCCCGCACGGTCTATTCTCAGAACAGCGGCCAGAGCAGTCCGGGCAAATCTAAGTCAGGCCATGTCAAAGCCCGTAAGGCTCTTTGTTTCGCTCAGAGTAGAAGCCAAGCTCCACAGCCCACAGTGTCCTGGCTTCCCGCTTAGCCCACGCTCCCCGCCGCCGCCCAGTCACAAGCGCCTCCTTGCTGTTTCTCCACGTCATGTGCACAGTGTATATAGTAGCTATCCCATGTGGTCATGTGAGGATTAAAGGAATTAATTAATGCAAATTCCCTAGAACAGTGCCAAGCACATAAGAAGAACTAACTAAGTCTCACTTATTTTTCTTCCCAATATTACTGTACCATGAAGAAATTGGTTGGTGAAATATAACATCATATTACTTTACTCTGGTTTTAAATTGTACTGATCAACATAACCAAAAAATAAAGCAAAAAAACAAAAATCAAAGTTCTGCCTATCCACGTCATACAAAATATCCGGACAGGTCTTTCACCAAATGTGAGCGATTTGACTCTAAATACAGACTCAGTGGCATGGTAAAAACTCACTTTGGAAAAATGCCAAAGGAAACTTCAAAATGATAGACAGTCTTTGTCCAGAATGGCAGAGACACCAGGATAACAAAAGTCTCATTGAACTGAAAATTAAGAGAGACGTGCTACAAATATTAAGAAGCCACTGACAGAGGAAAATCAGAGACATTCTGAATAGAAGCCCTAAACTGAGAGTCACAAGGGCAAACACTCCTGACTGTAGATACTGAGTTGCTTTCCAGTACTTTCCCCATGAGTGACTCCATGAAGGCTGACCCAGGTGAGGCAGAAAGATCTAGTAAATAATGGTTAATGTTCCTGCAAAGCAACTCCAGAGAGATCATGTAGCAAGTAAAAATAAATCAGACCCTTTAGGGGGAAAAAAAAGAAAGTGAAATTATTCATTCAACATGAGGTCTGAGGAGACTTCTGGCAGATTGGTGAAGCACACGCTTTGGGGATCTAAGGTCAACCGCAGCAGGGGAGAGATTTATAACAGAATTTTAAAATTATAAGTGACTTTAAAAATGATCATTTTGCAGTTGAGAAAAATTAAGAAAATGAGAGGTTAAGTCCATAGCAAAAAGAAAAAAAAAAAGATCTTCTGTCTCTTGAGAGACCCTATAATGTAAGGATAATAAAAGATTAAAAACATATTAACCTACAATGTCAGAGAGAGTAGAGAAGGGCTGTCTGCCCATGAGTGATTTCAACAAAACTCTGTTAAGGTGGCCCGCCAGTGGAAAAGAGGTGAAGGAAGCCTGCAAGGGGAGGTGGGGGGGGGGGGTTGGGTATTCATTCAGGGGCATTTGCTTCAAAGGGGGAGGTGGCTTACCCCCCCCCCCCCCACCCTGGGACACCTCACAGGCTTAGGGATTAGAGACTGCTGTGTGGCAAAACTAGGAGTGAAAATTGAAGCTGAAAACAAGTGGATTCTTTAAAGATACATAAATGAAGCAATTAATGTCCCAAGCCTATTATATGGAATGCTATCGCTTAAGCATTCCGAAGCTGACAAATCAGGTTCCTTTTTTAGAAAAGTGAGTCGCCACCTCCACATTCTGGCTTTGGTCGACTCCCAGGACAACAGTCACCTCCTTGCCTGATGGTCCTAAAACAAAACCTCCCCCAAATCTACAAAGCTCCCAATCTACTTTTGGACTCTTACTCTTAAATATGAATGGCCAACTTGGGATCAATAAAGTTTGAAAAGACAGTTCATGATAAACAGCTAGAAAACATGATCTCAAAAGGAAGGGATAATGTGAGGAGTAGGAAAGAACTAAATACATACAAAAGTTCTGGCATTCTCAAAGCAATTGGAGAATTATATTACATCTATAAAATGAAAGCAGGAAGTTTTAATAAATGCATGAGTATGAAACAAGACAAAAATATTCTTACAAATTAAAAATACAACACCCAAGAGGAAATAAATCAATAGGGTCATTAGAAGAAGGATTAAGAAAATCTCCTAGAGGATAACACTGAAAGGGGGCGGAGCAAGATGGCGGAGGAGTAGGAGGTTGAGATAGGATCAGATCCCAGAAGTTCAGCTAGAGAGTTATCAAACCATTCTGAACACCTGCAAACTCAACAGGAGGACAAAGAGAAGAAGAGCAGCAATTCCAGGAACAGATAAGCGACCGCTTTCCAGAAGGTAGGATGTGTGGAGAAGTGAATCCGAGGCGGCGGGAAGAGAGGCCGTGGGGGGAGGGGCGGCTCCTGGCAGCCATAGAGCCGCGGGCCACAGAATCGGGACTTCCAGAGTCCGCTCCACGAGGGACGTCGCTCCAGGGACTGAGGGGGGTGGAGCCCTCTTGGGGACAGTGTGGTCTCAGGACCCTCGGGGTCGCAGAAAGACCGGGGTTGTCTGAGTGTGGCAGAGCCCCCGGGTATGGGAGCAGGGGAGCTGGCTGTAGAGACGGAGCCGAGGAGGTTGGCTCTCAGCTTGGGGTTCCCATAAACCGTGGGCCACTGCTATTCGGGCAGGGATCCCACAAGTGGCAGAACTGGGGAGACTCACCTTCCTTCCTCCTCCGGAAGGAGCGGCACGGGAGCGCGCTGCAGGAATCTGCTGGGCTTGGAGACTCCAAACGGGGCCGCGTGCCAGAGACAGAAACACTCAGTCACAGGCGGGGTGAGCTCGGAGCGCGGCCGGAGACCAGGGAGACGGGAAGGATTGACTGCTTTTCTCTGAGGGCGCACCGAGGAGCGGGGCGGAGCTCTTGGCTCCTCCGGGCTGGAGCCTGGGAGGCCGCCATCTTCATTCCCCTCCCCCAAAGCGGTACGGAAAGCGATCAGGGAACAAAAGCTCCCCAAGAGCAAACGCGAGCAGATTACTTGGCCTGGTCCTCAGGCAAGGGCGGTGCAATCCCACCTCCGGCAAAGACATTTGAACATCACAGTAACAGGCCTCTCCCCCAGAAGATCAGCAAGAACATCCAACCAAGATCAAGTTCCCCAATCAATGAGAATTGCAGAACTGAAGAGTTAGGAAAAAGCAACACGTAGAATTCATGGCTTTTCCCCCATGATCCTTTAGTCTTTCAGAGTTAAATTTTTTTTAATTTTATTTTTTCTTATTTTTTTCTTTTATTTTTCCTCTTTCCTATTTTAATGCTTTTTAACTAGTATCTTATCAATACCTTTTTAAAAATCTTTTCTAATTTTCACTATTACATTCATATTTTATCCCTTCATTGTATTTAACCTTATTTTTGTATACATATAGGGTTTTTTTTCCTTTTAAATTTTGAGATACAATTTCTTCTAATAGATCAAAATATACCCTAAATCTAGCACATGGCTTGGTTCTAGTCTCCAGCCCGATCACATTCTTTCTTCTTTTTTTATTATTTTTTTCTCTTTTCAACCAACCTCTTATCAATCCCTTTTCTAGAATCTTTTTTAATTTTCATCTTTACACTCATATTCCATCCCTTCACAGTGTTCACCTTTTTTTTTTTTTTTGTATATTTATAAGTTTTTCTTTCTTTAAAATTTTGAGAGGTAGTTTCTCTTAACAGACCAAAAAACACCCAAAATCAGGTGTGGGGCTCTGTTCTAGTCACAAGTCTAATATATATAAATATATTTTTTTCTTTTTCATTTTATTTTATTTTTATATATTTCTTCTTCTTCTTCTTTTTCCTCCCCCCCTTTTTTCTGGGGTTATTGCTACCCT
>CM052800.1:167529307-167609516 GCA_028533885.1 Nasua narica
GAAATGAAATCTTGCCAAATGGCAATGACGTGGATGGAACTAGAGGGTATTATGCTAAGCGAAATAAGTCAATCAGAGAAAGAGAATTATCATATGATCTCTCTGATATGAAGAATTTGAGAGGCAGGGCGGGGGGTTGTGGGGTGGGGGAGGGAAATGAAACAAGATGAAACCAGAGAGGGAGACAAACTTAAGAGACTTTTAATCTCAGGAAACAAACTGAGGGTGGCTGGGGGGTGGGGGGGGTAGGGATAGGGTGTCTGGGTTATGGACATTGGGGAGGGTATGTGCTATGGTAAGTGCTATGAAATGTGTAAGCCTGATGATTCACAGACATTTGTACCCTGGGACAAATAATACATTATATGTTAGTAAAAAATTTTTAAAAATAAATTAAAAAAAATAAAATAAAACTGGCAATGGTATGAGAAAGATAATACATGATGTGAGGGCTTGGGGAGGAAAGACTAGAGAAAATGGAGGGGTGAAAATTAGCAAGGATATCCTACAGGAAAATTTATGAGTTGAAAAAATTAAAGTCTCCACACTTAACAAGTCCACTTTAATAAAGGAACAAATGAATAAATGAAAAAAGACTTGTGTCCAGCACATCATAATGAAATTTCAGGATACTATGAATAATAAAAAGAATCTAAAAACCCTTGAGAGAAAAATCAAGTAACATACAAAATATCAAAAATGAGAAACTACACTGCAGACAGGGGAAAAGCATATTTAATCTGGATTTAGGCAAATAATCAGTTTTCAGGTTGAATTATAGGCATTTTAAGCATTACTTGAAGATATGCTAAAGTTAAACAAAGAACTGAAAAAGAAAAGGCAAAGGGAAACAGGTTCAGTCAAGGTGCGGAGGGAGGTAGGTTAAGGGAATTTCCATGTAGCAGAGATATTAACCTAGCTTGGACCAGGGGAATTGGGGCTGTGAAGGAAAGGATTTTTTTGGAGAAAATGGGGCACAATAGAACACCTAATGTTTGAGAGTATTTGAAAAACTCAAGAACATAATAAAGGAAAGCAATACAAAATAATAACCAGAAACTCTAGGATAACCAAAAGGCTGTATATAAAAAGAAATCTCATATGTGACTTAGTGATTATAAAAATTGTGGTAAAGATGCACATAACATAAAATGCAGCATTTTAACCATAATACATCAGCATTTGGTATATTCACTCTGTTGTACATGCCATCACCTCAATCTACAGTTGACCTTGAACAACACGGGTTTGAAGTGCATGGGTCTACTTATATGTGGGTTGTTTTTAATACCGTACAGTGCTATAAATGTATTTTCTCTTCCTTATGATCTTCTTAATAACATTTTATTTTTGCTAGCTTAATTTATTGTAAGAATACAGTATAAATACCTATAACATATAAAATATGTGCCAAACTACTGTAAGGTTTCAGGTCAACAGTAGACTATTAGTAGTTAAGTTTTAGGGGAGTCAAAAGTTATACATGACTTTTCAATTGTGTGGGGGATCAATGCCCCGACTCCCCCATTGTTCAAGGGTCAACTGTAAAACAGAAAACCCCATACCCATTAAGTAGTCACCCAAACTCCCATCTTTCTAGTCTTTGGCAACCACTTTTCTGCTTTCTGTCTCTATGGATTTGCCTTTTCTGCATATTTAATATAAATGGAACCATATATTGTTTTTATGTATGACTTCTTTCACTTAGCAAAATGTTTTCAAAGTTCATCCACTTTATACCATGTACTGATACCTCATTTCTTTTTATGACTGAATAGTATTCCATTGTATGGAAACACTGTATCTGTTTACCACTTGATGGTCATTTGGATTGTTTCTACTCTGGCTATTGTGAAGAGTGCGGCTATAAAATTTCACGACCAACTATCTGAGTCCTGCTTCCATTGTTTAGGGTATATACATAGGAATGGGATTGCTACATGATAATGGTAATTCTACGTTTAACTTTTTTGCTTATCTACCAAGACATTTTTCACAGTAGTTGCACCATTTTCTATTCCCATCTACAAAGGACAAGTGTTCCAATTTCTCCACATCCTTATCAACACTTGTTATTTTTCCATTTTTACAATAATAATCATTCTAATGAATTTGAAGTAATAGCTTATTGTGGGTTTTGATTTTCATTTTCCTAATGAAAATTATGTTGAACATCTTTTTCATGTACTTATTGGACATTTGTACATCTTCTTTAGAAAAATGTCTATTCCAGTTGTCTGTCCTCTTTGAACTGCATCATTTGGATTTTTTATATTGTTGAGTTATAGGAGTTCTTTATATATTACGCATATTAATCTTTATCATAGACAGGATTTGCAAATATTTTTTCCAATTCTGAGGGTTATCTTTACACATTATTAATGCTTTTCTTTGGTGCACAATAGTTTTTAATGTTGATGAAGTCCAATTTACGTATTTTTTTCTTTTGCTACTTGCTCTTTTGCTGTCATATCCAAGAAATCATTGCCAAATCCAATGTGATGAAGGTTTCCCCTATGTTTTCTTCTAAGAGTTCTATAGTTCTAGCTCGTATGGTATTTGATCCATTTTGAATTAATTTTTTTGTGACTTTATTTGTTTATTTAATTTTGGTGGGGGAGGAAAGAGAGAGAGGACAGAGAATCTTAAGCAGGTTCCATGCCTAATGTGGAGCTGGACACAGGGCTCAATCTCACTAACCAGAGATCGTGACCTGAGCTGAAACAAAGAGTCAGACACTTAAATGAGCCACCCCAGAGCCCTAAGTTAATGTTTGTATCTGGTGTTGGAAAAGGGTCCAATTTAATTCTTTTGCTTTTGGATATACATTTGTCCCAGCGTCATTTGTTGAAAAGACTACTCTTTCCTCCATTAAATAGATATGGGGCCCTTGCCAAAAGTCAATTGGCTATAGATGTATGGATTTATTTCTAGAATCTCAACTGTGTTCTATTGATCTATATCTATTCTTATGCCAGCACCCAACTTTTCTAATTACTGTAGCTTTGCAGTAAATTTTGAAGTCAGAATGTGTGAGTTCCCTAACTTCGCTCCTTTTCAATATTGTTTTTTCTGTTCAGGATCTCTTGTCATTTTATGTGAATTTTAGGATCAGCTTTTCCATTTCTGAAAAAATGGGGGGATACATTGTGATTTTGATAGGGATTGATTTGAATCTTTTCATGTTCCCTTGAAAAGAATGTATATGTTGCTGTTGTTGGGTAAAGTGTTCTGTATATGTCTGTTAAGTTAGTTGGTTTATAGTGTTGCTTGAGTGACTCTGTGACTTTGTAATGAGAAATAATTACATATTTTTTAAAGATTTTATTTATTTATTTGACAGAGAGACACAGTGAGAGAGGGAACACAAGCAGAGGGAGTGGAAGAGGGAGAAGCAGGTTTCCTGCTAAACAGGGAGCCCGATTGTGGGCTCAATTCCAGGACCCTGGGATCGTGACCTGAGCCAAAGGCAGATGCTTAACAACAGAGCCACCCAGGTGCCCATAATTAGATATTCATAACAATAAAAACACTTGCACAGGTGCGCTCCATATCGGCCTGAAGTCTGAGCCTGCTGATCCATCCTCCTGGGAAATTCTATAAGAGACAAGCAGCAAGGGTAGGCAAATAACTGACCACAGATGAGTGAAGCAAAGTTATAGCAGAAGATTAAATAACAGACAACAGAAATTGAGTTGGGAGTTGTATATATCAAAATTACCTCCAGCAATAGTTACTGAAAGAACATTAAGTAGAGCTGAGAGAAACCCACTCATCCAAAACTCAAAATTACATAGCTTACTCTCTATTGGAGGATGAATAAACAGAAAATAACCAACAGAGTTTCTATGGAAAATAACTGTAGAACACAAGGAATAGAATGTAATTTTAATGATGCAGGAGAAAGAATTTACTACAACCAGAAAAATACCTGGCATTCATAATAGAAGAATAAACAGGAAGAATTAGAAAGACAAAATGAAGACTTGACAACTCGATAAGCTGCAAAAAATAAAGTTGAAATAAATAGATTGAAAGCCACAATTTCAAAATTAGAGTTACAATTGTAGAATTAAAATCTGAATTGGAGTCAGTAAAGAGAGCGGTTTTGCTAACATGGCTCCATCTTGGCCTACTTGTTTCCATTTCTTCCTTAGCACACATCTCCTGTTCTAGGTTCTACCTAATTAATACAAGCTGGTATCATATGTGGAAACTAAAGCAGTGATATCGAGGACAAACATAAGATATTCCCCCAGACCACAGAGAAAAAGAAGAAGGAGGTAGTGTATATATAAAAGAGATGATGGATAGGAAGGAAAGAGAACAAAGATCCCAACTCTTTGTTAGAATATTTTTTAAAAAGTTGAACCAGAATCAATTACCAAAGACATAATTAACAATTTCTGGAGTAAAAAAATAATCTGGGCATAAAATTGGAAAGAGCACTAAATTTTAGGCATCATTAATAAAAAGGTACACGTACCTGTGGTGAAATCTAGGCTTGAGGAAAATGGGAGTCAGCTGGTTCCAAGTCCCCCCCCTCCCATCCAGGAACAACAACAACAACAAAATCAACAAAGGAAAACACAGCAAAGGGGGAAACACCTGATAAAAAGGGCATTATTAGGTCAATTGATTAAATTAGAATATGAATGGTTAGACAGATGAAATTAGATTATAGATGGTTAGAAAACATAAAAGTATGTGTTCGGTGCTCAATGTACTGAAGTTGCAAATAGATTCTCCCTAGTCTTGGGAAATTCACTGATGTATTTAGGGGTAAAAGGGACACAACTTACCCTCAAGCAGTTCAGAAGCCAGTTGTATGTGCGCATGCGTGTGCCCGTCTGCAGCGGTGTGCGTGCGCGCGGAAGCGTGTGCACGTGCATACATGTTGTGCTTGCATGCTGCGTGTGTCTGTGCGCATGGTGTGAGTGTTACGCTGAAAGAGAGCGAGAACGAAGACAAATGGGACCCAGTATCAATGATGCGTGAGTCCGCGTTAAGGGTACTTGGGTGTTTTTTGTACTAATCTTATTTTTGCAACTTTTGTGTAATTCTGAAATATTAAAAAAATATATACACATATATTTGTAAATGCTGTCCAACAAAGAAAACAATTCTAAGCATATTTAGTTATAAAAGAGAGGGTCCTTCAAAAGAGAACAAAAATCAAACTGGACTAGTGAACTGGATTTAGATTTTGGGGGGGTTATACCGGGTATCAGAAGAAATGAAATAATAATACAAATTTGGGATATTGTCCTTGTGGCTTGAGGTTTTTATCCTCAACAAGAAGTTATTTTTCTTTTGTAAAGACTTCAGAAAAGCTATCTTGTACCTTCAGGAACTCAGAAATCATACGATCTCTCTGTTCTTAAAAACTTATCTGAAGATGCACTGCAATAGACTGAAAGTTGATTATCATTCCAGTTCTAGCACACGTGATTTATTGAGTGAAAGAACTAGCCACCTGTCGTTAAAACCAAGTAACAGCGTCACAGTCTCAAAAAATGATTGCAAATAAGTAAACGTAAATGGATTTAGATTTTTCACAGTTAAGAAGATTCATAGGTAAAGCGATGTGAGAAACCACAAGCTGGATTCTTATTAACGAAGCTTGAAAAATTGGTGAGGAAGATGGCAGAAAGGGAAATACGGGGGAATTTGCTGATATTATATTGGGGAAATCAGGCTTATGCATAATGTTGACTTTGATAATTGGTGAAAAGTAAGCTGAGAAACATAGAAACATAAGGGTGTTAAAAAGAACACAGTGCGGGCGATACTAACAGTTGTTAACCTTGAGTGAGGTCAGAGCTGGGAAAAGCCCTTATGCTGATCAGGGTGCAGAGCAACGGGTGCTCTTGCTAGAACCCACGGCTCTGGAAACACCACGGTGCTTGCAGGCCTGGGCCCATCAGGAATTTGTTGGGAGCTTACGGCAGGCTTCCGTGAGAGCGTCAGAAGTGAAGGACTTCAAGAGTTATGAGCAAAGCTAAGCCTCCAATAAATAATTCTTCTCTTTGTGAGAGTAACAGCTCCTGGCTTGCCATTGGGCCCTGGAGGAGACAGCTGACCATGGGACACGAGGTGACCAGATGCCCGATACTAGTCATTCAGTAGCTGGTTGTTATTTGATCCACTCGGCCATATAATGGGAAATTCCAAGAAGTGGTCAACCATTACAGAAGGATGATATATTGCTCTATATAGGCCCATGCCTACCACTTCCCGAAGGCACAAATAAGGCCCAAGAGTAAGTCACCCTGGCGGCCTCACCATTGGTCTCACCATTGCCTCATGGCAGATTCCCAATGGCTAGCTGACTAGATGGGATAACAATTCAAGCCAGATTAGATGGCCCTGTGCCATATGCCAACACCAGCCCAATGTGGACTGTTGTGACTGTGGCCCCACGTAGGGGTAGCCTTGAACACTGGGGAAAGGAGATCCTCCCAGTGGGCAACACTCTGCCTGTAAGAGGAGCTGGCCGGGAGTCAGGTCCTACATGGATCATGTGGCTGATGGCCATATGGTCAGAGATAATGCCAAGGTTAAAAAAAACCCCAACTGTATATATATATTAGTCTGATTTAATTAAATAGATTATATATAGTGTGCGTGTCTATATACATTATATATATACAATTCTAAAATTAAAACTGTATGTCATAATGCTAACATTATGGGTGGGTTTTTTTTCTTACATTTTCCTAGACTTTTTTTTCAGCGATTATTATTTTTACAAACAGAGGCAGCAAAGATAAATATTATTTTAAAAAGAAACTTTCTTAGGGCCTGGCTTCATAGAAAGACATTCAGCATGGTTTGTGTAGTTTATTTTGCTCTGAAGTCTGTCTTCTGTAAGAAGCATTGTGGTTAGTCTGTGAACGGGTTCCCTTACAACCCTTGGCGAACCTGCTTTGGCAGGCTATATCCCAAAGACAGTGGGATCATGAGCTTTATAACTGACTCAGTCTTATAAATAGAATGCAAAATGAGCAGCTTCCTGTTGATCTCAAAGTACATGAGGCAGTTGGCGTCATTGAGAGATCCAGGCTTTGGGGGAAGACTGGCTGGCCTTTGATTCCCAACTCTGCTGTTTCTTAGCCATATGACTTTGGACAATACAACTGACCTCCAAGTACAGATTTCCTTCTCTTGGAAAGGAGAGGTTACCAACCGCCTTCTGCTGTAGAGTGATCAAAACAATTCATCAGGGTGCCTGGGTGGCTCAGTTGGTTGAGCAACTGCCTTTGGCTCAGGTCATGATCCTGGAGTCCCAGGATCGAGTCCCACATTGGGCTCCCTGCTCTGCGGGGAGCCTACTTCTCCCTCTGACCTCTCCCCTCTCATGCTCTCTCTCTCTCTGTCTCAAATAAATAAAATAAAAATAAATCTTTAAAAAAAAAAACAATTCATCAAAACAATTGAAAGTGGTAAGCCGTGTAAGCTATCTCTCTAGCAGCTCTGAGCTCGGGCAGGAGCTCTGCATATGTTCTCTGCACACATGCGTGGTAAGGGAGAGTTGGGGGGTGGGCTGGAACTAGAAGCAGGCTCAATCTGTCCAGGCACTGGAAAGCTGCTTACTTTCATCAGCAACAAAGCGAGTCTCCATTCACCTTCTGCGCGACTGCCTACGATTGACTGAGTCGTGAGCCCCGGTGGGCTAGCTGAAAGAGAGGGATGAGGAGAATCCTGGTTTGCTCCCTTTTTTCCCCTCAGAGCCCAGTTCCTCCAAATAAGAGTGTGAATAAGTCTCCAGTCACCATCTACTCCTACAGTTAGATGGGAAACCATAGAGTAGAAGAGTGGCGTGCACAGATTTATAACATTATGAGGCAAGTCTACGGGAGGGAAGGCAACAGGAAGAGCTCTAGCATGCCATTTTCTTTCCTCTGCTCTCTGGTTTAGTTGGAAAAATGCCTTCACTGAAGAGAAATTCCAGCCCATCCCAGGTGGATGAAGCTTAAGAAGCTTAAGAGCAATAAAAGAGACAGCCTTGCAGTGAGATAGAAGAGAACTTTCTAAACTCTGTCACCACAGGAAGGTGTTTTGGCTCACCTCTTCTCTCCAACGTAGAATTGCAGGAAGCTCAGCCACGGCCACAGGCAGCCAGCGGACCACTGCCCTGAGGAACTGTTCATCCCATAGTCCACTCCACGTTCCCGTGTGATGACCAAGTTTGCCATATCTACAAGACCTCCCACCAGCTGAGGTCTTGTAGCCTTCAGGGCGTGGAATATGGGGCAAGTTATTCCATAGAGTGAGATTATTAGTCAATCGTCAAACTTTCTGAATCCCTTAGAAAAGAAAGAAGAGTGTGTATGAGAGAGAGAGAGAGAGAGCAAAGGAGGAAGAAGAGAAGAAGGAGGGAGGAGGAGGACAGGAAGGGAGGGAGGGAGGAAAAAAGAGGAAGGAGGAAAAAGAAAGAAAAGAGAAAAAGAAAGAAAGAAAAAAGAAAGAAAGAAAAGGAAGGAGAAAGAAAAATGAAAGGAAGGAAGGAAGGAAGGAAGAGAAAGAGAAATAGAGAAAGAAGGGAAGGGGAGGAAGAAAGAAAGAAGAAAGGAAGGAAAGAAAAAAGTAAGGAAAGAAGAAAAGAAAGAGAAAGAAAGTACACAACTCTTTATTGTTGGTTTTCCTGATGGAATCTATTGTCTGGGAATGACAGTCTTGCAGGAACATCTGGGACTCATCATCTGCCTTCTGCTACACCAGAGAACAGATGATCTCTGGATATTAATCTAACATGGGGCACTCTATAAGCCTACCAAAGGGAACCGCAGGCTTTTCTAATTTATTGTGCCAGATGAGAGAATTTAGAGATTTGAGGGAAAGTTTTCATTGCAATGTCAAGGTGGGAGTCCTCAGGATTCCCCCCATCCAGATAAGCACAAGCTCCATCTGTGTCAGGGAAGACTCAGACTGCGGAAAACAAGCTCACATTCTTTGTTTTGCACACGCACTCGAAAGAATAAAGTTTCAAGGACTTTTGAGACATCACAGTCAGCTGGGGTAAGAACAAAGTCTCATTTTCTAGACTCAGTTCAAGCCAGTTACAACTGAGATTCTCTCCTGTAGATATTGATGATTACTAATGGTTTAAAACGAATCACCTACAGGAAAGACAGACATTCAATTAACCTCTAGCGGAAAGAAATTGATTCAAGTAGCAAATCTCAGTCTACAGCCAAGAGTGACTTTACTAGCGTGGTTCATTTAGGGTTCATTTTGATCTCAACAGGTCTTGGGAAAATTCTAAAATTATTTCCGTGATGCCTCGATTTCCTTTAGAAAGAAAGAAAGCTGCAAGTTCAGAGAGCCTGTAGGAGAATGATCAATGTATAAACAGATGATTAATAACCAAAATAGACATCAGCATAATTACCCGGAACCATTATATTTGCTGCCTGCGTGCATAGAAAAGATGGTTTTAAGTCAAAAGGCAGCTGAAAAAAGTAATCTTTTCTTTTGAATGATTTTTAAGAAATGAAATATTTATAGTATTTTAAAAAAACCAATCATTTGCTTATTGCCAGGAAATTCATTTGACATTTTATTTTATTATTTTATTTTATTTCATTATATTTTTTAGAGAAGGGGAGAGGTCGGGAGAGGGAGAGAGAGAGAGAGAGAGAGAGAATACCAAGCCGACTGGAGCCCACCACGCCGCTCCATCTCAGGGACCCTGAGATCCTGACCTGAGCTGAAATCAAGAGTTCGATGCCTACTGACTGAGCCACCCGGGGGGCCCCAGTGGTTATTTTAAATTACGAAAAAAGGTCTCTGGATTTTATGTGTTAAAAATTGTAAGTGTTTATTGGGGGTATGGAACCAAAAGCTCTCATTTTATTGAAGCTTATGACATACACTCGGCAATTAACCTTTAACAGTGAAAACAGAACCCTCCTTCTAAGTTCTAAAATTCGATGAGAATCTAAACGTTTCCCCCCAATATCCTTTTATCCAGACAATTTCTGGTTCAGTGAGAGTGCACTGCATTACAAGACAACATTTGAAACACTAGGGAGAAATATTTTTTAAAGTATTTATCATCCTATGGGGTTTTAATTTTCTGCTGACTGTTACGACTGGAGAAGAGAGGGCCTTGCTCGAGGGGGGATAAAGCTATTTATGAAGAGTTTGCGATTTGGAGCAGCTGCTTTTCACTATATATCATCCTTTTTTGATAACCACAGTTTCACAAAAAGCTACCACTAATAAGCAGGTGCTTCTGAAACCGACTACAGCAAAGCTGTTACCTGGAAAGAAAGATGTCAGATAAAAAGCTCCTCCGGGTTTGAATATCCTTGAGTTTCTTCATTATAGCAGAATAATAAATCTCCAAACCTGTTGCATCTTGGGAATCTACTGTTACTAAGAGAGGATACTGTCAAGTAGTTTCCACGCAGCTTTCACTCTGGGCCAAAATGAAAAACATCTTATACGAGACGTTCTGTCCTCGTGGGAATTCGCAAGGCTCTCTTTCAACCCCGTACAAACAGGATGAAACTCTCTGGGTTGTATTGTAAATGTTTCCCCACCAAGCGGGAGACCAAATCATGCCCGCCTTGTGCTTGGGTACCCAGCAAGGGGAAAGTGGAAACAATTAGGAATTTGAATATGCTGCTCCTGGCCATCCAGATGAAAAAGACATATAAGCAAAATAACGAGTTTCTCTCAAAATATTGATGATTAGAAATGACTAATCCACTTTCGCATGGATTAAACAAAAAGTCGAGAAATTCCTTTACCATCCTACTGTTTTATTAAAACTTAATTAGGAGACGTGTGATACCTTTCGCCGCTGAAGATTCAGCCAATAGGCCACATCATTCACCCTGGAAACCCAGCCCCTGGATGCAAGTAGTACAACTGCAAAAGTACCAAATGAAAGCGACCTTTAAGTGTGTTAGAGAATAAATTCTAGGATGACTCCCGGCAGGAGCGTAAGTGGACGTGGCAAATAGCGGACGGAAACTTGACAGTGTATTTTAAAAGCCTTCCGCGTGCGTAGAGCTCTGGACCCAAGAATTCTAATTCCAGGAAACATTCAGATTTCCCCATGGATGTTCGCTGAAGCCTGAAAATTCAACATCAGGAAAATGTTTAAAGAAATGTCCGACAATGAAGAACAGAAGGAAAATGATTCTAAGGAAATAATTATCGTGCAGCTGTTTGGAGCAATGTAGCAGAAGAAAATGTGAAGCCATGAGAAATGTTCATGATAACGATGGGAAAAAGGCAAGTTACAAAGGAGTTTGGACTATATGGTCCCAATTTTGCTTGATTATATACATACATATATATATATATATATATATATATATATATGTATACACACACAGACACTTAAAACCTTAAAAGGAATTGTGGCCTATCAAAATAATACTTGTGACCATCTTTGGGTGATGTGATGATACTTTGTTCTTCTTTGATTCTTTTCTGCTTTCCTATAATTTTCCTAGGATAATTAACATATATTAGTCTTTAATCAAAAAATGATCATAAATGTTAATATCAAGGAGGCATAACAAACAGACCAGACATTCTAAGTGTTTATCCGCTGCTCAGGATAGCGCCCCAGTTCTGCACGCCCTTAGCGTACCACCACACCCGGGCTGCGTGGACAGTGTGCACACGCACGTGTGTCGGGACCTCTCGGGCACGCACAGGGCAGCGCCAAGGTGCTACACGGGTCCGCAGTTAAAGGCCAAGCTAGAGATGGTTCAGGATAGATCTGTGTTATAAGCCTAATTCTGATTTTACTCAAGTTATCTTTTAAAGATACGAATATGTTCTATCTCAAATACTTTTCAAATTTCAGTCATTGTGTTTTAAAAATCACTGAGAACAACGCCGTCCAACAACGTATCCGTACCACAGCTGCAAGATTCCACTTAGAAGCTTCTCGAAAGAACGGACCTCTGTTTCATAGGCTCTTCATTGAGCTATTTCAAGTTTGAGACGCGACAACAAACGAGTGCCAGATGACGGAGATTCATCTGGGACTTTGTCAAGGTCGACCCACTGGTACATTCCCCCTACCACTCCTATGCAGGCATTCACTTGCTCATTCACTCGTAGACATCCTTGTCTCTGTCAGCACGGAAAATGCAAAGAGGGTGAAGACACAGTCTTCCCACCCTCTCCCACACCCCTACCAGCAAGAGGCTCCGTACGGATGGCTGGGGGCCGGCAGACACAGAAGCAGGCTATCGTGAGATTACACAGAAGGTCATGGCATCCTCCAGCATCCTCCCTTTGCACATTCTTTCATAATGCAAATCTCTTTGGGAAGGAGAAGTTCTCGAGATGGGCATTGGCTTTCCTCCTGAGTACGAGAGAGGAGGCTGTAAGACAAACTGACGGACAGGAAGCGGAAAAGAGGCCCGAGACAAAGTCATCTGCTTCCCATGTTGCCATGGGGCAGGCTTGGGTTTGGCTTTCTCTCCTAAAGAATCGTAGAGGTGCCTGTGGCGTGGAATCCAGCCATGGCGCTAGGAGTCTGTGTTGGCGGAGAGGCTGCCATGGTATTCACGGGTACAGAGAATCTGGGTCATTGGAAGACCCAGCGATGAGCCTTTCAGTTTAAATTGGATTCTTGTAATTGTAAGAAGGAATTTTTTTTTTTTTTTTTTTTTTTGACGATTTCCTGTCCTTGGAAAAGGTTAGTTGTTGTACAGGGTGTCTCAGTAGAATGCTATGTCATTTCGTGTTCAGCTTTTTAGAACCATGTCTGAGGGGGCCGAAAGTGGAAAAAAAGAAGGTTCCCTGATTCCTGAAGGCCACTTTAAGAAAACCTCACCAAACTGGAAGCTACTTCCTTTTGGGGGAGGGAAAGGGCAGATAGTGAGGGAAACAGACTCAATAATCGGGAGTTTTTTTCAAAATACCCCCAGCTGGGGCCCCCTCTAGACTTAACTAAATTAGAATCCTGAGTGAATAGGGTCTCCCTGGAGGCCAAGCAGGGATACTTCGAAGAAGTCCCTCTGGGGACGAAGTCATGCTACCCATTGACTGCTGAGAACTGTTGCTCTGGACAATCTAGACGGCGACTGAGAGTCCCCAGGAAATAAGGCGTCAGTTGGGAAGAAAAGGTTACGCTCAAAGACGAGGAGTAGAACATTTAGCAGATGGAAAAGCAAGACCTCGTGGCGTGCAGCTCATTAATTTACGTGGCAAATATTTATGGAGAGCCTCGCATGGGCCAGGGGCCGCGGAAGGTTTGGGGGTATAAGGAAGACCCGGAGAGCCTCCCTCCTGGTCACGGTCACCCAGAGACGACAGCGAAGGCAGGAGGGGGAGTGGCTGCTCTGGTTCATGCCCCCCCCCACCCCCCCACCCCCGCAAACCAAGGCCTCTGCTGCCGGGGGTGCCATCACTCAGGCCCCAGATGGGCTCGCTTCGAGAATTTACTTCAGGCTGCCCTCCTTTCTCAGGGGCAGGCTGCCTCCGGTGACCGACAGGTGTGGGAGCGCAGAGGCCGGCCACCCTCGCCCCATGGGGAGACCAGAGCACTCTGCAGGGTCACCCGGGTTGGGAGCTTCCTCTGGGGCCCCGCCGAGGAACCTTCAGAGCCTGCGCCACAGAAGAAAGGAGACAAGACCAGGCCACATTCACGTTCACAGCTGGGCCACGATCTGCTCCTGTGGGGCACAAGCAACTTCACAGAATACCATGCAAATGAGGCTACTCTGAGATCACGATAAAACAAGACGAAGCAAGCCCTCTTCCCGGTTTCACGTAAGCATAAAGACAAGGTCACTGTGCCCCTCAGACAATAACAAATTCTCCCTTCCCGCTTTCGCGGCCAGAATGAGCAGCTGCTACTTCTCCACCAGTTCAGCCGGATCCTCATTCTACCCTTCCCCCGCTGGGGGTAAGATTTACAGAGATGCCTGTCATAGACGTGCTGCCATTTTGTTTTCTAGATGGCTCCAGCCGCGTCCAATCTAGAGGGAACCTTGGGTCTTCTCCCAGCTCTCCTGACCGAGGCCCCAATGCTGTCCACTGGCGTCTTTCGGACACTCATGGTTCTCCACGGTGCATTTCACACTCCGCAGCGAGTCATAGACTTGTGGAACCCCAGGTATGTCGTTCCTGGTGGTCTTTAGCTGAAGAGGGTTGACGCAGCCCAACCCCTCCTTGGCCAGGCTGGTTTCTTCCCCTTCTCTTCTCAGGGGGACCGATCCTCCGAGTATTCCCTCCAATACAAACCTCCATCCCAGAGTTTGCATCTCAGGGAACGTAACTGGTGACAAGGGTCCCAAGAGACAGCCCCCAGCTCTGAGCAGGAAGTGCTAGGCCTTCTCCAGCCTCTGTAAGCCAGGGAAGATTCTCGAAGGGCAGGTCAGTGAAACCTGAAGATTGAATAGTGAACAGGTGCAAGGATGGGGCGGTGGGGACAGGAGAGAATGCTCCATTCGAGTTGCCAGGCTTTGAAATGATCTGGAGGCCGCAGGCAGCCCAGGGAAAGGTTGTGGCCGGAGCCCTGGAAGGCAGGGATGGGAGGTAAAGATGGGGACCAGATCAGGAGGCGCCTCACAAGCCGTCGTAAGGAGTTATGTATCACTGACCTAATTTTGACCAAGGAAGGGCTGTAAGCAGGGGCGTAATAGACTCAGACTTAGACTTGGGGTTCAGAGTTGAACTTGGTGTTTAGCCATTCAAATCAAACATAACAAAAAGGAGGATCAGGGCATCTTGACATTAGTGACTCTGATATGGTGACTCAGCATTAAATTAGGTTTTTCAGAAGTCTTAAAAATCCGTTGGCTTTTCCTCTCCCCGAGGGACTCTGTGGAGGATACTTGGAAAGCCACCAGCGGAACTGCGGGGGGTATGAGTGTCCGAGGTGCAGTGAGTGCGGGAACAGTAAGAGGGAAGAAGGGTCGTGGGCACCACAGCCTGGCACCAACAAGGAGCACGCTCCCCGCCGGGCTCCACGAGGCGACATGAGTGCAAAGCCTTCCCACCTTCAGGACCCTCGGGATCCAGCTGCGGGCATGTGATAGGGACACGGGAAAGGGAAGAAAAGCAAAGAACACTAGAGTGTTCAAATGACTGGAAGGGCATGGCTAAGAGCGCTTACTGTTCAAAGTTAAGGCAGTAATCGGAAGCAAGGATATACGGGGTCTCCCTCTGCAGACAGAGGCATAGAGACTAACACACCACAAACTTCCAGTGCAGCCCCTTCCCATGACTGGGTTTAATGTTCTGTAGCAAAATCAGGTTAGAAAATGTAACTGTAACGTTAGCTCCCCCCTTGCCCCACGTGCACACAGCGTTTATGACGATAAACATTCAGTCTAAAGGAAGGTTAATGATACATAGTCTGTCTTGCAAATGCATCTTTGCCATTCCTGCTTTTAACTTGCCGGGAATACTCTTCACACCCCTCTGTCCTTCCGTTCTTGGAAGGTCCAGCTTAAGAATCCACCCGCCAGAATAGTACCGCAGTCGGGCGCCATCTTCCCTGAACCTGCCCAATGGCACCGCACTGGTTTTGTCCCTCACCCAGCGTGTGGGGGTTGCACGGTTCTCCTGTCACCGTCACCCTCATAGACGCCAGGGTGCGGGAGAGAAGGCGGAACGTAGCCCCATTTTTCTACCAGACCACAGCACTGAACCTCGGAGGTCAGATGAGTGAAGCCCGTTGCCAAATCCCACAGTTGGTGAGCAGGTGGGATAGTTCTGGAAGCTGGAGCTGCTCCAGGCGGGTGCACTTTCCCATGCTCTCCTGCGCATCCCGCAAGCTGGTTGCATGGCTACTTTTCCAGGGGTCGGGGTGACCTTCCCTTCTGAAGCCCCTAGAAGACAACGATGGTTCTTTCACTCTGCTCCCACAACCCACCGGGATGCCTTGCAGCCAAGATGAAAGTCTGAGCCTTTGCTGCTCGGAACACCTGTTTTACCCAAATTAGCATTCAAATCACCCTGCAGTGCAGGCAGATATATTTGTGTTTCCCTTCTCCTCTGACCGAGGTTCCTTCCTCAAGCGGTACATTATTAATTTCTGAATTTAGAGAAACAATATTCGGGCTACTATTAAATTTAAACTTCATGCGGTTTAGCCAGTCTTGCAAAAACCTAGTCTTTAACAACAAATCAGAAACAGTCTACAACAATGGGCTCTAAATTTTGAAAATGCATCCCCTTTAATGGACTACCTTTTGGGGGGGTGATATTTTTTTTAAAGTGTATGATTTAGGGGCACCTGGATGGCTCAGTCGGTTGAGCGTCTGATTCTGGCTTTTGGCTCAAGTCATGATCTCAGGTTCCTGAGACTGAGCCCCTGGGGTCTGGGGTCCGTGCTCAGCACGGAGTCTGCTTCTCTCCCTCTGCCCCCCCTCCTGCTCAGGTGCTCGCTCACACTCTCTAAAATACAACAAATCTTAAAAATATATAAAGTCTACAATTTAGATATATTTACTACGAATTATGATAAAGATTAATTAAACACTACATGGATTGACAAGCACTAAACTTCCAGGCACAGTAAGAACCATCTGAAGATTCCCACTCAGATTTGGAGAATTCGGACGGAGAATGAGTTAATTGCAACAAATCATTGGGGAGAATGTTTAAGTTTTGGGTAATGAATAAGGAGAATAAATCAAGCACAAGCTTATAAAGGCTACGCAGGATTCATTTGTCTCCCCTTCATGATGGCTTTTACTCTGTGCCTAAAGAAAGAAACAACCCTCACCTTTAATCTTGGCTTTTCCTCATCTTAACCCTACCTTAAAATGAAGAAATTTTGGATTGTACTTTATTGAGACCAGGAGAACATTTTTGCTCTGGAAAGCAAGAAATACATTGATCTGCAATTTGAAAATTAACAAGCCTTTTTCTACTCAAGAGAAATCTGCAGGCTTCAGAGTTTAGCCCCCAGCAGAGGCGAAGAGGCCCAGAAAGGAAGTCCTAACCCTGAGGATGAACCCGAGTCTCAGTTCACGACTTTTCTCCTATGTATTGTATCCTCAAACATTTTATTTTTTCAGAAACAATCTTCTGACCTTAAAACGGTATATGCTTCTTGTAGAATAATTGGAACATACAGAAAACTAAAAGACGTGTAGATTCCTAAAGGCAAGGCTTTCAAGTTCAGATTTGGAGGAGACTATGCAACACTGTATCTCCCAGTGGGAACTTGACTTTGTGGTCATTCAGCGCACCTGGAGCCCAACCACACCCCAGGACGGGACTCCAGTCCTGGCTTCTGAACCCTGGTGACACAGGGCAAAACCCAGCGTTCCAGACGCTGTTGTTGAAGACTCCATCCCCGACACGGCTGGCCAACTAGAACTTGGAGACTTGGGTGTTATGTCAACCCAAGGCATGACTCATGTATTTACTTATGTATTTATTTGCAGCTAACCTGATATTTGGAGGCGATAGCAAGTAGTCTGTTAGTAGAACCCACAATACAGCTTCTACATGAGTTAGCTACAGCGAGGCACTCTGTTGTGGCAAGCTAGGAAAAAAGGTTATCAAGAAAGGAAAATCCAGGACGTGTCTTAAAAGTGTAGGAGAGGGGACAGGGGAGAGAAACGAGAACATTAAAATGAAAAATTAGCTGTAGTCAAAATCTCACAGACGTAGAAAGGGAAGGAGCAGGAGATCGGGGGAAGAGTTGACAAGAAGCAGAAAGAAAAGCATGTGGCTAAGACGGGGGGAGAAAAACCTCAAAATCAAGACAGAGAAAATAATTTTTTTGTTAGACTTCTGTGGGAAGTTTGCATAAACAATAGTCGGTTGTCTTCAGATTTAATATACGGTTAAAAGGAAGCATATTGTGGCCATGGTCATAAATAGTCCCAGCCCTTCGGGGAGCCCTGCAGAAACACGGCCCCGGGGACACAGAGACGCAAACAGACCCTCCACACTGGCGGAGCAGGGGCTGCCCCTTTCACACGCAGCCGGTGGCTTTCCCGGCACCTTCCGTGCCTTTGGACCAGCTCTTAGAACTGCTCTCCCATCTTTGCAGGCACCCAGTGAAATCCAGTCCCTCCCGAGGCCCTGCCCGGGCCCAGGGGAGCGGGCTCCCGCAGCGCGTGCGCTCCCAAGGAGGGACTGAAGCGTCCCACTCGGCTTTTAATCTTGTAACAACGTCTTGACATTTCGAAAGCCATCCCCTCCGTGCTCGTTTTCTCCTGTAAGAGGGAGGAGGCCCACTGAGGCCTCAGCACTGAGCAGTGTGGCTAGGGAGCACATTTCCAGAAGGCTGCCTAGGTTCGAAGCGGGCCCGAGTCAAGTGCTCACGGTTTTCGCGGTCCTGCTGGGAACCTCGCCCCGAGCCCGCTGTCGGCACAGCGGAGCCTCCGGAAGACCTCAGGGGTCCTAAGGGCCACTGAGAAACAAGACAAGGGGAGGTGGGTGTCACCCGCCTTCCCCCACCGAAGGTCCAGCAAACAGCTAAAAATGGCATAAATGCTTTAGCTGAGGTCATGGTCTCGGGGCAGGAGTCTGAAGTCCTGACTTTAAGACAGAAATCACGAACACAGGGTTGAAAACGGTGAGTGTCGTAAGAAAGGGAAAGAAGCCATACCTTTCTCAGGGCATGGAAGTGGAAAGGGGTGTTCAGAGGAGCCCTCGTGCCAGACGAGACATTTGATCTGGACCTTGAAATGTGCTTAAAATTTAGATATGCCGAGACTGGAACGGAGCGAAGGACGTGGGGGTACCGAACACAGGATCTAGTACTCCGGCAGCACCCCCCTCCTGACCAGTACTGACGGTAGGACGTAAGCGAAGATACACATTCAGTGTTATCAGTAGTGACCTTTTCCCCTCGAAACCTTAAAAAATTCTGAACAATCCCATCAGACCAATCGAATCCATTGATAAGCTTATTATCTTCTCTATCCTGTCCCATCAAGTAAGCCACCTACTTAGAAGGTGAGAAACCTTTCTATTTTTCCCTCTTCCCTGTTTATGTGTGATTACCCAATCAGTTTTATAAAAGGCAAGGGAGGAACTGCTATCCGCGTATATTGCAATCGAACAGGAAGTAAATGGATGGCGGTGTTGGGGGCCTGGTTTCCCTCTGCTGGCATCGGGAAGGTCACGGATAAGGTCACAGATAAGCCGGCTAGAACGATCCTCGTGGTAATGGGTTAGAGTGGGATCCATCCGTGTGAACCTGCATTTAGCTTATGAGACATACAGATGATTGCAGATAGAAATATTGATAGATACGCACATACGCAGATTTGCAGGCACACCTCTGTCTCCCGCCTCTATCACCTGAGAGATCCTAGAAAGAATGGCTCTCCGTCGGGCGCCTGGGGGGCCAAGTCGGTTAAGCATCTGCCTTTGGCTCAGGTCATGATCCCAGGGTCCTGGGATTGGGTCTCGCATCAGGCTCCTTGCTCAGCAGGAAGTCTGCTTCTCCCTCTGCTCTCCCCGCCCCCCGCTCGTGCTCTCTATCTGAAAAAAAAAAAATAAAATAAAATCTTAAGGAAAAGAAGAAGAAGCAGCATGGCTCTCCGGTTGCAGTGGGCATGCCTGGAACCCTAGATCTTGGTTGCTAACACCGTCCCCCAGTACAAGAAACCAGGGCTCCTGGGAGAAGCGGCCGATTCTAAGACTGGGGCGCTACATATAAGACGAGCTTAGAGCATCTTACGGGGCCGGGAAGCGAGGAAGTGCTCAGAAACAAGTAACAATCACCTGCAATAAGAGGGGTGTTGTCAAAAGGATACCAGAGCCAACTGAAACAGCAATCGACAGCAAATGCCGGAAAAACTCAAAGAATAACGTAATTCCACTAGTAATGGACTACAACCCAAAGTATCAAATAAATACCCATGAGTCTATACTGATAGGAGTAAATGATCAAATGCGTGCAGAAGAGAGAAGTCTGTACAGAAGAGGTCCAAATAATCTGTTTAGATTCTCCGCCCTAAGAGAGAGAGCCTCGCTCCTCATTCCTTACGTGGGAGCTGAACATAGTGACTTTCTTCCAAAGAGAACAGGGTGGAAGCCGAGAAAGGGTAACTTTCAAACATTACCTGAAGCGAGGTGATCAAAGTTAACATCAATGGTGTAAGTTATATTGACAGTACTTACACTCAAGACGGTATGAGGAGAAGAGCACCTTACCTCTGTGATCCCCGCTCCCAGGAACACCTAACTCCAGCCTGATCATGAGAAAAGCATAGGACATGCCCAAATCAAGGGACATGGTACAAAATCCCTGACCAGCCCCCTTCATAACTGTCAAGCTCATCAAAAACAGTCTAAGAAGCCGTCTCAGGGCAGGGGACACTAAGGAGACATAGCGACTAAATGTAATGTGGTATCCCGGATGGGCTCCCAAAACAGAAAAAGGGCAGTAGAGACAAACTGAGGAAATCTGAATAAAGTATTGCTTTAGTGAACAGGAACGTGTCAATATTGGTTCATTAATTGCAGGCAGTGTCCCATACTAATGCAAGACGTTTAATGATGGGAAAACAGGAACTCTCTCCACTCTTACCACAATAATTCTGTAATTCAAAAGCAATTCAAAAAGTTTTGCCTTAAAAACTCAATGGAAGTGCTTTTAATAAGCACTCTACGAAATAGTCTGACTGCCAACATCTTTAGGGATGTGTCGGCCTTTGGTAGTGCTCCCAATTAATTGGCTAGAACAAAAGGCAACTGTAAAAGATAATCTCTGTCAGACCCATTTGCCTGACTGCTTAGGAGGCTCGCTGCTACCCCCAAAACCACCTAATTTGATCCCTCTTAAATGCACACAGAAGGAAGCAGGGGAGGACACTGACTGTGGAAACGGAATCTTCTGTTTCCAAGGCCATCACTCTCTCTAGGAACCCTGATTCCTTCTGCGTCTGGATATCGATTCTTTGACATTCAGCACAGAAGTCTTATGAACCACCATCAAATAACACGGGAAGGGGGAAAAAAGACCCTGTCATCTGCAGTCCATTTAAAGTTTGTTAACCTGTCGCATATCTTGCCAACAGTAACAAACAATGTGAAGCGATGCTGGGTGAGACAGACCCCTGGTACCTTTGCGGTCTAGCCGGGCGGCAAATGGGGAAATGTTTTGCTGGGGGAAGATATTTGAGAATGAGGTTTGAAATGCTAGAAACCACGGAGCTGTTGTTAACTTTAAAGGAAGTGCCTTTCAGGGGGATTCCCCCCTCCTCGCCCCGACAATCTAGGGGATAATAAAGAATGGCAGATGCTGGCTTGAAGCACAGATATAAAAATGTTCAAAGATAATTTCCCAAGATAATAAATTCTCAACACATCATTAAAAGGGAGTCACATGGAAGTCAAACTATAGCCTCTTGCCTGACATCTCCTTTTGTTTCTTTGCCATTTATAGACTATGGTGATACAGAGATCGTTGGTCTCATGCAGTATCTAGCTGTCCATCTATCATCTCCCTATCTATCATTTCTGGAAGTTGCCAGTGATTTATCAGACTTTTGATGAATCCGCTGGTGGCAGCTTTCTATCCAAGTGTTGGAGAACAAAAAGCTCCTAGTGCAAAGATGAGTGGAAGTGAGATTGAAGGAAGAGAGTGACCTGTGGATCCGAGGAGGATAGGGCAATATAAATATGAAATTTCAAATACCAGCTATCAGTTGTGGCTACATACAGATGAGGTCTATAACTTATATATCCTACATTATAACATACATTTTCTATCTATAATATATATGATATTTTATAAATGTATCAATGCACAATACATAGATCTATGTAAAAATAGTAAATAATAAATAATCGAGACCATGAAAGAGTCCAAACATGAGACCAGAAAGCATAACTACAACCAACCAAACAAAAATTCTTGGTTAAGCATGGAGAAAAGGGTAACAAAGTAAAATAAACCCAAGGAAATAGAAAGGAAAAATAATGCATGAAGCTTTGCAACAGAGGAAGAGAAACAGGAGAGACAGGAAGGAGGGTGACCCAGGAGGAACGTGCTGGGTGGACTTTGGGAGCTAGGCAACCCATCCAGAGGGGCACCTACACAAGCCAGTGCTGGCCGGAAGTCCGGACCTTCCCTCCACCTGACCCAGAGACACTAGCCCCGGAGTCCAAGATTGGGGGAGGAAAGAATTCGCGCGTCATTCAACACCAGTTCAGTTCTGTCCCTCGAATTCCAAATCAGCATCTCTGACCTTCCCTCTCCTACCGAACACACGGTATCTCCCACTAACTCTTTATATTGCACTGCGAATGCAGTTCTTTTAAGAAGATTCACCAGAAAACCCTGCTCAGCCTACCTGGAGGGCAGGTGCCTTGATTTTCCGCGCAATTGCCATCTGGTGCAATGTTCTCCGTGAATATTCATCACACACACTTACTCCATGTGTTACATGATTAACTGTTTGCTTTACGGGAAAAGTCTGGAGCCACCGGGCCCAAACGGGGGGAATATCACGAAATCCAAGTATTCCCACGGTAGGGATACGATTTCACAGTTAAATAAATTATTCAAGTCAGGTGAATACCTTCTTTTTATTATTCAATGGCTCTCGATTTCACAGCTGTAACAAGGCAGAAGGAGCTCTGCTTGGCTTTTCTTTATGAAGGAAAAAAAAAAACAACAACCCCACCACTCTAAACACTTAAAAATAAGTTAAAACCATACCATTTCCTTTGGAAAGAAAAGATTTTTTATGAACTGTGACCGTTCTCTCAAAGGAGTCAGAATCCTGCCTTCCATCTTCTTACTCAAGTCACCACATTTCCCTCACGCATCCCACTCACTGGATCCCTGTGAAGGGAACATAGTTACCTTGCTTTTAGTACAGTAGCTTCTGGTCCTAGCGGAAAACCCACAGAATCTTCCGGTATTCTTGTTCTTCCGAACTTTGGGCTTATAAAATCAAGTGTCTGAATTGAGACAGTTTAAAATATCCTTAGACAATCGTACCCAACGAAAGTCAGATTTGTCCTTCGAAGTGGTCACCTTGGGTTCTCCACGCTTATCCGAAGGACGCGGTCATCGGCGGTCCACTTTGAGTATTTCCTTTCCAAGAGCTTACAGCTTCCTATTGTTTTTGACTAATAACACTGTTTCCTTTGCTTCATCATTTGCTTGGTGGTAGATTACTTTTGGTTTGAAAAAAGGGAGGCCATTCTCCAAGGACAAAGATTTGCTACTGGGAAGGACAGCCAAGAGAGTATCTGATAGATTCTAGAGCCAGTGAAACACAGAGGAATTCCCGACTTGGGAATATGTGGCTAGCCCCCGGGTGTCCCCTGGAAAGGGGATCGCATTTATTCGGGGATAAAAGTTGTGATTTGAGGGCTAACAAAACAGAGCAACCCCACTGCTTTCTGATTTCACAGAAAACACAATTCTGGGCATCTCTAAGCCTGACTCTGGGAAATTTGAATAGCTAGCCAAAAAACTGTGGCTTTTTCAATATTCCCGGAAAAAGATGTCTGATCCGATATTTCCCTTTCCAGTTGTTTCCATTCAAAAACTCTAATAACAAAGATTGCACAATAAAAAATTTGTTACAAACTCCCTATGAATTGAGGCGAGAAATGAATCGGTCTCACCTAAAGCACTTTCGTACCCAATACCAAGTACCAAAAAAAAATCCACTTAGACGTATAACCAAATGTTATTTAATATCTTAAAAAGTAACACAATCCAAAATGGATATCTCACACAACACTACATAAACAACATGAACACAATTTTACCATATGGAGGGACTTTCAAATATAGACTTACAAAAATCCCTGTGCTTTTTTTTCCTTTTAAGTTATTATACTAAGCACGACAAGCCATCATCATTTACAATATGGCACACCGACACGATAAAAACCATGTTACAAATGTGCTGTCATAAATCAGTAACATTAGGGAAGACATTTCATGAACTGTAATTATTTCATATGAAATACTATACAATATAAACAGAACATCCATCTTGGATGACCTTTACAGCAACCAGAGACCAAGTAATTTAAAGTTTTTTTGTTTTGTTTTGTTTTGTTTTTGTTTTTTCAGTGCAAACACATTTTATTCAAGGCAGTCTTGGCTGCAAAACTCCTTTCTAACTTACAGTAAATCCCACTTGCACTTCTTAATTCATTTACCCCAATGCAATAGTCACATTCAGTCACTCGGAGAAAGATACCTGCAGAGTTATGATCCCTTTAAACTTAACGTTGAAATGTAATTCTCTTCTAGAAAGTAGTATCTGTATGTCAACTACTCTAAGGACCTTAATTTGTAGCTGTCAATACTTACATGAAGGTGACCGAAGGGCAGCTCCAGTCCCCACCCATCACGTGTGCACAGTCCTGCACACTGTTTGGCCCTTCCAGTGTGGAAACCGTGACGGTGGATCGGTGTCTAGGTGGGGGAGTGGGAAGAAGGCAGGGAGGAAGGACCTGGAAGGACAGGCGGGCAAGGAGCTGCTGAGTGCGTACTTCGTGAATTTCCCATAACTGCAGAGGACTGATACTGGAGGAGTTCTCGGATCTCAGATTTGGTACCTCTTTTGGGTCAGAGCAAGGGCACAGGGATGCCAAGGTCAGCCTTTGGACAGGGACGTAGGCAGCTGTGCGTGGACCAGCCAACCCTCTAGCCTTACATTTGCTGCCTCACTTGTGAACTCCCCGTCTCTCCTTGGCAGGGGGTGTGTGTGTTCTCATTTGAAGCCAACGATGGGCAATTAAAGCCCTATAACTGATAATATACAATCATAAGAAGGTTTAGTCCCCCTTGAGCCTTGTAGAATTCTCAACCTTGCCAATCAGCAACTGTAAGTCATGGAACAACTGTGAAAACACAGGATTATGTGTTAGAGGAGTGATCACTGGGGGGATCTCTCTCTGGGTTGCTGCTGCAAAAATGCAGTGATGAACACAACCGGAGATGCCAACGCCTATTTCAAACACTCCAGGAAATTTCACCATGAATTTTTTTTTTCGTATATATAATTTATGAGATGTCTCCTAAAGAAAAATCTCTGGGAAAATATTGGATGTATCCTCCATTCTGTAAAACCTTCTGGGAGAATGACTGAGTGACAGCTTTTATCTAACTTGGCAAAGATCAGATCGACAATAATCTCCTTCCTGCACGTATTTTACTAACCCCCAGCAAAACAAGGTTTTCTGTGCCTTTGCATTCGTTCTTCCTGTGTTCTAGCTTCCCCAAGCCCTAAACATGTGCAGAAGAACCTGGCTTGCTAACAGAAGAGAACGGGCAGGTCGGTGGCTGGGGGTGGGCTCGGGGTGGGGGGAGGGAGACTGGGAAAGGAGAGGACTGAGATCACTTCTGCTGTCGTGTGACCGTGCGCTCCTAGCTGGTTCTGAGACTGGCCTGGGGCAATGGAGAAGGTCCTCAGCAAGGATCTGGTCTGGTATCTCCCACTTTGAGAAAACACTGAGAACTAGATCGGCTCCCTGGGAAATACAGATCCTTCCAGGTAGGACTCAATGTATTTATTGTACTGAGTTTCTAACGTGCTAAAGTAGCACAGTGAAGAGTACTTGATAAAGTTCTTAATTACAGTTCCTGTTTCAGCACCTCCCACGGCCCGGAGCAGTCATGTTTCTGAAGGGTGGTATTTTAGCACAGGAATTACCGAAGCCCAGTAAGAAACTGTAAACAAGGGTGTACCTCTAGGACCTGCCTCTGACCGCAACAGCATTTGGGTGCGTTTTGCAAAATTCCAAACACCCTGAACTGTTTGAATGAAAATGGACAAAAGTGTACAGTTGTATTTGTTTTCTTTGACTTTATTAGCACACATCAGAAAAATAGCATCGTATTTAGTGATTTCTCATGAGGGTCTATGAATCAGATAGAAACAGATCACTGGTAGCTGCCACGGAAATTTCTGGGTCATCTGAGGTCCCTCCTTCTCTCTGTCCATTTCAAGTATGGGTGTTACAAATAGGACCTGCTTGGTTAAGTGTCATTCTGAATGCTTTGGAAGCACTTTGAGATCCCAAAATGAACTGGTGACGTCATGATAGCTTGTTGTTGGCTTTTAATCCAGCTCCAAATACTGCCCGTGTTATAAATGGCGAGACTTTGCAAAATAGGTTCACTATCGTATTGTGAGCTGTACGCCTATAATTTAAAAACTTTATTTTCAAGTACACTTGGTGGCCGTAAGTGGTTTATCCCGGGTAGGATTTTACAAAGCTGTGCCAACCTAAAAACAAAAACAAAAACAAAAACAAAATAAAAAAACCCAAAATGAAACAGAAAACTGCACAATGCTTTCCTTTTCATCCGACAGGTTTTTCTCCCCATGGCGGTTGCGATAGAATTTGAATTTACATCCTCGAACCGCTGGTTGGGCTCTGAGAAAGGGAGACTTGGGAACAGCTGGTGTTCAGATCATTGTTAGTCCAGATTAACTTTGAATTTACGCCTCCTGAACTTGCACTTCACAACATCAGAGAAGCACTAATTTGGTATTTTTATCCCGGTTGGTCCCCATTCAGCTCCTCTATTTGTCTTCTCTATTTGATGGCACCCCTCCTTTTCATATGCTCATTAAGGTCCCCTGAGATGTGCAAAATATATAAAATGGAATACAGAGTATTTAACGGAACACAGCTCTTTTAATTAAAATGAAGTTTGGGCTCGGGATGGTAGCATGTGAGTGAAGGCAGAGAGGCCCAAAGTACTTCAAAGTCGGCACAGTCCCAAATTGTCGTGTGTCTTCAATTACTGAAAAACTAGAATTTCCAAATCAGATTCTTACGGAGTAAAGAGCTCACTAAATTAGGTTTACCGATCAGCTCGCCACCCCCCCACCCCCCCACCCCCCCCCGGGAGAACTCTTAGCAGGAGTGAGTGGGGTTGGGGGTGGTGGGAAAAGACAAGAGATTCCAACTTCCTTTCGTTGGTAACAAAAACAAGTGTGCTTTCGTGGGAAAGAGAGGAGAGACAGGTTTACATCTGAAAGCGCAATAATGCCGTAAAACCGAACCACGGCCATGAAGAAGTCACGAGTCTACGGGGCAGTCACTGACACACACAATGCCATGGCCTCCTGTTTGCGGAGGTTTTCAACTTTGCTTTTCGGAACAATACACTTTAAACACACTGCTGCCGCTTCATCAAATTTATGGAGGTAGTTATATGTAAAAAATAAAAATTGCCATAAAGTAATATGCTGCATCATAATAATACATAAGTGTGCAAAATGCCGACAGACGGGTTGACCCTTTAGAGTTGAAAGCTACACAGAGATTCAACCAGACTCAGTTCTGTAAACCTTTCAGCTGATAAACTCTAAGTGAAGACTAGACCAGCCGCCACATCACACAAAGCTATCAGTTCAAGGGGAGGACGAGGATGTTGGCAAAGCTCGGCGTGGGCTGAGGGTCCGGTCACTGAGAAGCTTGCCCGCTGTCCGGAGACCGTCTCCGGTCACATCTGTCACAAGGCTTCCTGCCGCCACGCCTCCCCCATCCACGCCTCCTGATTAGATGCAGACGGGGACACCTCCACACGGAACGTCTGCTTACATCGTAGCATCTTTAAAGCCCATCTTTTCTACGCTAATGGCTCCAGGTCTAAGGGAGTTTTTGTTGTTGTTTTTGAAGTCATGTACCCCATAGCATCAGGCAAATAGTATACACGTTTTAATTTGAACCATGTCTTCTGTAAACCTATTTCTTGTGAAATACTGATAAATTCCTATTTTAAAGCTTCTCTTAAAGGTAATGCTTTCCTTTCCGGCCCAACACAGCGTTTGATTATCATAATGGCTACTTTCAAAGGATCAACGAGAGGCTGATGGATTGTTTCAATGGCTACGTTATTTATGAACGGATGGTACAATTGGACACTCGAGAGCAGGTTTTTGGGAAAAAAAGGAATTTAGACAGGAGAATTTAGACAGGAGAATTTAGTAATTTAATTTAGACAGGAGAATTCTCCTGTCTAAAAAGGAATTTAGACAGGAGAATTTAGTATGGTATATAACTCCCCAGGGAAATAGACTCTGTGTGTAGTCTATTAGATACATTATCATTTCTCCTGGACATATTTAAGCAATGAGACAAATAGTGCATTTCTAGGCAATCGGGGCATGCGTTGGAGGAAATAAGGCATGAGACCGAAAGCCAACTGACTTAAGCATTTTAGTGGGATAGGGGTTTACCAAGAAATGTGCTTATGTTTCATTCTAAGCACAAAAAAAGGAATCTAGACTAAACTTGATGAGTCCAGTTTGACCTAATGCAACTTCCAAATATCTGAAAAAGCATGAGAGAGTATCCACATGTTTCAAGAATCAGTCCAACTATGTGTAGCATTCTTTAAACAGGTCCCTCGTGATTGAACTGAAGCAGAAATGTTTCACACATTTTATGCCAATTAGTCTGAGGTGGAAAGATTTTAGATTTATTTTTGGATATATATTTGATTCAATGGCTCCAAACAACACATGCCACTGAACTAAACTTCTGGTTAGACTATTTACTTGTGTCGTATGTGACCCTTCTGCAAATAATTTGTCATCATCTACATATTTAGTCCATTGTTCTCACAGAATAAAATGGGGAGCTTTGAAAGGTCTCTTGTCTGTAAAGTCGAAGCTCAATGATTGGTAATCCCTATGCTGCTGAGTTCCCTTTGTATTCGACAAGACATTGTAAACCAAAGCAGCATATTAACCAACCATTTTGAAATAAGTTGGGCTAGTAACTATACACCCACCTAAAAATGCCTCCTGAAATTGGTTACAAAGTATCTGTAAACATTACTCTGGCATAGTTCATGTATGCATAATTGTTACTCTGATAAATTTTCGGGGAGTACAAGTTCGGATTATAGCATACTTGCAGAATGAGCACATTCTGTTGGTAATTACATGGGCACATGTATATTTCTAATCAAAAATTATTTTAAAGTTTTCTCTATAGATATCTTTCCAGGAATAAAAGGCCTGAAGTTCAACTCTCCCTAACTTTGCTCTTTCCTATAACCACTAAAAATGAGCTCCCATAGCCTAATTTAGGCATTCTATTTAAAACTACATAAAATAGATTAATGTCCTTCCATTAGAAAGAATAACATCCCCAGGCCATACTCTTCATTTGTATCACAAAGAACATTTTGCTTTTAAACAAACTAATTATCGTATCTATTATAGTAAGATAGGATCATCCTAAGTATCACAAGGAGGAAATTATCTTCCTGAAGTATTTGATGGACACCCTCAGAGAGCCCACATTTCCCCTCTTCCATCCTTAAGTGCTGTGCCCCAGCCAGGCTGGGGGTCCCCTTCCTCCGTCCATTTCAGAATCAAAGGCCTATATTCCTGTTCGTGATTATGGAAGGTTCAAAACCAGACAAGCATCTGTTACACTTAAAAACAAACTCCCGACAAAACAGACACTCCCAGAATTTCGATCACGACCCCTTCGGACACACTTCCACGGGTTCCTGCAAGAAACTGTCATGAAAACTCACAGTGAGGAATGACTGGTACATAAACACTTCAAACACAAAGGGCTGGGGTCCCTTCCGGTCACTTTGACATTGATCTCCCTCAAGCTGGACCCTGGCATTGGACATTTTGCGGTGGCTTACGTATTCGGGTTTTTTTTTTTTTTTGCGTTTTTTTTTTGGGGGGGGGAAGTGTCAAGGATCAGTTCCATGGCACCCTCCAACCACAGACGGGGAGCAACACGCATCGGTGGCATTTATAAAAATGGAATTGGCAACTTCATGACATTGGAATGCATACCACACTTACAGTGTCTAGACTTTCCTATGTGTGCTCAGTTACAAGTAGTGAAGCAAAAGCGTACATATCACCCCTACCGCTATTCGGTTGCTACAGAGCCATAAATGTGAAAAGCAATACTCTGAAATAAAGATTTTTGTGTTTTGTGGGGGTTTTTTTTGTTTTTTTTTGTTTTTTTGTTTTTTTGTTTTTTTTGCCCTAGCCTACTTAGCAACACAGTTTAAGTAAATACAAAAACTGTGGTCGAGATGCTTGTCTTTCCCAAGATGTAAACATCAGTCCCAGTGTCGTAAACTTGGCTGTATCGGATGAGACAGGAGATCGGAGGCAGAACGACTGTCACACACTAGTAACAGAGGCTTGCAAGCAGTTGGAAGGTTTCTGTAATTTCTCAGCTTCGTTGGTTGCAGGGTCCGTGCTCGCTCGGAAGTTGAAGGCCGGGCCAGCTCCGCCGTGAACTGGGCTCAGGGTAGCGTTCTGACGTCGGTTACTTTCAACAATGCTTGACGTGTTGGAAGCCAGGCTCTCCCGAGTGCTAAAAGAGTAAAAAGGGTTTGTTTTGTTTTGTTTTCAACATAAATGATTATCTCTTGAGCCCCAGAGGAAGAGCAGATGATGTAGTTAATGGATTTCCTCTGCTGGCTCATGATGTCACATATACACACATATTCACATATGCTCTTCCCACGCGGGCTCCAGCAGCCCTCACACGTGTGAGAATCAGCGGCACCCTGAATAACGGGTTTTCCTCCAGCTAAGTGCACTTTAAATGTTTTCCCCTTCCTCTTCCATTCAAGGAAACCGCTTCGATCGTGATCGAACCGTGATCGATCGCTATCGCGTTCATTTTAGAAAAGAATTCTGTTAAGTACACATAGGTGATGATTTTATTTCAGGCTGGAAATTCACCGAATAAATGAATAAACTCAATTTTGCCCCTAATGATTCTGTTTTCATTCCTGATTAGCAGATTTTGACTTGGGTGGACTTCAAGCATGCCATTAGCTAATTTGGCACCCTGATGGGAATAAAATTCTTCTTAAAACACTTCGCGCCTCTGTTTCAAATCTTAACGCTTTCACGGAAATGCATTGTATTTTCAGATAAGAAATCTTACATTTCCCCCATGCATTTGTGAAGTTTACATCCCCTCCCCCAACTTTGATAGCAATCTTTTTATTTTTCAGGGGTTCTTATGGGATAGAGGTGATTTAAAGGCTTAAGTATTTCTACTTCTCTTTTGATTTTTCTAAGTTAGAAACTCTTGTATTTGTTTTACGGCTCCAAGAGATTCAGAATATTAACATTATAAATGTGCAGGGCGATAGCAGAAATAAGGTTACTTAGCCTGATTGATAGGAACTGAACAGGTTCTATGTTCAAAGACCTCAAAATGGGAATAAGAAACTTAAGTTTACTAAGATGCTGAAGAAACCACAGTGATGCTCCAAACACCCAGTCACTCGACGGGGCAGGTTCAGAG
The DNA here is from genome assembly GCA_028533885.1 of Nasua narica. Classification (NCBI taxonomy): domain Eukaryota; kingdom Metazoa; phylum Chordata; class Mammalia; order Carnivora; family Procyonidae; genus Nasua; species Nasua narica. The sequence goes on from CM052800.1 coordinate 167,560,514, forward strand.
TTTAGAAAACACTCTCTGAGAGCTGGCCCCCATCACGGATTTCAGCTGAAACTAGTCGGCAGGTCAGACTACTTCAGTGACCCCCTCGCCACCTCACTCTCATTCCCCTACTACGTTAGCAGCCATTTTGTCCGAACCCCACGTAGGTTGTTCCCACTATCGGGGTGTAGGGGTGTTCACACGAAATCTTTCGTAAGCTTAAACGTCGGGAAGAGTTTATACGTGCTTTCCAAACGCTCGCCACTAATGCCTCTTCGCTTTTACGAGAGACCCCCGTTAGTACCTGTTTTTGCTAACTGTAAGAAATCCAAAGATTTCTGCTTTCGCGAAGAGAGCTGTTACTAACGCAGGGTCTTTCGTAAAACTGAAGGGATATTAACATAAAGTTTCAGAAAGCGGGGGATGCCTCTACTGTGTTTGGTCGCACTTCCTAGACAGTGGATTATTTCATCCTAACCGTTGTGGCCTTGAGTTTGCTTCTCATCAAGGAGCTAAGAGGTAATTGTTTAAAAAGAAGTTTCGTCATCGACTACCAAAAAGACAATCGGATTTTTCTTGACTGCCGAGGGCACCTCCAGAAGTTTAATACGTTCATAGAAATAAGCCAAGTTCTTTCATTGTGCTTACGGTAGATCTGAGCATACCTACAGAATATCCCAGAACATCACCGCTAAAGCGATGTTAAGTGCTAGACTCACCTACTTACCTGCCTTACCCCTTCCCTAAGAAAATTCATTAGGGGCTTGCCAGCACCTTCACTGAGGCACAGGGTCAGGCGGAGGAAGGAAGAAGGGCAATCGACACGTAGAACCCCAAAGACTTCGTGACCTGTTCCTTCAGTTTCACTCTTAACTGTGATAGTAACTTTTTACAGTATTCAATTTCCCCATCTCTAAAATGAGGAGAGTTAGGGGATTTACCTACTCATAGAGTGATTGTGAAGAAGTAAGCGTCGATGAACCTGTATGCTAAAAAGCTAGATACATTATAATTATTTCGGTTGCACACCTGGCATCTAATGAATGAAGATGCTACTATGAGTTGGGTTCAGAATGTTACCAATGACACCTTTTCTGTGGAAAAATGCATTTTAAGGTGGCGAGGTCCTTAAACCTGCTTAAACCTTTGAAACCAGCGTTCGGGGCACAGGCTTTACGCTCATCAAGTACCCGCTGTGTGCCAGGCACTGTGCTAGGCGCTGTGCGCACACATCACTGCTACAGAGCATCTAAGTTGGGAGCTGTCTGTGCTCTAAGGTGCCTCTGACCACCTTTGGCCAGAGTCGTTCATAGCGATGAATGCATACAGCACTCCGGTTTCTCCAGGGGGTGTATTTCCTTACTGCTGTAATAACGAGGGCAGGGTGCGACCCTCCTAATGGGGGTTCTGGGGGTGAAGAAAAAGCTAACGGAGATAGAGCATTAGCAGTAAAAATAGTCCTCCAATTTAAAAGTTCTTGACTTTCTTGAGAAAGAAACCCCATGGAATGCAACCTTAACAGTAAGAGGTCGGGATTTTACAAGCAGAAGTGAACGGAGCAGGTGTGGAGCTCCTCCCGGATGCGCACACTCCCCTGGGCCGCGCTCCGACAGCGCAGGCTTGCGCCCTACCCCAAGCGGACGCGTCCCTGGCCGCTGTGCTATCTCGGATTTTCACACTGTGTTTGTCGACCCATTTTTGGCCTCAGATCTGGAATCACAGGCTTTTCAGGTCAAGATTTTTCATGTTCAATATTAGATCCCAGAGCAGAGTTGAAGTTTCTACCTTTTTTCCTTCTAAAAACCCTTGAGGTCCCAACGAAAGGGACTGAAGAATTTTGGGAATGTAGCTGAACACGACTTCTGAGCCAACGTGGAAAGCTGGGAGCGTGGGGATCACCTTGCTGGGTCTTTGTTGTTGTGACTGGATCTTGGTTGCTCAGTGGGGTAGGTACGGAAAGACTCGAAGAAATGGCCCACTTAAAGTTTCTGTATCTCCTGGTGGTGGAGAGGTTCCAGCCTGATAATGTTATTTGGCTAAAATACTGCTCGCGCTGGAGAATAAAACTCCCTATAACTCAAATATTCTCCTTCATAGACCATTCTCACACATCGGAAAACAACTTAGTAGATTAACTGAGGTGTATCGAAGATACGGTTTAAAAACGGTTGTGACCTAATTTCTAACCAAAGGATGTTAAATACGAAAGGGGCAAAATTAGGAATGGTTCTGTAGATTACCTAACCATATGAAATTTATGGGCCATCTATGTATTCCCACGGAGAAAATTCTACCTAACAGTAGTGGACAAACATGTAGCTAAGTGTGAGAAAGCTGTCTCCTCAGAACCATCGTCCCTCCCACCGTGACCAAGCGTTCAACCTTAAGTACCTTATTAAACAAATGAAAATAAACTCACTTTCAGAAATAATCCCATTCATAAATTCTATATTCTGCACCCCGAATTTAGAGATAAGACAATACATTCTGTGGCAAGACTGGTTCAATGATCTCACGCGTATTTGTGTTTATTTGTCCCCCAAACAAACCAAAAAACTTTTCAATATCCTGTGGTGGTAGGCTGTTCAGTTAGAACCCATTAAACTACTCTCAATGTCTCTGTAGCAATTACGTCTGGGGGACTGCAGCCTTCCCTCTGTGGTGGCGCTGGGGCCAAGGGGCACCAAGCAAGGTCAAAAATGGGTGTGTAAAGCACGAGGCAGGCGGAGTCTACGTGGTAAGAAAGAGCTGAACACAAGATACAGGCAGATAAACCACACCTTCCAGAAGCCATGGTTTTGAACGTCTACCATCAATTACAGACCTTCGATCATGCCTCCCTGGTAGCCACTGTTAGAAATTCAAGAGAAAAAAAAAAAGAGCAGAAGAAGGAAATAGAAAGAAAAGGATATACAAAATAATTGGTAAATAAATTAAGATTGATTGAAGATTTAAAAAAAATATATTTAGCGTAAGGTATTTCATAGAAAAGTCACTCGATAGGTAAGCCAGTGGTTTTCGGATGGACTGCCATGGCTCCCTGAGGTCAGTTAGGGCTCCCTGAGGGACGGCAAAAGGAGATGTGGGGCTCCTGGCCTCACACCCACTTTAAGCAGAGCACCATCTCTGTGGTTTGTTTGGACTTTAGAATTCCAGACATGTGTTAACTTGGAAAAAGAGGATACATGGCAAAAATAATCCTCATCATAATAAAAAACTAGCCCTTTAAGAAATAACAAAAGATTAGGGATTCCCAATTCTGATTTGGGATTGCGCTGTCCCCAAATTATCCAGAGATAAAGTGAAATGATCACAACAGAACTAAGTTTCATTCTTAATAATTAAAATAAATGAATTTCATGATCATATCTGGGTACTTGTTAAAATTATCAGTATCGCAGGATCTTGGGAATCGCAGCTAATGAGAAATGTCTACCTCTCGGTAGTATTTCTGCATCTCAGAGTCACCAATCTGGAGTAGAATTTAGAAGGAGAATTAGGTCCCAAGTTGCCCTTTGAGGAGTAGGAAGAGTTAAGGAGGAAAAAAAGGAAGTTGCATAGACTCTCTTTTGCTTTCTTAACCCCTGAACCACTTGAGTGTGCCGGACGCGACCATTAGGCATTGCGCCCTCCCTGCCGTGAACCCTTTCTGAATTACAGCTATGATTAGAGTGCCTTCGTGGGCGTATCAATTCTGCAGGAGGAGAGAGAAGTGTGGGCCCCTGATCTAAGGGAACTCAGGCCCCTCACGTTCTGTGAGAGACACAAGATCCACTTCTCTGTGGACGTGAAGTGTATGAGCAGGTGGGGGAGGGCGCGCCCAGGGGCGGGATTGCAACGGCAACTGGCATCTAGATCCCCCAGAAAGGTGTTGAGATCTGCTATTCCCACTAGAAGGACCCCCTCCCTGAGTCAAGCGATTTACACCCAAGCCCTACCCAACCCCCAGGTGACTACTGACCACTCATTCTACTCAAAAAGTTAATATTTTTGAGGACCTAAAAAAAAAAAAAAAAAAGCAAAAAAATCCCTTCCTTTATCAGCATGGTGGTAATAGAAACATAGAAGAAAAATCCTGGAAAATGTTTGTCCTAGTTAGGGCCTGATGCCAGTTTGAGGGAGGGAGCCAACCCACCAGTCCAGATTGGTGATCTCTACAGCTGCAGAAACATTTGTTTCAATTCCTGAAAAAGAAGTCAGAAACAGGTAGTTAACAGTACAATGCACACAACCCTGAACCCGCATTCACAGAATTAAAACGGTGAAGTCGGAAACTTTTCAAGTTATTTGTATAAAGCCCCGGGCCCCGACGGGTGCGTGCGTGTGCGTGTGTGCGCGTGTGTGCGTGTGCACGCACAGATGCTTCTCCCTACCGTGGGGAGTTGAATCCACTGTCCACGGTGATGCTGCTGCTGTCCATGCTGTCGAGGCGCGCCGAATGGGTGGCTCTCTGGTTGCTGCTACTGTCGGTTTCTTTTGGGGCAAGGAGGGTGAGGTTCTTCTCGAACTTCCTCTGTAAGTCTCTTTCCTTCTCCCTCTCAAGGAGCCACTGCATGGTGCCTACGTCATCTCTGTTTTTTTCCTCCTCCGTGTTTTTGTTGGCCCCTTCCTCAGAGTCGTCATCGTCGGACACATTGTAATAGTCGAAGGAGGCTTCCTGGTTCCCCCCTGACTCCTGCTGACGCTGGGAACTGGGCAGGGCTGGTGCCACCGAGGTCCCCAGGGACGGCTCCAGTTTCTCACATCGGCCTGGCAGTGTGTCGGCAGGGGTCTTCGGGAGAGATTTGAGGAGGGACAGGCTGGATTTGTGATAGCTGTTGACAGACAAGGTGCTGTGAAGAGGTTTGAACAGTGTGTCTTTGCTGAATATCTCTTTCCTCTTGTCCAGGCTGCTGGGCTCAGCGCTGTGATGCTGGACAACGCGTCCATTGGCCATCCCTTCCGCCACCGCGCCCGAAGCAGCTGGGCCCCCACCTGGCCCTTTTGGTGACTCCTCCTTGTGCCCTACGGGCTCTCTGGAAGAATGGGGGGCCTGCCTATCGGACAGAGGCAGCTTTTTCACCCCTTCGGCCAGAGTCAGAGTGTCATGATCCTCTTTGTTCTTTCCCAGAGGTGACGGTGCCGTGAGGACCGTCTCACTGGAGGTGTTGCACTGGAAATAGTCATCTGTAGCTGTTTTTGTTGGACAGGAATTGAGCTCCCCGTAGGCCGGCAAACTCTCCGGTGGCTTGCCTGGCTCCAAAAGGCTACAAGCACTGGAAGGCTCCTTGCTGCCACCAACTATTTCTGGAATACACACCTCTTTATAGCTCGTGGATGAAACATGAGCCCTTTGGTGACCAATTGTTTGTGCAGGCCTTAAAGTACTGTCGTCAATGTAGGATTGGCTGGGGGTTTGGTCATCTTGGCTACAGCCTTCAGCCAGGTCTTCGGGTGTCCCGAGAGAAGAAGCACCCAGAGGGCCCTTTGAGTTATCCATCGATCTGGATCTCTCCTTGGCTTTGCTGGATCTCTCATTCCTGGACCTTCGGTCCTGGGTATGGCTGTGGCTTCGGTGCACTTTTGAGTGGGAGCTTCCCCTGGAAGGTTCGGGAAAAGGCATCTCAGTTCTCCTTTTGGCCAATTCCCCAGACACATCCCATTCTGGGGTCATGGGGAAATGAGACTCGATCACGTTCGTGTTGCTGTGCATGATGAAGTTGTCTCCTTTGTGTTCGATGATGAAGCAGCCCTCCCTGGGTGCCCTGGTAAGAGGATCACAAAAGTCATACTCTCTGTCACCTGGGATATCCAGATGAGAACCATCCGAAGGGTCTCCTTTAGACACTCGTGTCTTGCTGTGTGATCGAGATTTTCCATGGGACTTCCGATGCGTCCTACTCTTTTTACTTCTTCCACTATGATGGGCAGAGGACCCAGCTTTACTCCTGTGCGCTTTTTCCTCTTCAAGTTTCTTCATTAGTGCAGTGTGCCTCATGACATTTTCCACGGTCAAGTCCGGGTTAATGCGCCTAATGATTTCCATTTCCACTTCCCTAGGGATAGTGGTTGGTGTGTCTTCATCTCGCAGGGGCCACTCCTCAGGAGGAAACTGGGCTGAGAAATTGGCTAGCTGTTTGGTCTTATCTTTTTTAAAACTCAGCCGGAATAACTTGAGCCCAAATTTTTTGGACTGCTTTTCACTGTCTTTAGGTTTTGAGAGAGTTTCTGTCTTATAAGAAAAGTTTACAGTACTTTTGCTCTTTTCAGTGGGTGGCACCTGGCAGAGGGGGGGAGGGCAATAGGGGTCTTTGCCGTCCTTGGCGGGTTTCCTCTGCAGAGTGGAAGCAAGCATGCTATGCATGTCTTCTCTGCAGCAGTGGCAAGAGTCGCAGTGGTTTCTGGGTAATGTTCTTTCCCTGACGCAGCCTGAGGCAGAGGGCGTTATGGTTCCCGGTTGCGGAGAGGTACACTGAGGCCTGTCAGGTATCCTCTCATCCAAATGGTACCATTTACTGTTAGTTCTTATGAGAGAGGGAGTAATGAAGTAAGTCTGTGGGGTCACGATGAAGTAGCCATCCGGAGTCGGGTAGATCTTCCTCTCCCGCACCAGCGTGTTCAACGTGTGCCGTAGAATTTCTTGGCTTGGGGTGGGAACACCTAAAACCAAAGGAACAGACTCATGAGAACGTAGAGGGAACTTGCTGCTGCTTCCTGAATTTTCTGAATCTGCTACGGACTGAATGTTTGGACCCCCACCCCCACTATTCCTATATGACAGTACCCTGATGTGATGGTACCAGCAGGTAGGGCCTTTGGAAGGTGACTAGGTTTAGATGGGTTCCTGAGGGCGGGGCCCTCGGGATAGGCCCTCGTAGGAAGAGCAAGAGGCCAGAGCCCCCTCCGTCTGCCATGTCTTCCACCAGCAAGAAGGCCCTCGCCAGACATCAAAGCTGTAGGTGCCTTGATCTCAGAGCTCCCAGCCTTCCCGGACTCCGAGAATTAAATGTCTATTGCTTCAGCCCCCCAGTCTATGGGATTCTGTTACAGCAGCCCCAACTAAGACACAATCCTACCAATTTTGCCAAGCTCCCGAGTATTATCCCATGGCCAGCCAGCAGGACCCGGAGGTGTTCAGGAGGAGAGATGGACGCCGGGCGGAGTGAGCTGGGCCTATTGTCACAAGCCCTTTACTGAACTGCATCAAAGGCAGAGTGTTTTTAAAGGAGGGGAAAATGAAAAATGTTTTATATGACGTAATATACATTTACAAAAAAGCCTTCCTCGATACAAAAAAACGAGGGAAACTGGGTTGAAATAGCTGCCTTGGCATATGAAAACAAGCAGAACACATACAAAGGCTACCGCACACGTTGGAGGTTCCTCTACACTCATTTTTCAAGACTAAGCTCACTTAATAAGCTTAATTTTGTAAGTTACACAAAAGGGCAATTAGACTTGACCACGGCTCATGACGGACTCTCCAATTCTGAAACCACCACCCTCGGTTTGGAAAGCGACGACAGTGTCGGTCACGTTCAAGTGAGAACATTCTCCTTCTCGGACTGAGTCTGCACGACGGAGGTAGTTTTCTACCTCATAACCCAAGGGCCCTAAGAAATACATCTGTGGAAATTTAGATGCTCTACGTCTGTCTGGTCACTGCCAAAGATGCCATAATCGCTAGAACAGAAACTCCGGAAGAAAACCACAGATACTTCCCGGCAAGGTGACCGATACTGTTTTCAAAGGGCTTTGTGTGCATGTTTATGTCTTGTCTTTCGTATGAGACAGAATCAAGAATCCACATTCATAAGAGAGTACAAACTTTCCAGGTTACAGAGCATTTGCGTATTTCTCGGACATTCTCCATCCCTCATTGTCAGACCCACGGAGCAGGATAATACTGACTAGTTAGACCCGCATGCCATACTGCCAATATTCAACCGTGTCTGACCCACAAAAGGGCAATTTCACGTGACTCAGCCTAACATAGTTAGGGCAGTGGAAAGTGGACACCGAAAGCCTGGAGCCCAGGGCCACAGGGCTGGATTCAAACTCCAGCTCCATCACGATTAGCTGCTGGTAGTGGTTGGATTAGGCCACCTCCCCTGCCCACGCCATTCCTGTGTTTACACCGAATGCCCCAAACCTCAGAATGGGACCTTGTTCAGAGACAGGGTCTTTATAGAGATAAACAAGTTAAAATGAGGTCATCAGCGTGGGCTCTACTCCAACGTGACCAATGCCCTCCTACAAAGGGGAAATTGGGCAGAGGTACGTGGACAGAGAGAAGATGATGCGAAGAAACCTTGGTCGAAGATGCGCGTCCATCAGCCAAAGGAACGTGGTCCGGAACACGAGGTCTCAACAGACCTCGGAAGGAACCGACCAACTGTGCTGATACCTTGATTTCGTAGTTCTAGCCTCCTGAACTATAAGACAATAAATTTCTGGTCTTTAAGTCCCCTCTATTTTGTTAAGGCTGTGCTAGAAAACTCATACTGCGGGTATCGCCTTAGGCAACTTTAACTAACCTCTCTGAGCCTCTGTTCATGGTCCTCAGAATGTGGATGACAGCAGGTAGGTACCCTCCTAGGGTGGTTCTCAGTTGAAATGAGTTTAATGTATGGACAGCAGTGCCTGATACACAGTGCGGGCTCTACAAACCTTAGCTAGTAATCGTCTCAACTTTGGGGCAGGACCCGTAAAAACAAGATTACCTTCAGAGACCATAGTGTAGCAACCTAGAACTAAGTTTAGACTTCCACGATCCTTCCAAAACTACAAAAGTGGGGCATGAAAACTTGAGGAATGGCCCGAGAGAGCATCCATGAATATGATGTGACTTGTGCCTTCAGCCCTGTTCCCATCTTCCGAAGGCGTCCTTTGTGACCAACGTGGGAAACGCAACATTGCTTATGAATAATGTATTGTTTAGTATAATTATCTAAGTTTTTCACTGCACGGTTTCCCTTTAGTCTAGGGCTCTACTCTTGAGAGCTGTGGTATGCTGGCGTTTACTCAAATGGCTTCCAGCCTCGTATAATAACAAGTTTTAAAAAATTGTATGATAGTTTCTGCACAAAATGAACTCCATGTGAATTAGTGATACAGCCCACACCCTATATATGAAATTCTTGAGTGCCGTTGTAACACACATTCACCTAAGAGAAGCAACTTAAAAGCGCTTCTGCGCCCTACTCCCAAATGGGGCCTTTGGCTGAACAAGTTCGGGGGCACCACTCACACGGGTTACCACTCCCAAGATGAGACACTGTGCCCACTGCAGCCCCATGAATGACGCCCATTGGGGTTGTGGGGCACCACCGTGCAGGTGTCAAACCCATATCAAAAACCAACTGTATCTGACACGGCAGCAGGCTTGTGATCGCTACCGTCACAGACACGAGTTCTTCCAAAAAAATGGTAAGGCTCATTTATAAGCATTTGTGATTGACCTGTCGACTCTGTTGCTGTAAAAATGGAAAGCTGAGGTGTAATCCAGAAAAACAGCACATACTATAAACAGAATTTGCTGACTGTAGGCCTTCCAAGCGCCGATCATAGAAAACTGAGGAATCGTGACCTCAGTGTCCTCATGTTTACTTACCATTAAGAGTAAGTGCTCGGCTACTGGGTATTTACCCTAAAGACACAAACGTAGTGATCCGAAGGGGCACGTGCACCCGAATGTTTATAGCAGCAATGTCCACAATAGCCAAGCTATGGAAAGAGCCTAGATGTCCATGAACAGATGAATGGATAAAGAAGATGTGGAATACAATGGAATACTATGCAGCCATCAAAACCCCTGAAATCTTGCCATTTACAATGACGTGGATGGAACTAGAGAGTATTATGCTAAGTGAAAGAAGTCAATCAGAGAAAGACAATTATCATATGATCTCTCTGATATGAGGAATTTGAGAGGCAGGGCAGGGGGTCGTGGGGGGAAGGGAGGGAAAAATGAAACAAGATGAAACTGAGGAGGGAGAAAAACCCTAAGAGACTCTTAATCTCAGGAAATAAACTGAGGGTTGCTGGAGGGGGAAGGAGGTGGGAGGAATAGGGTGGTTGGGTTATGGACACTGAGAAGGGTATGTGCTATGGTGAGTGCTGTGAACCGTGTAAGCCTGATGATTCACAGACCTGTACCCTTGAAGCAAATAATACATAATATGTTGAAAAAAAAAAAAAAAGCTCTGGAAAAAAAAAGAAAAGAATAAGTGTTCGGATTGTTCCCAAAGGAAGGAAAAAGAACGCGTTTCCAAAGAGAATTTACATCTAAAGTTTTCACGTCTTGGATTTTCAGGTTTTGTCAGCCCAATCATGTTTAATTTGAAAAAACACACTAGAAGCATTCCCTGTCCAATGCACTCTCCATACTTCTACCAGTGGGTTTTCAAAGCTTTAACTTCGAGTCGTTGATATCCATGATTATTTTATTCCAAAGCTCTTGTCTAATGACTGGTGTTTCCGGGTGTCTGTGAAATCCAGACTTGCACGAGAAATTGGCAGGGCTCCCCCGGGGAAAAGATGGGTGTGATGGGCATTTTCAGTGTTTGCACCTTCCACCACTTCCAGATTCGAGTCCCAAAATTCACCACGAATTTGGATTTTGGGGGCTTAAAGAACAAAGATAAACTTTATATCCAAATAGAGCTGAAGGCCGACTCCTCTCCTTTTCCACACCCTTTGCATCTTTCCAAAGCAAAAAAACAGCTATCTAAAAGCACGGCTTGTCAATGGGATGCTACTTAGACTTGTAAGATCTCTTTAATCCCGCAAATCTGACAACTGTCGGAACAGAGAGCACATGTGCACGTTCTATATGTTAAGCATTTTGGACGGAAACTCTCAGTGGGCTTCTTTGGATTATTTCTTCTAGTGTGTGAAGAGCACTGGCCGAGGGAGAATTCTGCAAGAACTGACGTAAGAGGATGAGTTGGAAGATAGAATGCGGGGTATAGAACGTTAACGTTCTCTAGCAAATTTGAAAGCCAACTTCAACCCCATTAGCAGGTCTTTCCCTGAGGGTCAGCTTTCCTCCTGGGAAGATGCGACTACAACTCAACAAGTACCAGTCTGACTTAAACGATCATTCTGGATGGATGGACAAGGAGTACTTCCTTCACTGTGAAGCAAGTATTTCATTCTTTTTATACCTTAAAAAAAAACTCTTGTTTCTGTAATGGAAACTGGTAGACCAAAGTTGTTTTAAAAAAATGCAACCAGTATAGAAAGGTGATAAAAGGGTTCACATTTCAGTGTGTCAGACATTTTTACTAGAAGGCTTTTCACTAAAAAACATTCTTTAGAATACGGATGTAGAGGCCAAAATCTAGACTATTCTTTTTATTTATGACATAGGCATTAAATATGAGAGTTCAAATATTTTAATAATACTCGGTCAGACTTCAAAACTTTATTTTCAAACAGTAAGCTACAAGAAAGTAAATAGTCTTATATTAAGAAAACAAAATAAGCCCCATAACTATGGTATTTAAATCCCTCCAGAGTTTTAGCATTGTCATTGAAAATACATTTTCAAATAGAATTTGAATTATATTAAGTTTCTAAATTGTTTTCTTCTGAAGTACCTTAAATGCTTGCAGAAGAAAGGAAGGAAATCAAAGCAAGAAAAGAAAACAAAGGAGGAAGAGAGATAAGGAAGAAGGAAGACAGGCAGGAAAAAACCTCGTTTTATGAAATATTAGTTTAAACTATGGCACTGTTGCTAAACAAAGCTTTAAATCATTACTACCATTCCCTAAACCAGTGGCTGGCAAACTTTTTGTAAACAGCCAGAAAGTAATTATTTTACTTTGTGAGCGATATGATCTCCCAGGTGCAACTACTCAATTCGGTTACTGCAGCATAAGAGCCAAAGACAATATGTAAACAAAATTAGGCAAGGCTCTGTTCCAATAAAACTTTATTTATAAGCACAAGCGTTGGGCCACACTTAGTCTGCAGCTAGTTTGCCAAACCCTGCCCTGGACTCAGGTTTATACAGTACTGTGCCGGCCCTGCGTTCTTTCCATTCTCTATTTTATAGCTCACTAATGGGAGAGATGTAACCAATTTTGGAAAAGCGATGTGATCTCTCATGAAGCCACATAAAAATAGAGGGATTTTAAAAGCTGCTGGGACGCTTGATATCAGAAGTGGCTAGCCAGGTATAAGGCTGCGAGAAGGGTCTTTCTTCACAAGGGCATTACATCTGGGAATGGCATCTGTCTCCTTAGATCGCTCTCACCTGGGGCTCTGCTTATCTTACTACTGAAAGGAAAAGGGTTTGCCTGGAAGTTAACAAAGAAAGACCGTCAGACAGTGAAGAATATTCAGAGATAATGTTAAAAAATTCAAGGCAATTTATAGGTTGCAAAGGTGAGTCCGTGTTCTTAAACAGTGTACGTAATTTCGAAACATGTTAATTAGAAAATAGAAGAAATAGAAAAAAATCACGGAGAGAAAAATATAAAGTTCCTTTGGGGTAAAAGGAAAAGTGGGGAGGCTCAATATGGTAGGTGACTGCCTCAGTTTAGAAGCGGTTCGTCCGCCCTCCCCCTATGGGTGGGGTGCATTTTCCTACATCTCAACCTTGAGTTCAGCCAGGTTCGCTTTGGCCAATGAAATGGTAGCGGGTATGGCGTGACCAGAGGGCTGAAGAGCCCTTGGACAATTAAGCCTGTTCTCTTGTGCCTCTGTCGTCCCAGAAAAGGCCTCTGCTTGTCTCCTTTTCCAAAGGGGATGGGGGACGGGTGGAGCAGAGCTCTCTGGGTAGGCCCAGCCTGGATCAGCTGACTCCCGGGGAACCCGCAGATACATGGGCTAAATAAATGTTCACTGCTGTAGGTCGCTGATGTTCTGGGATTGGTACCCAGCATCTTGGTGGCAAGAGCTAACGGCTACAGCCTCTACTGCCTTATTGACCAAGGTCTCCTCTAGGTTGAATGAAACCTGTGTCAAGGGTTCATTTTTAATGCAGCCATAGGTGGAGTCCAAGCCAAGCCGGGCCAGTTGGGGGGCCGGTAATGTGTTTTACTTGACTTGCACGTCACTGGCCCCCATGTATTAAAATGTACACACACATACAACACAGACACACAACTGTCAATAGTGAAGGAAGTCTGCAGATTTCACAAAAAACTGAAAGTCCAGGTTCTCTTTGCAACTCTGGCAGGGTTCTATGTTTTGGGGGGGTCCATACTCTGGAGCTGAGTAGTGGGTGGCCTCTCTGGAGAGAGGACATTCGGCCCTGAGCTCATCAGCGCCCCTGCCCCCTTCCGGCGCTGGAGGCCCCCAATGCCATTCATGCATCAGCCGGCCTATTCTTTTCATACTATTTAAGAGAAAAGGAGACATCTGAACTGATTTATCAAATATCAGATGATTAAAACTCATCAAGCCATGACACAAGCAGGCAAGGCCTGTTTATTTTTGACATTACTGTCTCTTTAGTGTAATCCCTTGGGACTCCCATTTTCTGACCTGTTCCCACGAATCCCAAAGTTCAGGTATTTCCAGAAGGTTCTGGTGAGGTTGAACAGAACCTTGGTAGTTTTTGCCAGAATTCGGCATGGATTCTGCTTTAATGTCTTCTCGGTGCCAGTTTAAAAAGGACTGCAGTAACACCCGAAGATGGCAAGTTATTTTTGAAGTAACAGGGGTGCCTCGGCTTTGAATGACAGAACTACGAAAAGTTCCCGGCCAGTTTTGGCAAATAATTTTTTTTTTCCTATTACATTTAAATGAGAGACATGGTCCGGGTGACGTCCTCGAGCGGAGGAACACGCCCCGATCTGGAAAGTGCTACGTTCTCTTCCCGTTACCTGGGAAACACGTGGTCAGGTGCTCCATCAGCGCCTCCTGGGTGACGGGTTTTCGGGCGGAGTTCATTGCCGAGATGGCCAAGCAAAGGATCTCCCCGAGTGGGATAAACTGAGATTGACTGATGGGAGACATGCTGATTGGTGACACATCACCTGCAGAAAGACAATTTTCAAGTAAGCAGTTCATTCAAAGACCCGGCCTTTCGTCTCACAGGCATAACTCCACGTGCGCGCGCGCGCGCACACACACACGCCCCCTCTTGGACTCTTCCCTGTTCCCTTTGTTAGGAACCGGATCCACTCTGAACGCGCAGGTTTGTTACAGCCGCGGCCAATGCCACGCAGGTGGGAGGATGGCCGCAGAACAGTGGACGCTCGCGCTGCCTCGACAACTAGAACCCGCCTTGCGAACCTGAGATCTCCCTGCCGCAGACTCAACCCGAGACTGAGAAAGGATCTCTGATTTTATTAACTTGGAGCTGGTTTATGTCTAACTGCCATTCCCATCTCGACAAATGCACTTGCTGGAAACTTGGAAGATTCATTCGTTCCGAGGCTGAGCGCTCTTTACGCGTCAGGCACCTGCTGCGGGCTTGGGACTTACTTGGGAGGGGGAGGCGTCTCCCCTCCCCCGGAAACATCTCTGCTCTCAAGGAGCTTCTGTGTGAGTGGAGGAGGCAGGCAAGTACACCGAAGTTCACAGTCCACCGGAGAAGGCAGAACAACAGATGGCTAGGGTACAGAGGGCGGGGCGAGGGTGCAGCAGCGCCTGGGGGTGGGGGGAGGAGCTTAAGTAGGAGTGTGCCTGGCTGCTGCGGGGTGTGAGGGGTGGCAGGATATTTTCTGGGGATAGCAGAGAAGGGGCACAGGTGTGCAGGGATAACCGTGAACGAACAGCTGAGTGCCCAGGGCCTTCTGGGCACTCAGAAGTGGGACGCTGAGTCACCGAAGGCATTTCAGGAATGACAAAGTCAGATGTGAATTTCAGCGACAGGCTGGAGGAAGCAGCCGAGAGCAGCTCGCCATCCACAAGGGGCTGTGGCCACGTCTGCAACTAAAGGAGCCAACGGAGGCAGGGGGCATGCAGGGTGTCTGCCTTCCTTTGCGTGATCTTCACGTCACGGTGTGGTGGTTTGCAAGTTTTGTTCCAAGGACTCCTAGAACTCCCCGGAAAGACTTCTGGAGTGGGGATGGAGGAGGGGGGGCCCTGCCTCCCACCAAACCCAGCTCAGTTCAGTGCTTCCCTCTCTCGTGCCTCACTCAGGGCTCCATCCTCTGCAAGACGGGGGTGAGAAGAGCAAATTTTCCCAGTGGTCACAGGGAGCGGGGCAGGACCAAAATCCGGAGCAAGAGAAGAACAGCAAAAGGCAGGCACTGACCTCGCTGAGAACCCACGAACCTTGGGGGTCTCCGGGAGAGAAAAACCGTGGAGAGAGGCCTCCTGCAAACATTTGGTGGGGGAGCAGTGGGCAGAAATGAGAACATGGAATTCTGGCTGTCACTGGGGAATCTGAGTTCCATTCACTGGCTGGGAAAGCTCAATCCATATTGGTGACTCGAAAATGATGGCTTTCTGTGGGCTGGGACCATCTCAGTGGGCAAGCGCGCTACTGCCTAGAACACTGTATATCTTTTTTAAACTCATGTCCTCGATTAAAACAAAATCTGATGCTAAAGCCTCCTGTGTGACAGACGAACAAGGAGTGGCCGCGGGGGGCAGTTTGGAGCTGTCCCCGTTCAAATCTCTCCTCCCCACCATGGGCCCCGTGGCTCAGCCTGCAGCCACTGGAAAGCTCTTTTCTGGAAATCCTTCTCTCTCCCTCCCGCCGTCTATAGCAGAGGGTAGGGACGCCGAGGCTGGGTTCCTGATGAATTGCCAGGTTAGCCACGTGGACCTCAAAGTCACTTGGGATGATTCGGAAAATGAGATGAAAAGGCAGCTGGGGTTAGCAGGCCACAGGGGAGATCAAAGCAGATTCCAGCCCCTTTGGACCCGCGGATTTGGAAGTTGAACCCCTTCAGAGATCTGCCTACCATGATTAAGGACCTCTCAGAAGACCAAGGATACAAAACCACTAAATGGGATTCTTTTTTAAGTGCAGGTCTACTTCCGAATTTTGTATAGGTTCCGGGAAACTTGGGCGCTCTGTGGAAAAGCAAGGACTTTTCCAAGGTTAGCAAGGTTAGTAAAACTAACCGCTGCAGTTTAGGCCACGCTTGTCCTTATGCTTTTGGTGGAAACTATGTGTTAGGTTGAACTGCCATCTTCTAAGTCAATTTCTTTACGTTCATCGCTGCCAACTGCAAGAGCCAGCATGCTTCGAGTATGTCTGAATTGCATTTGTTTTGGAAAGCTCAGTTTCGCTCTAATAATGACTGTGCCGTAACCTTGAACTCAGGCTATAGAACGGAATGGAATTTGGATGCTCTGAGTGACTCTCTCGTGCTCTTGTTTTTATACCGCACTAAGGTATTTCCCACTCCCTTCCGGTGCCCAACCCCATCAGCAATCCTCGTCTACACTGTGCCCAGATGCTCCCTGGACAAGGCTCCTCTACTCCAACTCTCCCCAAAAGCATCCCCCAACTCCTGCCACTGGACTGGCTTGATGACCGTCAGCTTTCCCTTCTCCAGAGCACAGCCAGGTCCTAGAAAAACAGGGAACTCGTCACCTCCCCGCATAAAGTCCTCCAGCTGACAGCCCGCTGTACCCAAAAGCAGAGCAGAATGCTTCACCAGGCCTGCAGCAGCCACAGGGTCTGGGTCTGGGCCTGTCCGGCCCCCTCTGGGACCGTCACCCTACTGCTCCCCACCCCCTCCCTCTTCCACACTCACAACTTCCTCTGTTCTTTGAACACAACAAGCTTTTCCTCAACTCAGGGCCTCTGCATTTGCTGAGCTTCTAGGAGGCTCCTCGCACAGACCTTTGCTGGAGTGGCTTCTCCTTTGGGTCTCAGTTTAATCAGGGAGCCCTGTCCTGACCACGTGATCCCGTGCTGTTCCCACGTGCTCGGGACACTCTCTCACGTTACCCGGGTATGATGTGTGATGTATGAAAAAACGCGTATCTGGTCTTTATCCCCGTTCCCTGCATAGAGCTCCTAAAAGCCAGGTAATTTCCCAAGCGATGAGAGAGATGAGGTGTCATCCTGTGTTACGTCGATAAGGTGACTTCTGGGCCTGAGGCAGAGGATGGGGGCTGGGGGGCCAGGAGAACTCACCCTGCGGTTACAGGGTTGGAACTTGCAGTCCCCCCACCCCCAACCTCCAGGAAGGGGAGAGGGGCTGGTAGATTGAATCAGTCAATGGCCAATGGCCAATGACTTAATTGATCATGTTTCTGGAATGAAGCCTCCAGAGAAACCCAAAGGATGGGGTTCAGAGAGCTTCCGGGTTGGTGAGCACATGGATGTTTGGGGAAGAGTGACGCACCCAGAGAGCACAGAAGCACTGAGCCCCTTCCCTGTACTTCACCCTACATAGCTCTTCCCCGTGGCTGCCCCTGAGCTGTATCCTTGGATGATAAACTGGCACTCTAATCAGTAAACCGTTTCTTGGAGTTCTACGAGCTGTTCTAGCAAGTTCCTTGAGCCCGAGGAGGGGTCATGGAAACCTCCGCTGTGGAGCCAATCTGTTCAGAAGCACAGGGGACAACTTGGGCTTTCTGTTGGTTTGGAAGGGGGGCAGCCTTCCAGGATTGAGCCAACTCGTAGCTACTTTGCAGCTAACGAATGTTTTCTGAGCCGCCGTAATTCACATTGTTCTAAAAAGAAAGGGCAAATAGGTTTATATCAGCTTTATTTTCTTACAAACTTCCATTTAAGTAAGACCTCAGGGAACATTTGTCAAATCCGAAATAATTCAGATAAAACCTGTGGGATCTGATGCTCTCTCAGGGTAGACAGTATCGGAAATCAGCCCAATTGTAGGCTGGTGCTAGAAAAGTGCTTGGTGGTGTGGAAAAACCACAAACACCCCTGTCTTGGCACCAGAATCTAGCAAGCTATGTCTTTGCTCTCTGAATGTGTGTGTGTGTGTGTGTGTGCGCGCGCGCTCACACGTGCATACTGGTTTACCGTCTGTCTCACCCACCCAACTATAAGCTGTGCCAAAGAACACACAAATGCTATATTCCCAGTGCCTAGAATTGTGCAGAGGTTACACTCAGTAAATGTTTGTTGAATGAAAGTATGAAAGAATGAATGAAATATCCATTCATTCATCCTAGAAATTTCCCAGGGTATTTTAAGGATTGTGACTTTCCTCACATATTTTTGCTAAATAATTGCAAAACAAACAAAATATCAAGAGACCAAATATACCCAATTAGGCAATTTCTAAAACTCTTAGTTTCATCAATGACAGTGCACCCAAACACAGTGGTTACCACAGAAAAATAATTATATATTAAGTGAGGATCAGGACATGCATTTAAGATCTGTATGAAAGGAATCATAGTTATCTCTTAATACAGCATGTTAGTCAAGTTTACCATGATTTTCTATGGATCGTTTATATAAGATCTCCTTAATGAGTCACTCTTAAAATACTAGTCACTCTTAAAATACTAGAAAATTCGGGGCACCTGGGTGGCTCCTTTGGTTAAGCGTCTGACTCTTGATTTCAGCTCAGGTCATGATCTCGGGGTCATGAGTTAGAGCCTTGTGTTGGGTTCCACGCGCAGCAGGGAATCTGCTTAAGATTCTCTCTCCCCTTCTACCTCTGGCCCTCCCCCCACTCACACATGCTCTATGTCTCAAAATAAAGAAATAAAATCTTAAAAAAAAAAAAAAAGCAACAGAAAATTCTTCCAGCAACTGGACCGCATTTAATGGTCAAAGAAGTAAAGAAGGGCATGTAAATATTGCTAAAATATCATTGGTCACCATCACCTACAGAAACTACCACTTTGTGTATAGACTATGAATGGTTACTTGTCTGTAATTTATGGGATGGATTCTTCTATTGTCAGAATGAGTTCTGAAGGCATTCATAAAGACAACTCATAGCTACTTTGAAGGCTAACAAATTATTTTTTTTGGACAATTCTGTTGTTCTAAAAAGAAGGGGTAAATAGGTTTTATTTCAGCTTTATTTTCTTACAAACAACTATTTAAGTACAGTCCTCGGGGAGCATGTGTCAAATCCAATATTGAAATTCAGACAAAACCAAGCACAGTGCCCTGGACAGAGTAAGCATTCCAGAAATTTCTGGTGAGTAAACTTAAAATCCGAGAAGGCATGACAATATTCTAGTTGTGAGCACACCTTTTTGATTTTAAGAGCATTTAACATTAAAGTCAAAAATGCCTCAGTGAGTATTCGAACATTGCTTTTATTTGAGGTACTGGCCAGCTGAGAAGCATGAAGGCAGAGGAAAGTGCCCGGCGCCGTGCGGGGAGGAGCATGGGGAGGAGCATGGGGAGGAGCGTGGGGAGGAGCATCGGGAGTCCCGCAGAGGCAGGAGGGAACGCATGCGCACACGGGCAGGAAGCAGCGCAACCTGGGGAGGAGTGGGGCACACCTGGGCACAGCTGGAGCACGCTGGGTGTGGGACGGCGGGAAAAACAGGAGCCAGAGAGATCCTGGCTGACCAGAGGCTTAGATCTAATTCTCGATGCTGATGGGGAACCTTTGCGTGTGCTTGTTCAGAGGAATTATGGGACATGTCGCTGTTAGAAAATCACTCTTACACAACCGTGGGAAACAAAACCCCACCAACGATGACAATTGCGCAGGCAGCTGACAAGGAGGATCTGGGACGACAGGCAGAAATCGTGCACATGCCGACTTTCTCTATCCTGCACTGTCTGCTGCCAGTTATTTCCACCTCAGAAATATCTTCAACGCGAACATACATTTTTACTATCGAAACCCGCCCCCCCTTCCCTTCCAACTTTGGGCCAGTTCCTTTAGCTGGAATTATTTCAAAAATATTCTCCCTCACATAATTCATCCTTTCAAGAAATACATTTGAGAGCCTGTTATATATTCAATACCTTTAGGCACTCGCGTTGCAAAATGGGTCCTATCTCAGTTGTATTTGTGTGCCAAAAAGAAAAAAAAAGTACTGTAATAAAGCTCTGTTCTTTATAAATGCCATTTTTTTTTCCAGTCATTAATTTAGGTTCTCTGTGCTCTCCAACCTCTGCATCTGAGGGAGGGCAACACAGCTCCTAAGAAGACATGATTTTCAAGACAATACACATCCATCTCTGCCCAGATGATATCTGTAGCTTTCCAAGATACCTAGCTAGAAAAGCAAACATAAATCTTTTTCCTTCCATCTTAAAGTACACATCTTTGTACAACTTTATAAGAAAAGGACAGCCAAAATTTTTCCAGAACTACATCATAATAAACTACACCCTTGAAAGGACCCGGAAGCCCATCTTCTATCTTAGCCTTCTTTAAATAATGTATTTTTTTTTCAACCACTAGCATTATGTTTAAATTATCCTGTTTTCCTGTTTATTTTTAAATAACAGTTTCCCATGTGAATGTCATTTTCAGCTTTACTCTGGATTACAGACTGACCTTTGACCCTAATGAAGTTCATGAATCAAAGCAACCAACTTACCAAGGCAGTTCTGAAATTGTACTAATTTATAATCAGGAAATTCTCAACACATGAAGGCATTCAGGAGACATTCTGATAAGTGCCCAGTCTCTCTCATAACTAAATACTATTACCACTCTGCGTCTGTTTCCTCGTCTGTAAAATGACGGTTTGGAAATGATGTCAAAGATCCCTTCAGGCTCTCGACGATTCTATGATTCTGTATCAATGCAGCAGAATTCTGGCATAAAAGCATAATACAGTACTCACGTGTAGCTCTATTTCCATCTTGCTAGAGAAATGATTTTAATACTCAATGCAATATGAAAAATGCAGGCTTTAATTTTAAAAAGAATAGCGACATATATTGGCCATTCATCTCTTCCCTTGTAACAAAGGCTTCATCATTTGCTCCTACTAATTCAAAGTCTTACTCAGCTTTGCTCCTTGGGACTAAAGTGTGCCTGTTTGTGTTCTCCGTGTTGCCAAAATTAACACTAGAGTTAAAATTACAGATGCCAATAAAATTACCACATGCAGTAGACACTGTGACTCATAAAAATGGTCAAACGTGCCTATAAAATGTAGAGTGGGCACAGCAGCAATACAAGTGTATTCCTTTCAGTGAACCGTTCACAGGACTCCTGACGTCCCAATTTTATCTGAAACACCCTCGAGCCTGGGGAAATCGTAAGCTCTCTGAGGTCACGTGAATGATGTCTCTGATACATCGGACAGACTCTGGGTTTTACAACGTAGTTCAACTTATTAACCCCAATTTTATGTGTAAATGGCATTTGGTTCTCTTAACAGAGGGTCTACCACAATAATTTTTTAGGAAGCTGCTCTAGAAGAACACAGATTCCCCTCCCAGGGCCTCTCCAGGAGGCCGTAGCCTCCTCCCAGGAGGGCAGCGTGTATACCCCCATTAACCCACGCACTGCGGCATTTTAAACAGCTTTCCTTTGAAATCAAATTACTATCCTGACTTTCGAATGTTTGCATTTGAAATCTAAAAGGAAACTGGCATTGAAAAAGGCCCCTTTTTACCAGTTTACTATCAATGCCACTGATTTCAGAAATTTAAGGCTGAGCCTTCACAACAATCATCAATGGTCGCAAAGATGACACTTTTTCTTTTAAAGAAAAGGAATTTTAGGGGCGCCTGGGTGACTCAGTGGTTAAGCCTCTGCCTTGGACTCAGGTCATGATCTCGGGATCCTGGGATTGGGTCCCATATGGGGCTCTCTGCCTAGTGGGGAGCCTGCGTCCCCCTCCCCCTCTCCCTCTGCCTGCTTCTCTGCCTACATGTGATCTCTTTCTCTCTGTTAAATAAATAAATAAAATCTTAAAAAAGAAAAGAAGAGGAATTTTAGAACATTTGGAAATTCTACAACAGCTTTTCTAAAGTTACCTGGTGCTTTATTTCAAACGTGATGGGTGTCTTAAAGAAAGTGTAATTCCTAAGCTATCTTTTGAATAAGTTGTCTTCATTCAAGAGAGAAATGTAAATGGGGGTTCCCATTAGTAATGGCCACCACCTGTGACTTTGCTAAGAAACTTCGCGTGAGAGAACAAGAGCAATCGTGGGGGCCTACGGTGCACACGCACGCGTGCCTGAACGCACAAACGGGCAGAGGCCCGTCGCCTCCCCTGAATCTTCCTGCTTAGCGGTTCAATGCGTAGACATGAAGCCACTAGGTGCAGTGACACACCAGTCAGTTCACCGGTTTATGTGAGAAACCCATTCCCTTCCTCACTCTCCAAGCTTTCTACAAGTCGTAGTGGCTACAGCTCTTGTTCCTGGGATTTGACTACTGATTTAAAAAAAAAAAAATCACTGCAGGATAAGCAGAGATGCACAAGCCAGAAAGGGTAGACAACGAGGTAGAGGAGGGTGACCAATGGACAGCGATGGCTGAGAGCCCCGTACTGGGAGCCCGCTGTCACCATCACCAGGGATGACCACCGACACCTCGCTAATCGTAAGCAGCTAATGCTGCTGGACCATTCTGCTCTTGCAAGAGATTTGTCACTGCGAAGTCCGGATGGAAATATGAGCCATCAGGCCAATTATATGCTTCCGAATTCAAACCTTTGCTCAGACTCACATTACCACCCAAGTGCCAGATAAGTGCAAACGAGACCGCTCGGAGGTCCCGCGATCCTGGGAGGCGCCCGGCCCACGGGAGTCCCGTGGAATACAGCCCCTCCTCCTCTTGGCGAGAAGTGTGTCACACAAGACAACATCTAAGTGCCTTTTCGAAGCTCCCACGTGCTTCTCTTCCATCTCCGCCCTGTACCAGAACCTAGGCTAACCAGTTAGGGCTCTCCTAACCCAGAGCCCTCTGAGACACTCTAAGTTCCACCAGTGCTATTTCTCAACCACAATTTAACACGTCAGTCTGACACCCCCAGGGTCACTGGCTTCCACTGTTTACAAGTCAGAATCGCCCCAGCTGTTCTCAGCCTCTGTGGTCCCCGCTTCCCCCGCTCAGGTGTGCCATCCACACTGTGACTGATTTCTCTACAATGCAATCATGCCACGGGATCGGAACCTAGGTCTGCTCCTCATTAGTTGCAGGATTTGGAGCAAATTATTTAATTTGGGGGGGAGGGGAATCACGATTTCTTCTTCGGTAAAGGGCACAAAATGATGTTCACTTTACAGAGCTGAAGGGATTGAAGGAGAGAGGGATGCTGAATGTTTACACTGTCCCTGGGACCAAAAAATATCTGACCAATAGTAATAGTATTACAATTACCTTCCTGAGCCTATTAAATTTATTCCATTTACTCTTTTATGGCGTTTGAATTTCTACCAATAGGAAAATCATTTGGACGTGAAAAGAAACCCTTTTTTTTAAAACAAAACAGAGACATCTGCAAGAAGGCCTAGAGGGCTACAGTCTTTGTTACACTAATGTGAATTCGTTTTATCGGACTGGTTTTTAATGTGAGCATGAGCTCACATTTTTAATGTGAGCATGAGCACTAAACAAACAGAAGAGCTTCCCTGGGAAGCAGAAAAAAATATATATATGTAAACATACAACCTTTGGCATGTATTACTGGGCTGGGGGAGAATGGTCTGAAACCAAATGGGAAGCATGCATGACCCAGGGACCCTAGAGAGGAGGGCACCAGAAGATGGGCAATTGTATGGGTGGACAGTTACAAGGACACCAGAAAAAGTGGGCCTCTTTCAAAAGAAGTCTTTCAAAAGGAAGAAAGGAAACTCAGCACTCGAGTTTGAGCACCCTTAGTACTAAAGACCAGGGACATCAAGAGCTATATGAACTTTGACAAAACCATGATGGTTATCGTTTGGAAGGAACATGTCCTTTGGGATTCACGAGAATCACTTCCACATAAATATTCAGAATTTAGCACACCCCTCACCTCCGGATGGCTTGTCCAATAATATTCGTCCTCATCGAGTAAACCATAACCAATGCCCACTCGTAAGGGCCTCATCTTCACATATCTCAAGGTTAAGTCCAATCGTCATTTCTAGGGTCTGAACTCCCGATGTCTACCCTACGTTAATCTACTCTGGGAAGACTCTTAAAATGAACAAAACAGATCTTTCACCCTCCATGACAAATGAATGCTTTTTAAACTGCCATTCTTCATCATCGACTATTTCCTGAGTGGTTTCCATGTGTAGGGAACTGCCAGGAGATGCGCATTGTAGAAAAGGCCTAAATCATGATCCTTGCCTTCAGTGAGCTTATGATTTAGGTGGGGAAACATAATACAAAGGTGTGAAAATATAAGCAATTCTAACATATTCAAATTACTGTTTACAACATCCTTAGAAGAGACACAAGAAAATACATGAATGACTAGCAAATTAATTCCTCTGATGGGAATTTATTAATATATAATTACACCCATCTCTCCATAGAGAGAAATATGCATTAAGAGAAACAGCATTAAGGAATGACCTCCTGTTGAGTAATCAGGGAAAGCTTTACGGGAGAGGGAGATTTTGAATAGGGTCTTTAAGGATGAATGGAATTGATGGGTGTGGGGACCTTATATAATTATTGTATATTCTCCACATACTATCTATGATGTCACCAAGCATCCCTTAAAACTGACTCAACACCCTCCATTTTGCTTGGAAGATGCAGAGCACTATCACAAAGAAGAGAAATCTTTGATAGTGAAGAGAGGAAGCACACTTTCTTTCCCTCTGCAAAAGGGTGAGCTATGGGGATGGATATGAAAGCAAGGGGAAAAGAGATATTCAAGGAGGCGATCCGATATATAGTTTGCATTTAAAAATGTCCTAGTTATTATTAGAAGTGACATAAGGGATTTAGTACCCTCAGAAATATCTTTGACTGACAAAGTGTTGCTAATAAACCCATAAATTTGAAGGGATGGTAAAACTGTGCTTTCGGACGTGCCAAGTTTCATTCTGGAAACCCAGCGTGTAATGGACTTTTGGAGGACCCCGTTTTGCCATCTCACTATTTGAAAAGGAGAAAGCTCGTGTGTGAAAAGCCCGTGGATGGTGCACGAAAACAGCTATGCAATAATTTGACTCCTCAAGCAGACTCGGAAGAAACAGGCTTGCTTCCTTCGTGGTTAACATCCACCTTGATCTGATGCTAGTCTCGGAAACAGTCCCCGAGCGGATGAATCAGGCGCTCTTGGATTTTTAGTCACTGCATGTAGTAAATGGGCCAAATAACATGCCACAGATCTCAGGGACTGAGTCAAAGATGTCAAGTAGTACTTAGCGAACACCTCCATCTGCACAGTGAAGAGGTACCGCGGCTGAGGGAGATCCGCAGCAGTGTAATTATTCCCTATTTGCAGATCCCACAGCCGTCTGACTTTTCGGTTCTGACGTGACTGGGGATGAATCGGGCATCTGGGGGTCAGCTGAGGCGAGGCGCTTCTGCTGCTGCCTCCGGCCGCGGTTGCACCGGGTTATAACAGCAGGACTGCCTTTCAGAGGATGGCGCACCCTTCTCAGAGCAGGGGTAGACGGTTTACCACATGGCTTCGCACACAACAACTCTTGAAAGAAAAGCAAGGGAAACCTACCTGACCCTTTCTGGACTGGCTCCATCCCCCAGGTAGCTCTGTTGCTAAAGCCTGGTGCGCGCTAGGGGGGCTTGCATCCAGGCACAAGAAGGAGCCAGTAACAGAAACGGACGTCCTAGAATCTGGAATAAGAAGAAAGAGTAAACCTCCGAGTCATCATAGCCCCAGGGAGCATTGCAGATGGGCTACTGAGGGCGCGTGGAACACAACAGGAATCTGGTACTTTACCTTCGTGGATCTACTTTTAAAAAATGAGTTCCAGAACTCTCGGCTGTTCTTACAATTCAGGGCTCGAGATACTGGTTCAAGTTCAGTTCAAAAGCTGGCAAAAAGCACCTTTAAAAAAAAGGCTCTGTGAATGTACTTTGCTGGTGAAGGATTTTAGGAGAAAAAAAATTCCTCTTTACCATTCTTTCATCCTGCGGGAATGGAGCAGCAGGGATCTGTCCCATGCCTGTCCCACACATCAGAGCCCCTTGCCCCGAACCAACATCCGGCCGCGGTGCCTCGGGAATCTGCAATGTCACCCGGCTTCCACCTCGTTCTCTGCAAAGTGAAGTCATAGGGATGGATCAGCCAACCTGACTTCTCACTACCCTGCCCAGAATCCTTTGTGAACTGAAATGAGTCATCGCTCCAAGAAAAGCTACAGCCTCTGGTTGTCGGTGCAGGCTCCTTTGTCTGTGCAGCAAGGAGGCTTGGGGCTGGGATTGTACCCCAGGCCGGGGCTGCAAGGGGTACATCCTCCTCTCCGGGGGGCCCAGGTCCCCTCCCGTGCGTGCACTGAGCGCCAATTCAGATTTTTTTCATCTTTAAAGCAGCAAAAAAGGGCACACACCTCCGGATGCTTGAAGGAAACACACACACACACACACACACACACACACACACACATTAAAATGGATCTAGCGTCATATACTCACCAATCTGTAATTATAAACCTGACCCATTCTCTCTCTCTCTCTCTCTCTTTTTTTTAAGCCTGGCTTTTCATGGTGACGAAGGACGCATCTCCCTCCCGTGTGTAACAGGCAGTTCTACTGCACACTGGATCAAAGTTTAGCTGCAGTGAGTTGTTGGTCATAAATTCCAGTCTCCGAGCAAGCCCTTGCAAGCCTGGCCCTCCTGGTTCCCGGCACAGCCGCCAGGCTCGCAGCAAAGGCGGCCCGCCGCTCGCAGCCGCCGCCGCCGCCACTGCCGCCGGGTGCAGCCTCTGCGGCCGCCCAGGGAGGCGGTGTTGGGAATGAGGTCACTATGTCAGGAACTCGGGCGGGAGCCTCTCCTGAGCTCGCAACACCCCTGGAACCGCACCTGGGGCAGGCGTTTGCGGGTTTTTTAGATCGCTGCTTCCTCTGCATTTTTGAAAAACAAAAGTCTGCATCTAAGATCAGTAAAGGCAAAAAACCCCCAAAACAAAACAAAACGAAAAACCCCGATTGCGTGTTTGTGTGTGCAAACGCGTGTTTTGCAGCGCTGTTTGGGTATCACGAGCCCTGCACCGGTGACCGCGTGCACACGCACGTGTGTGTGCCATATTTATAGACACACACACACCGAACCACAGAGAAAATGATTCATCTCTATTTAGAGTACAAGACACCGCATATAAACATCTCGAGAGGAAAAGAGGGGTGGGAGTTCCGCAGAGGGGAGAGCAGTCTCAGCAGTCACGTTCGAACCACAGAAAAATGGAGTCTGGAGGAAAAGCATCTTTAAGGAAGAAGCGAAGTCCGCTGTGTGAGTGATGATGGGGTCCAGACTGCCCCCAAAGAAATGACACCAAAGTGGGCACCTCTCACACTGTCTGTCCTCGGGGACCCAACAGGTGCCAAGAAATGACCCAATACGCAGGAACCAAGCAGGGCGGTGGCCGTTTCCACAGCCAATTCCCCACATCCTCGTGAATACAGCAGCTGGCCCGCCACGGATCCGAAGCAGAGGGCACAACCAGAGCTGGAAGTCCAGAGATGTAATGAATCTCTCAGTATGGACCATCCCAAATCACCGAGGTAGAAGGATCCCCAGGCTCCAGTCCCA
The DNA here is from genome assembly GCA_028533885.1 of Nasua narica. Classification (NCBI taxonomy): domain Eukaryota; kingdom Metazoa; phylum Chordata; class Mammalia; order Carnivora; family Procyonidae; genus Nasua; species Nasua narica. Next base: position 167,587,970 of record CM052800.1, read on the forward strand.
ACACAATGGCATCTGCTCTTCACTTCTGTGATTTAGCCCATCGTCCCCCTCTTCCCGCAAGAGCCGGGGCCTCCCCTGGGCCTGTGCATACCCCTCAAGACGAAGGCTCTCGACTCCTAGACCTCACACAGTGATTCCCATTCTACCCTCGGAAAATAAAAAACTTATAACCCTCTTCTGCCCAACAACTCATGCAGCAGCCACAGATAAAAATCCCGTCCCTACAGTCCAAATCACTTCTTCTCCCATCGCCTATGGTCCGAGATGCTTTGTAAGTAGGCCCATTACAGGCTCATTTATTGACTGATACCCTTGGTCTTAACACCATTAAATAAAACTTCAACTCTTTCAACCATCCGGCATTTTCCAAATCCTCTGCCCTTGTGGTTTCCCTCCTTTGCTTCTAGAGATGAGCTTCCCTCCTAAAATGTTGTAGGGAGGGCTGGGCACCCTCTGGCCTTATTACCTCCCTTGTTCCGGACTCTGTAGTCGCACGGCCTAAGACTACAGTAGGCTTTTGGCTGAGCCACACCGTCAAGCCCCAGAGAACTTGTTCACATTAAGTGGTAGTAAATGAGGCCTCCTACATGTACTTAAAAAAAACCTCATATATTTCATCAGAAACAGTGTTTTTTTTTTAAGATTCTATTTATTTGACAGAGAGAGAGAGATCACAAATAGGCAGAGAGGCGGGGAGGGGGGTGCCGGGGGTGGGGGGGAAGCAGGCTCCCTGCTGAGCAGAGAGCATGATGCGGGGCTCCATCCCAGGACCCTGAGATCATGACCTGAGGCGAAGGCAGAGGCTTTAACCCACGGAGTCACCCAGGCGCCCCCGAAACGGTTTGGTCTTGATTTTCTTTCCTGATGCATGATTTCCTCTCGTATTTCAAATGACGACAGAGCTGAGCCGGTGGCCCTGTACCAGGGCCCCCTACCAAGGCTGCCCACCTTCACTCGAGGCCCTTTGAGTTTGGTTGTGTGGTTAGTTGTAAATCTGCAAAATCCACCTGCTCTGACTCATTCCTGTTGGGCATCGTCTGATCACTACCAGGTTAGAAAGTATGCCGAAGAAACCCCGCCCTTTAAGAGTGCAAAGATGTAACTGTATCATAAAGGTATTAAAAATTAAGATCTAAATAGAGATACCTTTAGCTCTGGCAAGGTAAGACCCTCTGGGGAAGCTCTGGGTCATCGGACCACCTCTTGATAGCTAGAATTTCTAGTTTCCTCTGTGATATAGAAAAGGTTAAATAAATGGTTAAAGAAAAAAATGCCCAACGAAAAAGGATGGAAAATTACAATAAAAATGTACGCAAAATTTCTAATATCCACATATGTACGTTTCTATCTAGACATGCCCATATTAGAAACTCACCAAGTTTTTCCAAGGACCCAGCAAAGTAAGTACTGTTATTATCCCTGTTTTCAAGAGATTAACTGGGGCGCCTGGGTGGCTCAGTGGGTTAAAGCCTCTGCCTTCGGCTCAGGTCACGATCTCAGGGTCCTGGGACGGAGCCCCACTTTGGGGTCCCCACTCGCCTGGGAGACTGCGTGTCCCTCTGTCCCTCTCCCTGCTCCTGCTCTCTTTCTCCTTCAAATAAACAAAATATTTTAAAAAAGAGAGAGAGATTATCTGCCTTCCTCAAGTTCCACAGCTGGTAAGTGGCAGAAACAAAATTTGAACCCGGGCCAACAGGCCCCAGGGCCTGGGCTGTTTGTTTTTATTTAAATGAAGGACTTTATTATTATTTTTTTCTTTGAAGATTTTTATTTAAATTCAAGTTAGTTCACAGACAGTGTATTATCAGTTTCAAGGGTGAAATCTAGTGATTCATCAGTCGCATACAACACCCAGTGCTCATTCCATCGTGTGCCCTCCTTAATGCCGGTCCCCCAGTCACCCCATCTAGAAGTAAAAAATTTTAAAAAACCTATACCTCGGTTTTTACATTTAAATTGAAGGCCATTCACTTCATTAGCACAGGAGGCCGGGGAGGTTCAGTTCAGGGGGCGGGGGAGCTGCTAGTGGTTGCCTTGGGCAGTTGGAGGAGTGCCGCCTTCCTGCCTTGCCCCGAGGCCAGACTGCCTGAATGACCCTGCGGAGGGCGTGATAAGCCCACTCTGCAACCGGAAGCCCACCCTGCCGCCCTCCTCCTGGCCCCAGGAGTTTGATGATGGACAACCCATAGCCTCAACTTGCAAATAAAGGCAAGAAAGGCACGCTGATGTTTTCCATACCAGTCTGATGGAGAGATAAACTCAAGAATCAACTGCAGACCTAGTTAGCAGCCCTCCTCCCCCTCTCCCTGGTGCCTCCTCCTCCTTTTAATAACATCTTCGGTGTCACAGAAAAGGTTCACAAACGTGCCATACGTGCCATAGACTATCGCAGGGGTGCTGTGCTCGGTGGAGGAGGTGTGGGCAGGGGCCGTGCCGGGCACCACACTGGCTTGGCAAAGGGTTCACCGTAGCCCCCTCCCGAGAGGCAGTCGCCCAGGGTCTTACAGAATGCTCTGATGACCAACGGAGGAGCACAGTTCAAGGGCAAGTCTGAAGCAGCACAAGTCTCTCAAATCAGTTAAAGATACGCATCGGGCACCCAGGTGCAAAGTCCTAGTGTAAGTACGGAGACCTGAACGAGTTTCAAAAGCGTACCTAACGCAGGCTCCGGGCCCTGGTGCCTGCAAACTTATTTACAAGCAAATGACATGGTTGGTCTCTCCTCTCAAGACGCTTGTAAGACACTTGAGGGGATAAGATCGTCACACATCAAAAGCGCAAAGAATACAAGACAGTGTCTGTCCAAGAGAAAGAGCAGGTACGCGGGTGCCTCCAAGGACTCTGGAGGAAGGCACCCGGCCCAAGCAGTCAGGAGTGGCTCCAAGGCAAAGGCACATCTGTCCTAAAATCTGGACTGGTGAGAGAGAAGAGAAAGGGCACACGCATGTGAACGCGAGCTCCGTGAAGAGAGGGGTTTTTGCATGCCTCGCGTTTATGGATGTTTTCTGGAGAAGTGCCCAGCCAATGGTAGGCACGAAGTGAGCATGCGCTGAATGAATGAATGACCTGGGGAGGGCAAGTATGAAGCCAGGTATGGAGGTGCTGATGCCGGGAGGGGGGAAGCATGAGGTGGGCCCGCTTCTGAGTGTTCATACTGGAACACAGAGGAAGAGGAGGCTAAGGGGTGGCTTCACATCAGATTAAGAATGGTCTCTAATGGATTAGAAAATGACCCGGGTTACATTAGCAATGAATTCCGCTTGGCATTTGTTACAGCTGTTAGTTAGTCTCCTCCTAAGAAGCCCTACCCCTCCAGGAACCCCTCATTCTCCAAAAACAAGTATTTATAAGCTTACAGTGGCCCATTAGAGGGGCCATAAGTTGACAGGATGACTAGATGTGGCCTCCCGCGGGGGGCTTCTCTGCACCCCCATCACCACACGGAAGTGTGTGATGCCGACTCCCTCTGCTTTGCAAGAACGTACCAATGGGGGAGGAAAAAAAAATCCTAGTCTGCAGCAATATTGTACCAAACTTACCCTAATCGATATAAGTCAAGTCAACAAGCACGTCTGAAAGACGACACGGAAGACCCTGCCTGTTGCTGAGGAAGTTACAGGGTCCAGCCTCACGGTTTTGCATCAGCCTGAGTCCTTCAGGGCAGACGGGGAAAGAGTACCATGAGACCAAGGAAATCCGGTAATTGCCGACCCGAGACCGAGGTGGCCGGGAAGCACGGTGGGAACATCCAAAGAGAGCAGATAATGAATGAGCGACACAAGGGAAGAGCCTATTTCGAGGGATCCAACAAGCTGCCTGAACGGAGAGAAGGGCAGAGATGTGAGATACTTTTGTTTCCCAAACGGATTGTCCAAAAGGTCCAGCAAGAAATATTAAGGGTACCATCCGCAATGCATTTCTAGAAGCATCGTGTACACCTACCGCAGTTCGCCCCGAATCGATCCAAAAGCCTGTCTGGGCTCGGGTGATGGTCTGACACTTGGAGTCGTGCCCAGTGTAGAGTATGAGTTCAAATTGAGAAATAAAAGGAAGAGGAGAAATCTGCTAAAGAGAAATCCCTGGGCACCAGTAACAGACCAAAACTTTCCTGGTTGCACAAACGTGGATAAAAAAAGAAAAGAAAAGAAAAGAAAAGAAAAGGTACAAATTTAAAATTCAACGAAAGTGATTTCAGAAAGTTCCTAAATCTTCAAGAGCTTTATAGGCCAGGGTTTACCGAGGTGAGTGGGCTATTCTGACAGTCGCAGAAGAAACTGGAATTAAGGCTGGATTCAACGCCGCATGGTATAGGCAAGCAAACTAAATATCGTCACACATACGTAAAGAACAGATACACTTGTGGTATCCCTGCCGGCTGTAGGGGAGGACCGACAGTACCACAGAGTGAACAATAAGGTTCTTCTACATGACTTCCTAAAATTCTCAAAAGTCTGGATACTGGGAGCCTGGGTGGCTCAGTTGGTCAGGTGGCTGTCATCAACTGAGGTTATGATCCCAGGTTTTGACAGTAAATGTTACGAAAACTACAGGAAGACATGGAGAAGTGAGATGGTGTAATTTAACTTAACGTCATATAATTCCATTATCATTTTATCACAAAAGCATCTTTTTAAAAATGTCTTTGGATTAGATCTATTCTCCCGGGATTAGGAAGACAGAATAATGACATTTTATGAGCTGGACAAGGCAGTGAAAGTCATCTGGTGTATTATCACTTGACTGAAGATAATCCTGGGGTCCAAATGGGGGAGATGACTTGCCCACGGTTACCGAGAGTTAGTAGCAGAGCCGGAGTTAGTCCCCAGAGGTCCTGACTCTCAGTGAAGGCATCTCCTATTATTCTGCAACACCTTGCAAAATTTATTAAAAGAATATTAAACTCCAAAGCTTTTCTGGATGTGTGTTGGCTAAGATATTATAAACAAAGCAGGCAGATGTCAATTTTCCATTCTTCACTATGATATAAATTATTTTTCTACCCTTGGTTCTTCTTCATCCGAAGAAGACAAGGAAGGAAAAGATAAAAGTGAAGTCGGAAAAACCAAGAGCTGGGGAGTTTTCAGGTAAAAGACAGATTTTAAATTTGATGTTTTGATATTAAACATTAAGAAAACTATGGGATGACATGGGGAAGTGAGATGGTATAATTTAATTTAACGTCATACAATTCCATTATAATTTTATTTTATTTTATTTTTAAAAGATTTTATTTATTTACTTATTAGAGAAAGAGAGAGTGAGAGAGAGCATGAGAAGGGAGAAGGTCAGAGTGAGAAGCGGACTCCCCATGGAGCTGGGAGCCCGATGCGGGACTCGATCTCGGGACTCCGGGATCATGACCTGAGCCGAAGGCAGTTGCTTAACCAACTGAGCCACCCAGGCGCCCCCATTATAATTTTATTATAAAAGCATCTGCGGGGCGCTTGGGTGGCTCAGTGGGTTAAAGCCTCTGCCTTTGGCTCAGGTCATGATCTCAGGGTCCTGGGATCGAGCCCCGCATTGATCCCGCATCAGGCTCTCTGCTCAGCAGGGAGCCTGCTTCCCCACCCCACCCCCCTGCCTCTCTGCCTACTTGTGATCTCTCTCCCTCTCTGTCAAATAAATGAATAAAAAAATCTTAAAAAAAAGAAAAGCATCTGCATTTGTGGACTATTCTTTCCAACCCATGGGGTGAAAACTCACCCAGGTACATCTCAGGAAGTGATACTCCGTGTTTTCAACTGCTAAACACAGAGACGATGGGCCCAAAGAAAGCCTACACAGTCTACCGGGGAAAAAAATTCTGTTTTGAAGTCTCCCTGAAATTCAGGCAAGCTATATATTACACTTGTAATATATCTACTTGTAATAGATCACTTTTTGTCTTAATAGTAAAAGTTTAAAAAAAAAAGTTTCCACTGAACATCGCTCAACATTACTTTCCAAAACCTCCAAGGGAACTAGCTCCAGGAGGCCTGTCCACATTCGTCCTGAGGTTGTATAAACTTGTAGTGTAGACCCCACGCCCTGGAGGCAAATACGACCCCAATTAGAGAGGCAACAACTACATCTGAAAATACACCAGAAAGTGGTATTTCCCAATTCGTTTTCAAAGTTATCGTCCCTATTTCTGCAGCTTTAAAGACATACCATGATAGAGTCCTAGAGCTCTTTTAGCTGGAATTAGTTAGAAGGTCAAAGAGCTGAGAAACTGAATTACTTTATCACTGGCTTATTTAATTATGGCCAAGTTATTCTCTCTGTGGGCTGCATTCCTCCTCTGTAAGATGGAATCAGGGGAAAAAAAAAAACGAAAGAGAAAAAAGAACATTGCAAAGCCTGCCATATTTCTTAAAAGGAGACATATCTATAGAACTAACCTCTGACCTCAAGGTGCTTCCAATTAACTAAAGAATGAAAAGTCAACACACATGAAAAGAAGGTATCGCACTACCTCCCCAAGAAAACTATGAATAAGAAGGGAAAAATTACGGCAAACGAAGTCCAGACGGAGTGCAAAGAAAATACCCTGGCCAAATATTTCGATCACAAAGCCTAACTCCATGCCTGGGTTGGGTTCCTACCTCTTGCAGGTTCCAACAGAACGCTGTTGGAAGGGGGGGGGCCACTAATCGAAACACACGCTTCAGGGGAACTGGGGTCCCTCCAGCGTGCTGCTCTTCCGACACTTCCATAAACCCCGGGCTGACCCTCACGTCTACACTATTCCAACTGACTCGGCTGAGAACAGGATTTGGACTGTATTTCCTGTACTCAAAACAGTGGTTGAAAACAGGGGTTTCAGCACCTAAAGCAGGCAAATAGTTATTGACGGAAAACCAACAATAACATTATGTGGGCTTGGGTTTCCTCTAAGTAGTCATTTTCACAGACTTCTACTTATCCACTAACTTCTTTGCCTGACGTTAGTCCAATCCTCAGTGTCCTCTCCACATGTCATCTCAAGGAAGTCAGAGTGTACGTCTGGATTCACAAAAGTGTTTACAAAACTAGGGAAAAAATCATGAAGTTCTGGAGTCAAAAAATATAAGCCAGTCATATTTTCTTCTATCTATCTACAACGAACGGATAAAAATAATTAGAATTTCTTTGCTGGTGATCTCTGTGATTATACAATCATCTATATTTGCTCTGTCCAATATAGTAGTTACTAACCATGTTTTGTTTTTTTTTTTGAACTGTAAGTTAATTTGAATTAAATAAATTTAAATTTTAGTTCCTCGGAGCACCTGGGTGGCTCAGTTATTAAGCGTCTGCCTTCAGCTCAGGTCATGATCCCAGGGTCCTGGGATCGAGTCCCACATTGGGCTCCCGGCTCAGTGGAAAGCCTGCTTCTCCCTCTCTCACTCCCCTAGCTTGTGTTCCTTCTCTTGCTGTGTCTCTTTCTCTGTCAAATAAGTAAATAAAATCTAAAGAAATAAATAAACAAACAAATTTTATTTCCTCTATTTCAACTGCTCATTAGCTAACACGGGATTAGTATTCACCACAGTGGGCATGCCATAAATAAAACATTTCCATCATCTCAAAAAGTTCTATCGAACAATAATGATCTAGCTAATCAATAAGCAACCACAAGAATATCAGGTACCATTCACTGTTACCATGAAAACCTGTAAATTTTTTTAAATTAACATACCCAAATCAAGGAATTTCTTCATGTTCAACATCTATGGGTTTTTTTTTTTAAAGATTTTATTTATTTGACAGAGAGATCACACATAGGCAGAGAGGCAGGCAGAGAGAGAGGGGGAAGCAGGCTCTCTGCTGAGCAGAGAGCCCCATGTAGGGCTTGATCCCAGGACCCTGAGACCATGACCTGAGTCGAAGGGAGAGGCTTTAACCCACTGAGCCACCCAGGCGCCCCCAACATCTATGGGTTTTAACACATATGTAGAATTTTGCCAACTGCTTTTTCTGAATTAACTGATACTATCATGTGATTTTTTCCCCTCCTTCAAAAGTGTTTTAATATGGTGGATTACAATGACTGATTTTCAAATGCTGAATTAGCCCTACATTCCAAGGCTAATTTCCACTTGGTCACGGTTTATTATTCTTTCTGTGTATTGCTGGATTCAATTTGCTGATATTTTTTTGGAGGATTTCTACATCTATGTTTACGAGGTGCATTAGTCTGTAGTTTTATTGTACTATCTGTGTCTGATTGTGGCATAAGGATAAGGCTTGTTTCATAAAATGTCAAATTGGCGGTATTTCTTCCATAAACGTTTGGTAGAAAACTATCTGGACCTGGAATTTTGGGGGGTAAAATATTAACCGTAAGCTAAATGCATTTAAAGGATAGAGAACTAGGGACGCCTGGGTGGCTCAGTTGGTTGGGCGGCTGCCTTCGGCTCAGGTCATGGTCCCAGCGTCCTGGGATCGAGTCCCACATCGGGCTCCTTGCTTGGCGGGGAGCCTGCTCCTCTCTCTGCCTCTGCCTGCCTCTCTGCCTGCTTGTGTTCTCTCTCTGTTAAATAAATAAATAAAATCTTTAAAAAAAAAAAAAAGGATAGAGAACTATTCGGGTAATCTACTTCTTCTTGAGTTCTGATAGGATGTTCTTTCTAGGATTTGGTCCGTTTCATCTAAACTGTTGAATGTACGTGCACAGGCAAGTTTATGGTATTCACTTACTTTTTTTTTTTAAGATTTTATTTATTTATTGTATATAGACAGAGAGACAGCGAGAGAGGGAACACATGCAGGGGGAGTGGGAGCAGGGCTCGACCCCAGGACCCCCCCGGATCATGACCTCAGTCAAAGGCAGATGCTTAGCAACTGAGCAACTCAGTATTCACTTATTTTTAATGTTTGTGACATCTGTAGGGATATGCCCTCTTTAATTCCTAATATCCACGATCTGCATCTTATTTCCTGGTCAATTTGGCTAGAGGTTTATCAATTTTACTGCTATTTTTGAAGAACCAGCTTTTGACTTCATTGGCTTTCTCCATTAATTTTGTGTTGCAATTCCTTGACATCTACTCTTTATTATTTCTTTCCTTCTGCTTGTTTTGAATTTGTTTTGCTCTTCTTTTTCTTGTTCCCTTAGGCAAAAGCTTAGCTTGTTCATTACAGAACCATCTTTCTTGTCTAACATCGGCACTTATTCTATATATTTCTCTCTAGGCCTCGCTTCACCTGCCTCAGATGAATTGCGGTCTGTTGTATTTTCATTTTGGTTCACCTCAAAACACTTTCTATGTTTCCTGAGACTTCCTCTTTGATCTATGGATTATTTAGAAAAGGCTGCTTAATTTCCTAGTATCCTTGGGGATTTATCAGCTACCTTTCTGTTGTTGATTTCTACCTAAATTCCCTTTTGGTAGAACAGCACATTTTGAATTATTTCAATTCTTTGAACCGCTTTTAGGTTTATGTTTCAGGACATCGTCTATCTTTGTGAATGATCTCTGAGGATTTGAAAGGAATGTATATTCTGCTATTTTGAGGAGGAATGTTTTAAAAATGTCATTTGGATCTAGTCGATTAATGATATTGTTCAGTTTTTCTATAGTCTTCCTGGTTTTCTCCCTACTTACTCTATCAATTACTGCAGGACTCGTGTTGAAATCCCCTATAATCATCTATTTCTCTTTTAGTCCTATCTTGTCTCATGTACTTTAAGGCTCTGTTATTAAGTACAAATACTTTTAATATGTTCTTTTGAAAAGACAAATATTTTGGTAAGAATACTTACCGTGAGATCTATCTTCTTAACGGATTTTAAATGTACAATACAAAACTGTTATCCAGGGGCACATGCTGTACATCAGATTGCTAGAACTTACTCATCTTACAAAACTAAAATTTCATACATGTCGTTGATGAGCAACTCCCCATTTCTCCCCTCACCTCCCAGCCCCTGGCAAACACCTCTCTATTTTCTGCTTCCATGAGTTTGCCTATTTTAGATATATTAAGTAGAATCCTGCAGGATTCATCCTTCTATGACTAGCTTATTTCACTTAGCATGGTATCCTCAAGGTTCATCTACATTATTGCATATGGTAGAATATCTTTCTTTTTCAAGGCTCAATGATATTCCATTATATGTATATATAATATTTTGCTTATCCATTCATCTGTCATGGACATTTAGGTGGTTCCACATCCTGCCTATCATGAACAGTGTTGCAAGGCACATGGGACTGCTACCACCTCTTCAAGATCCTGCTTTCAGTTCTTTTGAAGAAATAAGAAGTGGGATTTTTGGATCACATGGCAATTCTATTTTTAATTTTTTGGAGGAAATTTTACACTGGTTTCTATAGTGGTCGCACCATTTTGCATTCCTGCCAATGGCCTATAAGTGTTCCAATTTCTCCATAACCGCACCAGCACTTGCTTCTTTTGCTTTTTTGATAATAGCTATCCTAACAGGTATGAGGTGGTATCCCCTGTGGTTTTGATTTGCATTTCCCTGATGATGAGTGAGGTTAGCATCTTTTTATATACCTGTTGGCTACTTGTATGTCTCCTCTGGAGAAATGTCTGTTCATGTCGTTAGCCCATTTTTAAATCAGGTTGTTAGTTTTTGTTTTTGCTACCGAGTTATAGGAGTTCCTTATATATTTTAGAAATTAACCTCTTATTGAATACTTAAGAAAGGAAATATAAATATTTCCTCCCATTCTATAGGTTGCTCTTTTACTCAATTTTGTTTGCTGTGCAGAAACTTTTTAGTTTGATTTAGTCCAATTTTTTAATTTTGCTTTTGTTGTCTGTGGTTTTGGTGTCATATCCAATGACAATCATTAAAGTCACTGAAATCATTCAGTGGAAATCATTAAAATAATTTCCAAGACTAATGCATGAAGCTGCCTGTTTTCTTCTAAAACTCTTGCAGTTTGGGGTCTTACATTTAAGTCTTAATTCCATTTTGACTTGATTTTTGTGTATAGTTGGAGAGGTACATACACTTTTTATATAATCTTTGTGACCTTACCCATTCATTTTTGTGCAAAAATACTCTTTATCCCCAATAATTTTCCTTGCTCAGAAGTCTATGTTTTTTTTTTACATTGATATGGCCACTTCAGCTTTCTTTTGATTAGTGTTTACATGGTATGTCATTTTACCTTATACTTTTAACCTAGTCACATCATTATATTTAAAATGTGTTATTTGTAGACAACATATCCCTTGGTCATTTTTAAAAAAATTCATCCTGACAATTCTGTTATTTATTTGGTATGTTAGACCATTTATATTTAATGTGGTTGTTTATATGTTGGGATTTAGATCTACCACTTTTTATGCTTCTACCCTCATTTTGTTCCTGTTTTCCTCTTATTTTCATTTGGAATATTTGAATATTTTTTACTATTCTATTTTAATTTACTTGAGTTTTATTAATTTCTTCATATAGTTTTTTTAGTTGTTCCTCTAAACATTTCAGTATATATGTTTAACTTTCCACAGTCTGATTAGAATTAATATTTTACCTCACTTCAAGTGAAAAACTTTACCATCATATTGGTCCCTTTACTCTCCTCCTTTTATGTTATAGTTGTTATATTTGTTACATCTATACACACTGACAACTTCACCACCTTTTTTATATGTTATACTTTTTTATATATGTTTTCCATTATTACGCATATTTTATAGAACTTAAGACAAAAACAGTTAACTATATTTAGCCAGATATTTATCATGGCTGCTTTTCTTTCATTCCTGATGTTCCAAGTTTTTCTCTGGCATTTTCTGTCCATCAGCATTTCTTTTAGAGCAGGTCTCTCACAGTGAATTTTTTGTTTTGTTTTGTTTTATCTGAAAATGTAATTATTTCACCTTCGTATCTGAAGGATATGTTCACTGGATATTTTAAAAATATTGTTCCATGGGGTGCCTGGGTGGCTCAGCTGGTTAAGCGTCTGACTCTTTATTTCAGCTCAGGTCATGATCTTATGGGTCATAAAATTGAACCCTGCACCAGGCTCTGTGCTCAGGGGGGGAGTCTGCTTGAGATTCTCTTGCTCTTCTCCCTCTGCACCTCTCCTCACTCACACTCACTCTCTCTCCCTCTCTCTAAAAATAAATAAGCCTTAAAAAAAATACTGTTCCACTTCATTCTGGCCTTCATGGTTTCTAAAGAAAAATATGCCGTCATTTTACTTGTTATTTTATTATGTATATTTCTCTAGCTGCTGTCAAGATTTTTTCCTATATCACCTTCAGCAATGTATAATGTATCTGGGAATGGATTTCTTTGAGTTTATCCTGCTCAGAATTTGCTAGGCTTCTTGAATCTGAAATTTTATGTCTTTTGCCAAATTTAGAAAGTTTTCAGCCATTATTTCTTCAAGTATTTTTTTCAGATCGCACTGGACCTGCGACAAAATGTTGACACTTTGATGACAAAAATGTTAGACACTTTGGTATTGTCCCACATCCCACAACCTACATACCCTGAGACCTGTTGATTTTTTCTTTCAATCTTTTGTTCTCGGTTGTTGAGACTGAATAACTTCCACTGATCAATCTTCAAGTGCAGACTTCGATTAGCTCCATTCTGTATTGAGCCCTTGCATAAATTTTTAGTTTTGGTTAGTCTAGATTTCAATTCTAAAACATTTGATTATACATTATATCCTTTATCCCTTTCCACTCTTTCTATTTTTTTAAGAGTTCATCCACACTTCTTGAATAATAATTATAATAGCTGATTTGAAGTCTTTGTCTAATAATTGCAACACGTGACACTTCAGCACTGGCAACTGCTGACTCTCCTTTACCATACAAATGGAGATTGTCCTAGTTCTTCATATACTGAGAAATTCTGAGTAATGTTGATTATTATTGTTGTGAGTCTCTGAGGCTTTAAATCCTAAGGAGAAAGTTGATTGTTTTTTAAGGGTGGCGATCAATGTGGTAAATTCACACTGCAATTTCCAAACCACCTCCATCAGGTGTGATCTGAATGTTGGTGTGCTCAAAGCTTTTGGAATGCTATTTGGATCTGTCCCCTGTACATGCCAGTCAGTGGTCAATCTGAGACTGGTCTGGTTCATATGTCAGGTGTCAAAGTGTTTAGAATGCTGCTTCAGGTCCTGACCCATACATGCGCCGCTTAGAAGTGGACCCAGGAGTTCTTATAACATTTTATGTGACAGCTCTCTTGAGCTCTCTCCTCTTCGTGATCTCCTCAAGTCTTTCCAGTTCCCTGGGGTCCTTCTGCCAGCAGCCCGGGGCTTTGGTTTCCTTGCTCAACCATGTACTTCTGGCTACTGTCTCAGTCAGTCTGGTGCCAAATTGTAGGAGGACAGAGTGAGGGAGAAAAAGTACTGGGAAGTCACCACATACTCTTGAGACCATGGTTCTTCTCAACAGAGAGAAGGATTCTCCTATCTTTCCAGTTTGAGATGACTACCCTGCCCCAACTACTCTTATGTCTCTGCAGGATGACTATAAGTTAGACAGGAAAAAGAGAAAAAAGAATCAAAACAGTGGCTTCCCTCACTCATAAATTTATGAATATCAGAGTTCACTTTTCTGCTTTTCAGGCCAGAAAGTGAGGACTTCTTTTCAAGATCTTTCTGTCCACACCATTGTGCCCTATTGGGTTTGGGGCCACCGTTGAGTCTATGACACGTGATACCAGAGGGGGTAAAAAGAGGAAACTCACAACTAGTTTGGTGGTACTTCAAATTCTGGTTTCCCTTCCCCATTTGCCTGCTACTACCATTTCTTTTCCGGTGTCCTCATATGGCAGTTTAACGTCTTCTGCACAAAATTCACAGCTCCATTCAGTGGGAAAGACAGGGGGGAGTATGCTTATCCATATTACTCGTAAGTGGAATCTTTTTTTTTAATTACTTTTTACTGTTTAAATAAACATAATCATAAATAAGTCAGCACTGTTGATGACAAAGGCCAGTATGTTAACTTTGGTCTATGTTTTCCTTTTATAAAAACTTAATTTTATTTCCAGATATATTTAATTGAGATGGGTTTTTAAATTAATTTTAGCTGCAAAAAGGTATCACTTCAGTTCATCCATTTCTCACGTACCAAACCCCTCCCGCCCCTTCCCACCTCAGTGAAAATGGTAGACAGACACGGTTAACTTGGATTTACTTCCTTTTTTTGTGGCCCTGGCCTCTTTAGCACAGTATTTTCTCTAAAGTCACCACAGAGAAGCTAACATGACTGACATGAGCGCCATTCTCTCATTCCCCACGTCCAGCCTCGGGCACAAGGACTAATGAGCTTTGTCATCAGTGTTAGATGGATCGGGGCCGTGAGGCACCCACACTCCCCAGAAACCAGATCATTAGCATCAAATGTCATTATTGCGTTCTCTGCTCCCCTCTTTGACCCTCTCTTTTATCCACACTACACACAGCGTGGTAATAGGTGCTTCAAAGACCCCCTTCTTCGCCGTGGCTGAGGCGGTTACACTGAGAGGAGCAACAAGCGTGGCCGGATACTTTTACTCAGGCTTGTTCAGTTCTCTTACTTTTACTTCAGACTGTTGGCATCTGTGGTCCCCAGAGGCATGCCACTCAATTTGTTCAGTACACGAGCATGACTAGCCTCTGTACTCTACCGACTCAAAATATTCCAATGAGAGCAAAACTCCCAACAACACAGTCCCACCCATAAGTCATTTTACTGCCAAATTCCAATGGCCTTCTGACTGGGCAGTGAAGGGGGGTGTAACCTCGTAGCACCTTACAAAGGGTTCTATGAAGACAATGTTCGCGCCGCAGATAACCTTCTGTGTGACAGAGCTGGGCAGTTTAGTCCTCACAGGACGGAAAGTGCCTGTTGAATAGAAATCGCTGGTGGGCAGCATGAAGAGTGTGCAAAGCATATTCATAAATCTACGCTTCCATGGAGTAAAAGCGACAAGTCCTATCCGCAGCATGAGCAGATTTGTTAGGAAAGGCTTATGTATAATGGATAAACTTTCCTACTCAGCCCAAATGAGGATTTTAATTCTGGCTACTGGCAGCAGTGCTGTGGTGGGGGAGAGACTGAAGGAGAGAAGGCCACTCGGCTCAAACTGCTTCAGAATGCACCCCCACTGTTCGTGGGAAGCCACCATGTTCCTTCAGCTGCGAGGTGACCGCCATTCCTTCTGCCTGACTCCCCCATGACACGTGAAGGGTACATTTAAGCCAGGGTCAGGGGGTAGGGGGGGACAATGATGTGACCTGGGTCAGGGAATGAGACCCAGGGGTCTCCCCCTCAGAGAGTGACAAGCTGTGCTTGGTCTCTTCTGTGCAGTGTGGTGGCCTGTGGACCTCCCCCACCCAACTGAGAAAACACAGCTTTTGTGTCCATCTGGTGGCTAGGGAGTCATTTAAACGGAGTTACCAGGGTGGACATCTCCGAGAGGTATTCACACAGCAAAGGCCACTGGAAAGGTCAGTGCCAACGCTTACTGAAACAATGACAAATTATAAAGTAAGTAAAATCTGATTTCTGACTTCAACTCAGGACAGAAAATTTAGCTCCACCTCCCCTCGACCCTTCACCGCACCCCGCCCCCAACACACACACCGGGCTACAGAGAACGAGAGAATTCACAAGGTGCTAGAAGTAATTTCTCTCATCGGGTAAAGAACAGCACCTCGCAGTCTGTCCAGAGAGGGGAAGGTGGATGACCAGCTCCCTTATCCTCAGGTTAGCTTAGATGCCTAGACCCAAATCAGTAGTTTCCGTAACAGCAGATACGTAAGTTCAACATCTAACACCTGTAAACCCTGCACATTGTAAAACCAGAATTAACACACCAGGTATAAGTACAAATCAAACTAATTTACAAAGTAAATGTTTCTGGGTATTAAGCTGTTCTCATAAAATCATTCTAAATTTCTGAAATTTATCGACGCAAGTTATCTGTAAGCTTTTTTTTAGAAAAGAATCATAGTACAGTTTTGCTTCCACATTTCAACTTTTAGCCTTTTCCTTGCTGATAATCACTGCCCACTGAAGTTTTTTAAATTTTATTGTCTTTTTGGTTGGTTGGTTTGTGTTTGTTTTTTTTTTTCTGGAAGTAATGCCTACATTGATGAAGGAGGCCATACTCTTCTTAATGATCTGTTTAGATAAGCTAAATTTTTCTGTTAACTTTAAAAATCAACATGTCTACCACATTCAAATTTTGTTATAATGGAGTCGAGGCTTATAGGAATCGCAAAACCGTCCTTTTTCAAGTTCCACCACCTATAAAACGCTGGTTTTAAGACCAAATGACTGATGAAGAAGGACATTATTCCCATCGTGATACTATATGGTATTCCTTTATGCCAGAATCTAGCATATACTCGCTTATATATCTTAAAGTCATACTACTTAATCATCGTACGCATTTTAAGTTTTCACCTTCTTGTGCTTTACGATTTACCTTCTATCCTCGCTCCCTTCTATCCTCGCTCCCTTCCCAGCTCGACCTAGTCTTAAGAAAGGAAAGAAAAAAATCCCATGGCAACAAAATTTCTTTTGGTAAATTGGCTTGGGGATACAAAGTGATCTGGAAAAAGGGTTTCTTTCCAGTACTCGGTTTGTAGTGGGGGAAGTGGCAGGATTTCTGTCTCCCAAGCTGTCCCTGGGAGCCCGAAGATGGTGGTTGGACCCAGAACTTTCCAAATTCTGGCCTGTGTTTGCACAAACAATGCAAAGTCCCCAATGCAAAGAAGGAAAAATTGGATAACATGGACAATTTTTCGTCAAGATAACTCTACTTGATTAAAAAAAAAATCTTTTAGGCTGACAAAGATTGGTGCTATTTTAAAAGCACTTACTTGCTAGAACTGAAAGGGGGTAATGTGATGTTGGACACAGACTTTACTGAAGTGCTTTTGGTCTGTGACCTAAACTTCACCCCTTAGATTTGATTCCCGATAGGTGGGAGGTGGAAAGGCACAGGTATCTGTATTTCTCACACAGCCTGAAACCACCCTACCCACAGTGATGGCCAGAGTTTGGAAAGCAAAGTGTTAATGACCCTGATATCCTTTGGATTAAAGAAAGGTATTGCTGTTAGCCATTTAATCAGTGCGTACCGATGACTTTTTTTTAAGTGGATTGCCTCACTATTTTTCCTTAAGCTTTGTCATCTTCATTTTGTTTTCTCCTGCTTTTCAAAACATAGGACTTTCACATTTCTGTCTTTGAGATTAACATTACTAAGTCCCTGGTTTATAAACTTTAATGTTCCGGAGTTTTTTGGCACTATCTAGTCTGTAATCCAAAATTGATGATCTTTTTAATCCAGTACAATGTAACGACTTTCCTTCTTAGTATCACCATTTTCACCATATCCTACAATCCTCCTATGTCCGATTCAGGAAACGAAAACAAAGCGAACAGAACAATTAGAGCCTTGGGAATCAACAAACGCGGTCAGGTATGCCTTGAGTCCCTAACGTCCAGCTGTCAGGTTTGGACGACACAGTCAGGTGGTGAGGATGTGTTCCAGTGGCTTCCCACCCATCCTCACTCACCCTTAAAGACACCAGATACACTCAAATTTCCCTTTCTTCCCCTTGCACCATTTACCCTTCTGATCATGCCATCCACTGCCAGCATTTTCACTTGGGTGCACACACCCCCATAACATTTTAACCACTGTCCTCGCCTTGATAATGCCTACCTGCCACCTCCGAATATTTCTCCCTTCCCTCCTCCTGTTGATAACAATGTCCACATTTATTGAGTTCCCCTATGTACCAAGCATTACCAAGGGGGCTTTCCAGATGCCATCCCATTCATTTGTCATCAGAGCATTATGAAATAGATACTATTATCTCCATTTGCTGGATGACGTCCAGGAGAATTTGGGAACTTGCTTGGGGTCCCAGCCAATAAACAGCTTTAATGACAGATCATCATAATAGCTCTGATATTGATGTAGTTATATCTAGGGAAAGAAAAAAAAAGGTTGGAAGCAAAACTTGACAAAGTCATGAACAACGTGCTTGTTTTAACAGCTCTTGAAAGTAGAGATTAGAAGATCAAGTCACAATTTCCACATGCGTCCTAGGTCATTCCCTCTAATTATGAACTTGTTTACGCACTCACGGTGAAGAGAGTTAAAACCCATTTTTAATTTGACATTTCTGGCTTAGTGTTGAGTGACTTCTTCCATTTTCCACAGCCGTCCATAGCACGTTTGGGTCATGAAAGTCGGAGTCCACTGTGTGGCTTGGCCTGAATACACAACCACCACCGAGCGGAGTTTCTGGGGAGAGCGCATCATGGGAAGGCTGCGCTGTGACGAAAAGGCAAGGGCTCCCATTGACCCGGGACACCCACCACTCTGTCAGTCAAGTGCAGAAGGGCCGAATTACAGGGCTGTGGCTCCTTCTCGGCTTTGGCTTTTCGGTTCCAAACAGCTGACTTATCAATTTCTTTGGGGAAATGAGTCATGTGTGAATCATTAAAAGGCAATCTGGATTCTAAATCCACAACACAGGTCTGAGTTTCCCCTGGCTGCTTCTAGAAAGGAGTGTTTGCAAAGGTTCCAACCTTCACCCTCTTCCCCCCCCCCGCACCCCCTGCCGCACTCTGTCCCCAGCCGAGGCACCCCCATCCACTATCCCGGTTGTAACCCTCAGGGATACACAGCTGAGAGGGGCCAAACCTCCCGCCCAGGTCCTAAAACTTTCCCCTGACTTCCAGACCCTCCTCTCTCTCTCCAAACGACTCCATCGACACGTCCCCAGTGCCTTAAACTCAGCACGTTCAAAACGGAATTGATCGTTTCCATAAATCCTGCAATCCCTTTGGTCTCCTAGTCCGACTTACAATACCATCATGGGTGCAGACACATGCCCCGTGAACGTGAGTCCTATCTTCTCCTCACCGACAACGCTATCCACCGCCAGCCATAATCCATAAGCCATTCCCCATAATCCAGAGTCAATAAAGCCAGTCTACTCCCTGCCCAGATGTCTCTAAATCTGGTCCCGTTCTTCTGCTTTGCTGTTGGCCCATCTCGGCATCTCCGGGCCACCAGGAAAGCCTCCTGCTGTTTTCCACGCCCACCCTGAGCACAACTACTAGCATGCGCTTCCTGCCTGATGCTCCTGTATTTATGGAACAACCTCAGTTTCATCAGCTTGAAAACAGGGACATAATCACCATCAAAGGCTCTAAATACGTTGATGCCAATTACATCCCTATTTTTAAGCTAATAAAACCAAGGATGTTGTTAAATACAAGTGATATGACTTTCTTATCATATCAGAAAGACATTCCTCTAGAATAACTTATCTGAGTTGAGGAACAAATCATTCTTCTCCTATCCCAGCCGGAAAGAGATCCCATGAAGGTTAAAATAATTTGATCACTGTAGCAATTGAATGCAAACAGAAGACAGAGATAAACTAAGATTTATTGGGTATATACTAAATGGCAGGTACTATATGTAAGTTACTTAAATTAATACAAGAAATAAGAAAATTCAGCGGGCAACGTTCAGATTTCACAGACACCTCTCATTCCCTGGGTCTAAGGTCAGGGGTAACTTTTTTTTTTTTTAAGATTTTTATTTATTTATTAGAGAGCGAGAGACTGAGAATGAGAGGGGAGAAAGTCAGAGGGAGAAGCAGACTTCCCGCAGAGCCAGGAGTCCGATATGGGACTCGATCCCGGGACTCCGGGATCATGACCTGAGCCGAAGGCAGTTGCTCGACCAACTGAGCCACCCAGGCGCCCAGGGGTAACTTTTCCATAGAAAAACCCGCAAGTTTTTTAAGTAGATAAGATAGATGGATTGGTGCCTGTTCTATGCTTAGGATGGGGCTCGGTACAATGAGGACAAAAGGAAAACAAAGCCACGACACCGGCCACCTAGAAGTAAACTATGGATGCAGAGGCACCAAGATAAGCATGGGATCATCGATGAAGGCAGTGTGTGCTATTCCATCATTAGGACATTGATAGGACACACAACGTCACCATATAGTCGATCTAAACAAAAGAGTTTCAAATACAAAAGGATCTGACATGAAAACCACACAAATGTCTAAATTCCACCATAAGAAGGGAGATTTGACAGCATAAAGATCTGAAAAGGGGTCCTTTGTAAACATGACATTTATTCTTATAAAGAATTGAAGTGACTTGCAAAGTTTATTCCCTAAAGCAGACATTCCCCCTTCTGTATCTTTTGGGGCTATTAACTCAACTAGAAAACCCTTTCTTCATGAAGGGAAGACCCGTCCATTTCATACCAGCCCCGATTTCAGTCATTACATTCTGAATTAGCTTACCGTGCATTTCTAAGGTTTTATTTTTATCATGTTAGAAATAACGTAACACTTTAAAATGCAAGAAGTCGACATTCGACACTGAATTCCCTCTTATAGTGAGCTGTACCACTTACAAAAACCATTTTAATGGCACTCTATTACTAAAGTTAGGTGTTACACAAATGCAACTTTTTGATGTCATAATAAAGCCCATGAGAATAGAGACCACCTTGATCTCAATGGCAGGGGTGGGGGTTAAGAGCGCCCCCCTCCTCCTCGTGCTTCCATGTGAAGGAACCTTCCTTAGAATAAAAATCAAAGTGTGTCAGTCCCCATCACCCCCGCCCCTTGGTGGCACTGACTTTTGTGACTGGTAAACATGGGAGAAGGACCCACTCAGAGGCGGGAAGTGACCAAAAAGTTTCCCGGAAGGAATGTAGAACAATGCGAATTGTGTTGCATTGCAAAGTCCTCAAACTTCTGATTATTCTACTTCCCAGAGCCCCTCATTTTGTTCTCCTTTTAAAGTTTTGCTTTTCCTGCAACAACTTTTTGCGTCTGCAGCTCAATAAACCCCATTTTATAAATCTGCTGGGCTTTCATTTGTAAAGCATGAATTTTTAAAGAAAAGTATCTTTTAACCCCTTGAATCCCTGAGACTATCTAAAATCCATCCCCCCCCCCCCCCACACACACACTGTTGGGCTTCCCCAAACGTCATCTTTTTAAAACTTTACAAACCATCAATATCATCAATCACACTCGGTTTTTAGCAAAGCCCTTTGCGAAGCTATGAGCCTCATGTGATGCCACGAGAGACGAAAGCGAGGCACCACCGTACTGTACCTGCCCCCGATCTCTACGCGCCGGGCTTCGCATCCATCAGAAGTCATTTATCCTGGAACTTGTCACGGGACGCTAACGACTCGTGCTAGTTGAGACCTGCCATTTCCCTCTTCCAGAGGGCTTGCGAACCAGTAAACAGCTTATGAAACAGTAAATGAAGCTGAAAGTTACTTTTTATTTTGCTTCATCTTTAACATGTCACTTCTGCATGTGTTAAAGGCTCTAAAATGACTTAATAATGAAGATTTTGCAATATCATAATCCGATCCCCAGAGACATGCTTAATCACCTCAGGAAAAGAGATCAGAATTTTACTACTTGATGAAGAGAAACAGGTCGGCACACGATTGCACAAGACTCAGGTAGGGATCTTTCGAAAGTAGCCTGCCAGGTAACAAAGGTAACAAATCTGGCCATGGACCACTGGACTGTATGGCAAGAATATCTCATTTTAGGAAAACTCT
>CM052800.1:167609616-167722096 GCA_028533885.1 Nasua narica
GGGGGGCTCACCGCCTCCCGCTTTGTTTTAGACAAAGAACTCCAGCCTATTTCCAGGGCCTCCCCATTCATGAGGCTATTTGGCTCTGGCATTTGGGCTGCTGGACAGAATCAACACGTTGGTGGGAAGTCACAGCCTAAGATCCTATTTGTGCCACAAGTATTTGAACCAATTACTTAAAACCTAGAGAGGCTCCCTCATGGACTCATCCCTGGTTCTGTTCATAAAGTCTTTGTTTACAACCACACAGAGGAGGAAAATGAAAGCAGGCTTTAAATTCCCGAAACGAATAAAGAAAGCATGGGGTTTTTTTGCAGCCAGACCAGATACTGACAGACTCCTGCTGTGTGGCCTTGTGTTTCTGAACGGTGATGGCTGGGCTGGTTCACCACCGGGTCTCCACCGCATGCCGGTGTCCTGCCCTCAGCTCGAGCAAGGGAGCTGGCAGAGTTCACCGTATTGTGCCGCGGCGGAAGCCATTCTGACCGTTATTGTTAGAGGTGTCTTCATTCTGTGTGTATCCATTTAAAGGCTTATAAATTTTTATGAACTCTGCAAGGTAAATACAACACGGTGGCTATAAGCTCGGTCCAGAAGCCAGCTGCCATTCCTGCCATTCGTGACATGGGGAACCGACTAGATCACCCCCGCAGCCTCCCCCAAGCCCAACACAGCCTCTTGGAGCCGCTGCCCCTAACCTTTCCAGGGCACTAGGTTACAGTTTATGAACGTGCTAAAACATTCCCTAACCACCTGGAACAGCCTGGAGCGAGCCCAAGTCCCTAGCCCCCGGAGGACCACGTTCAGGGTTGGGCTCGTGTGCCTCTGTCCTATCAGCACCTGGATGGATTTGCCTCACAAGACACACACACACACACACACACACACACACACACACACACACACACGTTTCTAGATCTCTGCATCTGTAAATACAGCTTCCCTTTAGAGCTTCGAGTTTAAATTGTCAAACCATTATTCAGCAGATAATTTGGAGCCATCAGGTATTATGTTCCATTAATGACAACCTCTATAAGATCAATATTAGGATATAAAGCAACCAATTTCAAGGCATCTCAGATGAGCTCAACCTCCCGAGCAAGCAAATCCGACGCCCTTTACCACCTCCTCTACATCTATTAAAAGACTTAACACAAATAAAAGACTGTACGAAGTAATCAACGCCCAGATATTCTCTAGAAAGGAACAAGTTTGCTTACCCAACACAAATCACTTTAATACCTCATTTATCCATCAACAGATAATAGTCACTGCTGCCAGCACTCCAAAGAAATGTTGACTCTAAGCAGAATGACTAATATGGAGGGTTATCTCTTTTTTTAGAAGACGCGTGAGATTCTATATGCAACATACACACGTGTTAAGTTACCTATAACATACACATGCATGCATCAAAGAACGACTAAAAGCAGCTGTAAAACTTCTTAGCACGTTCGAGTCTGTAATTAACGCGAATAGGAATGACAACATTCTAGACTGCAGTCTTTTGGAGGCAGGAGCTCATAATCCCCAAAGATTCAGAAGCATTACCTCATTGCAGCCTTGAGACAAGCTGAGCGTTCACTCTAGGCCTTTACCCAGCATCCTCCGGTTCACACAAAGACAACAGAGGCGTGACCAATCACATTGTGGCTAGCAGGCACTGTTTCAAAGCCCTCTCCCAATATTACCCATTGACATGCTCGCTGGCAGCCTGCTGAACTTGTCGTCATGGCAACACATCCCAGCTGCTCACCGAGGCTTGTTATATTACTTTTCCTTTTCACCACTCACTTAGCTAATTAAAAATTTAGGACTGTGTTTTGCATGTTGGACGCAAATCGAAACAATGCGGGGTCCTTTTTCTCTTTTCTTTCCTTTTCTTCTTCTTCTTCTTCTTTTTTTTTTTTCAATGGAGCTTTAAAAAATGCTGGGAAAAGCGATTCGAAGGACACTCCCATGAAGTCCCAATATAACCAATCAATAGAGAGGCTGCGTGTAGCTCTAGCCAGATGGAATTTGTCGCTAAACCCAATCTGCAGCAAAGCAAAACCAAACCATGAACGTTGCTAAAGATGTTCTTCCTGTTTTGAAATCTATAAGCCAATTCAGCACAGATGACTTACGTTGCAGTATTCCCATTATTCATGGTCAAAATGTTCTTTAAATATTTTTGTTTAACAGGATTCTGATTTAAAGCAGCTTTACCCAGAATTCCACGATGCAAGCAGAGTAAATAAATAAATAAAGCACAGAGAAAAAAAAAAAAAAAGAGCCTGTAAAAACGGCCAATACGGCAAGTGCTAAAAGAGGTTCCAGCAGAAAGCGTGTCTGTGGACCCTGCCATATGTTTTAGATTTGACCACCAAAACGTGCCACTGCCGCAGGAGGACGAAAACAGCAGCTCTGCGGTCGAAAACCCGTGGAGAGAAGGTGCCAGTTTTTGTTTACCAAAGCACAGAGAAATCGACGAAACCTCCCAAACGGGTTCAGGGATGATGGCTGCCTTTTTGCAAACCCCCCTTACGTTTCTACCTGACAACCGGAGTCGACGCCACAGACATTCTGAGAATTCTACAGTAAAAAATTCCCCTTGCTTTTTTTCGTGTCCGCTTTCCACTTAACATATTTCATAGAGTAGAAAGAAAATTAAAATTGGAACCTCTGTTCCTTGTGAATAAGCAGAGATAACAGACCTCAAAGTGGTTTTGAAAATCCAAGTGTTAGCGTTTATGGGAAGAGTCTGTACTAATTTCAATTAAATGAGAAAACCAAGATATCAAAAACAGGCTTGGAGAGGCAGCTTGCCTTCCGCTTCCTCCCAGGTAGGTCTGCTAGTTTTCCTGTCTGAAGTCATCCACGATGGCCTGACTCGTAGCATCCGTCGTCAAACATGGGGAAAACACAAACTCAGACACACAGGCCATATTCCCTCCAGGGCCCCCCCATCTCTGAGTTTTCACATCTACCACCAAATAGCACTGAAAGAAGTCCCACCCACTGAGATAGTTAGAAATGTCAAAGGAGGCCTATAGAATTCTAATTTGTCTGTGAGGGACGTGGAGCAATGCCCACCTCTGAAAGCCAAGGAGAGGTGACGGGCAGAGCTATTTTGGGTATTACAGGTAAATACTGTTTACTCTCTCCCCGTCTTCCCACTTCAGGTAACCAGGCGATGGAACATAAATGAGGCTGGTCTCCCTTAAACATGGGAATCTGGAAACAGTACCACCTAATTCCCACGAGGAGGACAGTAAGTACAATGGAAAAGAAGAGAATGAAAGAGGAAACCATCAGATAATTCTGGAAGCTGGAAAAACAGATGGATGAGAGGTAGCGGAATGGAGAGAGTAAAGAAAGTTTAAATATACACGCAAGAGGAAAAGCGTACCACGGATGGTGGTGTGGGTGTAGTAATTCAGAAATGATGTTGTGCGTATGGTGAGATCGAGAAAGTGAGTAAATACATTGTGGGAGAAGGAATATACACATACGTCTGGGGAGAGGGGAGGAGGGGCCCCATTTCCTAGCTCTGTCACTGAAAATCTCTAGAAACAATGTTACTCCAATAGCAACAAACCCACACAGTGTTCATGATCTTGGGTTCCAAATACCATTCCCCACCGGAAAAAAAAAAAAAAAAAAAAAAGGATTCTCAGAGAAATGATTGATCTCCAGTCTGAGGCAAGAAACACACAAGTAAACCAGGGACATCTTTTTGTGCCAGAAAGCAAGGAAGACTCCAAAACTGATGGAGACACCTGAAAACAGACTTGGGGACCAAACTGAAGGGGTTTCCTTGGCAAATCAAAAACAAATTGAACATCAAAGAGTGTGTATGCAAAACACATTTATATAACACACTGAAAGAAAAAGAATCCATGAGTACATTGGGATATGTGTTATCAAAACAAACAAACAAACAACACAGGGTGTGCAGAAACAATGCTTTTTTTTTTTTTTTTTTTTGGTTTACAAATGAACACCAGTTCATAACTTCAAAAGAAATGTAAAAATTAGAATCTGCCTTTGATTGCCATTGTAATCGAAGGGATTGAGCAAGAATTACTGATACATGATAAAAACACAGGGTAAAAGACTATTGGAGAACAAGCATTCATCCAGTCCCAAAAGTATCAACAAACAGATTACTTTTTAATTACAAAAGGAAAAGACAATGGTAAAGCCGGACTGATACCACCATAACCAAGCGATCAAACTTAGCATCACGAATGAGAAAAAGAGCCAGCATATGTCTTCTAATGTTATGCACTGAAAAGCACACAATCCAACCTATAAAATATTCTTGCCAAAAAAAGTTTAATCTATATCTAATCTTGAAGAAAATAATCAGATATATTTCAAATTGTGGAATATTCTAGGAAACAACCAGTCTGTAATGTTCAAGAAGATTAATGTCATAAACGCCAAAAGGAAGCTGGAAAACTGTTCTAGTTTAAAAGAGAATAAAGACATGCAATACGTGGGGCTTGATTAGAGCTTGGGATTAAAAAATAAAAATTCGAAGAAAACAGCCATAGAGAGAGCATTACTGGAATAACAGGACAAAATTAAATACGAGTTGTTGTACACCAGACAACAGCATTGTATCAATGGTTAGCTTTCTGAATTCGGCAATTCTTGTTTCATTATGTAACAGGAGACCCTTGTTCACCCTAAAAAGGAAGTGTCGTGATGTTTGCACCTTCTCTCCAATGGTACTAAAGACAGACACATGATAGATGATGGATGGATGGATAGATATAGATAAATATATGGGTGAATGAATGGATGGACAGATGGATGGAGAGATGGACAGACAGATGGACAGGTCGATGGATGGGTAGGTGGGTGGATGGATGGATAGAAAGATAGATAAATGGGTGGATCGGACAGATGGACAGATGGATGGATAGATGGATGGATGGGTAGGCAAATGGATGGATGGATGGATGGATGGATGGATGGAGGAAGAAAGAGAGAGAAAGAGAAAGAGAGAGAGGGAGAGAAAGAAAGAAAGGCAGGCAAAATGTCAACAATTAGTAAATCTAGGTGAAGATTATACTGGTGCCCATTTCATTTGTTTTGTAACTTTTATGCTATAAGAAATAAATTCAAAGCTAGAGAGGGAAAAGAAATCTGGAAAAATCTCTAGAATGTAGGTATCATTGAAGGTGAGGTCTGGAACAGACTGAAATAGGACTATTGTTTGAAAGCCTTGATAAGGCAGATTTGGGCACTCAGTCCCAGTCCTCCATCTAATATAGTCACCTCTCCTCCTAGGCAGACACAGGAATTTCACATTCTGGAGAGGTTCAACTTCAATTCAGGGACACCAAGCATACCTCAAGGAGTAGTCAGTTACTGGATAAAGTGGGATTATGTGAAAAATCCCACTGAAAAATGTGAAAATCCCATGTGAAAAATGATACACTTCACTCAGTCTCTTGAATGCCAGCAGCCAATCCGGAGACTAGCAGACTCTTCCAGAGAAGGTGACTAGGCAAGAGAAGAGACCCACTGTAGCCCCTCTAGATCTTTCTGCAAAAAGGTCCAACAGAGGAAAACTCTATATCCCACAGAACTTCCAAATAGCATTTTAGTGCCTCTAGAGATCAAAACAAAAACTAGAATAGGAACTCTTAAAAAATGGAGACAGGGAATAGAGTAGAAGAACCGTTCTCCAAAATCCTCAATATTCCCAGGAAGCCGCTGGAGAGATGGCCTGGCAAAATAAGGATGTAGACTGAGGACCAAAGACATGGGGCTTAGGAAACAGTGGATTCAACAGAAGAGTGGTGAGAAGAAAACTCCCAGATAACAGCTGTTTGCCACCCTAGAAAGCAGTCAGTTCAGATCAGAAAGGGAAGAAAAGGTACTCCCAAGGGAAATTCTTCAAGAAAATAGAGGAATGGGTAGATCATTTGAAATATGAGAGCACCAACAAAATCACTGGTGGGTGTATGGCACATCTCATGGAGCACTGGGGGGTAAAATGAAAGATGGATATATAAAAGTCTGTGCAGTTCAAAAAAGAAAGACAATCATTAACTGCAGGCAAAACAAAGAGTTACGTAAGAAAGTAAATGGACTCACAGTGCAATTCCTTGTCCTTCATTAAACAAAAACTACACAGTCATCATAACATGAACACTGACTACTGATTTATCTTTAAATTCTTATATAACTGCATCGGAAAGATCAGGGGACGGGAAGTGAGTTTACAAGGAACCTAAATCTTCAATTACCCTACCAGGAAGACAAAAGATAAAACAGAAAATTAATAAATTGAGATACAGCATTACAAGCACAATTTAGAAACTGCATACCAAAGAAACACCTAAAAAGGTTGGCAGGGATTGCCCCGAGGAAGTAAGAATCAGAAATGGTGGGGGATAGAGGATGACAGTGTGTGCATGCGTGTGCTTACTATCACACTCGTATCATTTTCTAAACTTTGTAAAAGGAAAAATTAAATTATAAAAACCAAACTCTGATGAACAGCATTCGTGTGGGTAGGGTAGAAATCAAGCCATTAGTAATTCCTTTTCTGAGTAACTCCTATAGGCCCAGCACTTACTAGCTTTGTGACATTGGGCACATTTTGAACTTCCTAGTATCTCAGTCTGCATATCCGTAAAATGGGTATAAAAATAATAATACCTATCTCATTAATAGCATGTGGCCAGAAAAAATGCCCAGTCAAGTAAATTATTGCTCATACTGTTACGGATGGGGGCCCCGGGCTTGCCACTGGGGAGCATCTGTCCTCTAGGACCTGCTGTAGGCAATGACAATGCAAGGCCACAAAGGGGTAGAGATGCGGGGCTAGGAGTTAAGTTCCTGTAGTTTACTTTCCCAGCACCCAGCACAAAAGATCAGCATTTCCAAAGCAAATTCCAGAAAACACTTCTTTAACAAAAGTTTTGTGGTCAAATCAATCTGGGGAACCACTACATATTACACCTGTTTTGGGAGAGAACCCCCCCCCCCCATCTAGCTCTGTAGTCCTACAGTAAAGAAAAGGGTTCAAACCCATTATTTCTCAAACCGATTTTACCATGGAACTCTTTTTATTCTAGAGACCCAAGTGTCACAAAATTATTGCTCCCGTGAGACGTTTGGAGAGCCAAGGCCATGAATTTTAAGACTGTAAAGATGGAGAAGACTTTTATTCTGCTCCTACTATTTCAGAGCCTTTTAAATTCCCTTCTCATTTGCCTCGATTATTTTGACAAATTTGAAAAGTGGTAAAATTATGGCTTAATAGAAAGCTCCCCTAATGAAATTACTTCTGTGAAAAGGAATCTAATATGTATTGATGAGATGTGCATATACTTCTGAAAATGATCCTATAGTTGATTTCAGATAATTCACAACCAAGACAAAGCTCCAATAAAGTTTTTAGAATAAAGGTAAAATCAGGAATAGATACTTCTGTTTAGAAGATTATTACGAAGCGTGGGTAATTTGTGAAATGGGACACATAATGGTTTTGGGAGCCCATAGAACAAATCTACATCGCAAGACCTCCGTTAAGAACACCTTTTTAGAAAAAAAAAAAAGAGCAGGTGGGATGAGTGGCAGTTTTCCTGTTTTGAAATATGCATGACTCGGATTATTTTATATTCACTTGCTTCACTTGCCTTTTGAGAAAACTCAAAATACCTTCTCTCAGCGCTGGTGCTTTCTGAGAAAGCGAGTCTGGAAATCCAGACTCGTTTAGTTCATGAAAAACAAACAAACAACTGCTTTCACGTGTCAAAACGGAAAAGGTTAGAAGAAAAGCCCTGGACAATAAAAACAGTTGATCACCTGCTTTTCAAAAACTGGAGAAGAGACTGTCTTCCTCCAAGTCACTGATGAAGATACCTGGGGAGAGGCGGCAACGATGACTTAACTTTCCCCAGCCTTATGCCTCTCCCCCCACAGTCACCTCTCACCCGTCCCCCACATGGAAGGGAAAGGGGCTTTTTAAGGGGTCTCAGTGTGGTCATGTCAGTCCCCTGAGGAAAGTCACTCAACCACTCCTCTTCATTCTTCTTACGGAAACTAAACCCTCTTCAACATGGGTTGTGGGGTGCTTTCTGCCATGACCCCAGCTAACAGTTCTTGGCCACTGTCCTCCTGCGGGACCGTGAGCTCCTGAAATCAGTCCTTCCTGGGCTGCCTGTTTACGTGTCTGGGGTCTCCAGCCCCCTGGAAGCTCCTTGAGGTATCAGGTTTTAGAGAATGTCATGCCCCCATCGAACGGTGTGCTTGTTATGCCATTCTATTTCCTCGATATACTGTGATCTTTTCCAGACCTGGCCTAATCAGGGTACTTGCCTCATTGAGGACAGCCCGTGACTCCTGGGGTGCTTGGGCTCTCCATCCTGCCTCCCCCGAGCTCCTCGGGAGGTCCAGCCACACTGGCCTCCCTTCTGTTCCCTGCTGCCCAACATTCTGTTCCCTGCTGCCTACACCAGGCCAGGCTTCACAGCAGCCTTCATGTTTGATGCTGTCTCTCCCCATGAAGGCCCTCTGCTCACCGGCTGATCTCCTCAAATAATCCCCAGACCACTGCCAGCCCCATAGCGACTCTCCATAAATGTCTCCTGAGTATATGAATGAATGAATGAATGAATGAATGAATGAATGAAACAACAGTGTAATTTGATAAGTGTAATGTGGTTGAAACAGTAATCAAATATAATAAAGACGCTGTAGCGTGGCCAGAAGAACACACCTAAGATGAAAATTCCATGATGTCCAATTCAAGTTACTAACTTTCACAAGGAGACCTTAAACCCCTCCAAGGTACACAACACGGGAAGAGGCTCCAGGAGATACGGGATTCGGCAGACCGGAACGCTGACCACGGCAAAGGCTCTCCCATGAAAGCCCAAAATGGGAAGTGTCACTTGGCTATATTTCTAAGTTTCTAAGACTCTCTGCCTGAAATAACAACAAGAACTCAATAAGGAACTAGGACTTACCAACATAAAACTATCTGGTGAAAATTAATAAATAAATAAATAATAAATAAATAAATTATAAATTTAATAATAAATAAATAAATACTGAATGTTAAAAGTACAGCAAATATAAAACCGAAAACATGGGGCCTATCATGGCAGTTGACTGAAACTAAAGCAGCAGAACAGAAGGAAAACGGTAGCTTTGAGCACCCCTGTTGAAGGAAATCACTATTTTGATTCTTTGAAACCTTGTCTCGCAATGTGGCTCCTGACTTTTTGTGACTTCAGATCATTTCTGAGTGATCCTTCTCTTGTTGTACGTTTGTCCATCTTCCTTTGGTGCCTAATCTTTAGGTCTGGTTGGCTGATGGCTATGAACACCGCTCCACCCCAACTATGACACCAAGAACTTCAATTTCCCCATGAGGACGCGCAAGTAATTCCCAAGACTGTAAGGCCACTACCGCGTGGAATTTGAATTACAGATACCACTTATCTTCTTTTTCTCATGATCTCTAAGAATCCGCATCTTCTTTCAGCAATGGATAAACCAGGCGCAAGGAGGAGACGAGATCTCAGATTTACTGAGAGCCACACCTTATGTACCAGGCACGATATTTTACCCATTGTCTCGTTAATCGCAATGGCAACCCGGGAAGTTAAATCTCATTATCTCAATTTTAGGAATAAAGCATTAAAAAGTTAATAGCTTGCACAGAGGCTCCAGCATCACGAGAGAGACAGCCCTGAGAACTCCTGGGTCCCCATTGAGTGATTGTTACCCAAACCAGGTCTTGAACTGACCCGCAGCAGTGGGGAGTTATATTGGAAAACACTCCACCTGCCAATTTTGAAATACTACATATCGGCTTAATGACAAGAAATACATGCACAAGCTAACAATAGTCCATCTATGGGCTTCTACTTTGGAAAGGAAATAGGGTTCTACTACTTGCCAAGCATTGCTCTCCACTTACCCTGGGATGGAAGCTTGTTACAACAGCACCGTGTTACAAGTTAGGATAGCACAGAGTCAAGGAAAAAGCCAGCTAATTATAACACAAGACGCCAACCGCTATGTTAGTGTGTACCAAATGGTACTGGGACACACACAGGGAACATAAACTCTGCTTGGGAGAACCCCCAAAATGTCCCAGAGAAAGGCAACCGCCAGGGAGTCTTCAGCAAGGAGCAGGAGGGGAAGGCATTTGAAGCAAAGACAAGAGTGCGTGTAACACAAATACCCGCAAACGCTTGTTGGGTTCTGAGAGTACGGAAACGACTACCATTTCATCCTACGACAACCCAACCAGGTGGTATTATTACCATTCACTTCTTACAGGCAGGGGAAGAGGAGCACAGAGACATTAAATCATGTATCCACCTGGTGGAAGAGCTGGGACAACAGGGCGTATTTGGGGATGCGCGCTGAGCAAGAAGCAAAAGGCAGGTCCGCTTCACAAACTACGCCATGAACACACCAGTCGATGCTGAGGCCAACAGTTAAATATGACTTATCGTTAAGTTCTTGCCATGTGCTTGGCACCTTCTATGTAATGACCTCATTCCTCAGGTCAGTTGTCCCTGAAATAGTTATTCTTCCAATAACCCTTTATAAATGAGGATACTGAGGCTAAGAAAAGCCACGTAATTTGTCTAGGATCACACAGTAAATAAATGCTAGATTCAGGACTTGAAATCGAGTCAGTCGGACTAGAAAGCCCGTGATTTCCACCATGATGCTATGCTGCCTTTTGATTAAATACCAAGAGGTCATTCGAAACAATTAAAAAGTGGGGATTTTTACCTCAAATTCAGCCAATACCTTGTATTTGTTTGTTTTTGGACGAGACCAGTTACACAGAAACATTCCTGCATTCTTACCAAAATCATTTACCCTGAGTGCCCATTTACATAGAAAATATTTTAAATTGTTCCATTTAAAAACCTATAGTCCTAAGGGAGCTCTGCAGCTACATTCGAAATGTATTATTCAGATTTAGAACATCAAGCATTTCATGACTGAAGTTTTTTAAAGAGCTTTGAGAAATACATTCTAAAGGGGGGATACGATGACTGCAATTCTTGGCAAGGAGAGAGGAAATGATGCGTCCTAGCAAAACAAACCGAAGATAAAAGAACATAGTGAGTGAGGACAACAGCTCATTTCCAAAAGTCTTTGTCAGACCTGTCACAGTGTTTTTTTAGCAGCCATTGAAGTGATGTGCCCGGACTTCAGGGAGCTAAAATGCCTTCACTATAGTCGGTGACATGATCTTCCCAAGATCACTCATGATGTCGCTCGTGATCCCCCAACAAGATCGAACCTTCTTTGTTTTCACAAACCTTCTTCTCCTAAGAAACGCCACAGGTTTCATTCTTCGATGCCCCTTCCGCGGGTACGCGGAGCACCTTACGCCCCTCAGAACTGACTTGAGCACAACTCACTCCTGCTCAAAATAAACATACAGCCTGGAAACAATCTAAAAACTCCAAAGGAAAAAATGATTTACTGTTCTAAATAGATAAATGAATAAACTGCTCTATAAATAACCAATTAATAAGTCACTTTGCTGTGGCTGTCTCACCAATGAATGGCTGTGCGGTGACAATTCTCTCCCCAGCTAAATGAGATCTTTCTTCTGTCTCCCCCATCTCCATTCCCCGAATTCTGCAACTGGGATTCTCCTGTTTTCCCTTCTTGGAGAAATTTTAAACGTCCATGAGAAGTTTTAAAAGTAACAAACACCTGCAGAGCCAACCCCCTCCCCCATTTTTGGTAATTGTTGAAATTTTATCATCATCCTCTCTATAGAAGAAAGGTGATCTTCCAGCTCTTAGAGGTGATCGATTCATTGTCTCCATACCCACAGACAATCGCTCTCATTAACTTGCTGTCAATCCTCCCAGGATACTTAAAACACTTTTACATATGTCAATGTCTGCGCACAGGCTATTCTGTATTTGTAGGTGCATAATAAAAGACTTAACTAAATAGTATCGGATTGTGAATTGTTCTGTAACTGTGTCTGTCTTCTCTGTTGATGAACCCAGTATCCAGCATGAGGTCCAGAGATGGAAAATATTAGATGAGTATCTGCTGAATGAATGATAGTTTGATAATAGGACAGTTCCATAATTTGCTGAATAAGGAAGTTCTTCCAAACATTCTTCCCTAGTAGACATCAAACTCAAATGCAAACAGTGAACTTAAGCAATTTCACCCACATCTTTTACATGTGAGTTCAGTAAACACCTGACTGAGTAATGATATCACCTCAATGTATCTGAGTATTTGCTAGCGTTCGGAGGACCCCATATCAGCCCCATGTGAGTTAAGCACCAGCACTCAAAGAAAAGCATACTTTCCAGAACGTGGAGGGCTATGGCGGCTTCAGTCTCCATTGTGCACAATCTGGCCAACACACACTGCAATAGGAATGACCTGATAAATAACTATTTTTTTTCTGATACAGTGCTGACAACTATTCTGTGATGTATTCCCCAAATTCCCAGCATGGCTTCAGTCTCTCTGGGCCCACACACTCTGTTAGAGCATTCAGGACTCCATAAGTAATTTGTTGGGTTTATACATCTGTCTTCTATACATCAAACCATGGGTTTTCTCAAGGGTAGTACTTAACTTTAACCATATTTGCATCCACAGCCCTTGGCTCAATGCTTAGTCACAGATCGCTAGAGTGAAGTGGATCTCCTTGATTTTTAAAATATCATCAAACTTGGGGCACCTGGGTGGCTCAGTGGGTTAAAGCCTCTGCTTTCGGCTCAGGTCATGATCTCAGGGTCCTGGGATCGAGCCCCGCATTGGGCTCTCTGCTCGGCAGGAAGCCTGCTTCCTTCTCTCTCTGCCTGCCTCTCTGCCTACTTGTGATCTCTCTCTCTCTGTCAAATAAATAAATAAAATCTTTAAAAAAAATAAAGTAAAAAAATAAAATAAAATAAAATATCATCAAACTCGACAATGACTCTGCTTCTATAGTTCCTCATATGTTTCAAATTCTTGATCATGTTATTTATTTTCTTATTTTTTAAAACATTTTTAACATGGGGACTTGCCAATATTCAAAAGTGGACAGAATGGTATACCATGTACCTATCACCCAGCTTCAATAATTAACTCATTTTTATCCCTCTTTACAGAAACCAAAACCACATATCACAGACGACATATTATAGGTATGATTTATTCAAGAAAAACTATGCAAAATCAGATGCAAAGGAGAGTCCTTGGCCCTACATCAAAAAGGTGTTTTCAGTTAAAATATTTTAGATTTTTATAAAATGACTCCCTGCTTCAGCTAGGTTTATCAATTAAACAGCTACCTTCCGGTCCTGTCGGGGAAGCTGTGTTCTGGATTGTCAACTCTGCAGACACAGGGTCATGGTCCCATAATATCCTGCACCGATAATTAATGCTAGTTAAATGCCTGCATGTCATTAGTAATGAAGGATCATTGTTCCTTTCCAGCCTAAGTTTTCATCTGTAATAGTGAAACTTATTACATTCAGAATCTCCCGGTTTCTTCTGTATGCTGCTCTGAAAGCCCTCTGCCTTCCAGAGTCACACATTTCTCTAAAAAGTTTTACCTCTCACCTTCCAGAATTGGAATTCAGAGCCCCAGCAATTAGAGAGACTGATAAGTCACGGTAATACAGCAATCCAAAGACCGAGGCTGACCTCTTTATGAAATGAAAGTATTTGACCAGGAGAATAATAATAATCAATTTCACTTCCATAAGTGTTGCTTTCCAAAGGACACTGTTTTTAGAAAGATGTTCTCTAAAGACCACACGAGAGAGAAAATCCTTGGGAATGTCGTCTGTCTCTCCATTCAAACATTTACCAGCCCTGTAGTGCTACAAAGGTCCTGCTTTGTTTTCTCAAGCTGCAACAGCAATTGGCCTGTATTTTACAAATAAAAGGCTCCCCACCCCCTTGAGGGGGTGCCTACAAAGTCAATTTACAAATGTAAATTATGCAATAGGGAATTATTCTTTTTTTCTGAGAAAAGGAAGGGCTGGGTGAAGGGGAGCTCAAGGACTAGCGGTTTTTGCATATAGGTCACAAAAATGAAGGAGGGACATGTAGCTGTCTCCTAGGGACAGAAAACTCAGAGGACTCCCAGTGATTCTTCAGCAGGTGAGTGGAGACCCAAATCTAGCAATCTCAAATCTGGTCTGATGGGATGAGTCACGAGTGCCCTACAATCACCTATTTTCCATTTTTTTGTTTTGTTGCTTTTTTAAGCAAAAAGCTTCGCACATATGCATATCACAAACGTGTAAGAGAAGCGTTGCACAAATGCCTAAACTAAAAGGAAATTAGGTGGCTGATCAATCAATGGTAGATTTGATTGTGCCTCTGTTGACAGGTCTGCTCTGGGTGTCAAAGTTTATTTAACTGTTGGCTGCTGACTGCTAACATCAAAATTACATTGATTGAGCCAAAATCAAAGATTCCTCTGCTGTTTACACATTAGGCATGAAGGCTAATTACTTACTAATCCTTGAGGGTTTTAAACACTTTTGATGTACTAAACACCCCCGAGGACCATACATATTTTTTAATGGGTTGAGGACAGATCCTTCAACACATGTGCAATCTAAAAACCAAAGAGCATGTGACAAATGCCGACAAGGGAATCATTATGTCTCTCGTCATAGAGAAGTCTCCAATTCTTTCTCTAGCCAAAGTTTACAATAAAATATTCACGTTCTACTGACTTATATTTCATCTCCATGTTCCTTCTGGTGGAGCTGTTTAATGCATAATACATAAACTTAATAATATTAATATTAATTCTATCTGCCATTTGCCAACAACTTCCTATGCACCCGACACTGTGCTAAGCACTTACTGCATACCCCGTGCTATCTTTCTTATCTCCGCATGCTTGGGATGCTTAGGAGGGACAGATCCCCAGTAAACCTCTACTGGGGTGCTCAAGAAATATTTTCTGAATGAATGAAAGGACTGAAGAGGAGGAAGAGAACCAAAAGGATGGGTAAGAACGAATATTGTAAACAGGTGCATACTTCTCAAATGCTCCATCAGTCTACTGAATCCATAGTTCAGTACGGTCGTCTCACAGAGTAATTACTTTGGTTCATGGAAAGATACATCAAAGACAACCTAGTACTTTTTTGCTCACTCATCATCCTTACCTTAGGGCTTGTAAAAGAGGCTAGATCAGAGCCTATTTCCTAAAAAGTGGCTGGTTAGCCATACCAGATCAAAAAACCAACGAACAAAGCACACACAGCAAACTTTCCATCTCCTGTGTTCATCTCTGTTAGCCTGAACAACAACAACAACAACAACAACAAAATGGCGTCTTTGGTGAGGTATTCATCAAAGACGCCATTTACAGAACAAATTACTTTGCGCAGGAATTAGAAAACAAAATTTTACGACGGTAAAATCAATAGGGTGGGAAATTTAGAAAAAGGAATATATTTAGAAAAAATATATCAATTATTTGGGGTCATCGAAAGTAGGAAGCTCTGAAAGAACAAGCAAGGCAGGCTTCTACATTGCGGATTCGGGAGTAAATGTCGTATAACCAAATTAGAAAAGAGTACTTGACCTCTGTCAGCTATCATGCCAACAACCAGCTTGGGTTATCTAGTACAGCCTCAGATTAGATTGTGCTACATTCCTGTGGATGACAACATCTCCAAGAGGCTGGCTCTGGGATGGACGCTGGGATAAAACGGGGTATTATGCAAAAATCAGCGTGGAGCGTGAACGTGGGTGGCAGTGTCCCATCTCATTCCCAGGTTTGAGAGATGGTGCAGTGCCCAACATATGCATATGTCTCCTTAGTAACTGGAGTTACTGAAGAATAAAAAACTATCTTTCAAATTGCTACTAAGTTGTTAGGACATCCTTGAGATATTCATTTAGTCATCAGGACCTAAATTAGTGAGCAGAATGACGACGTATTTCTTTGGCCTTAGGAATGCTGGAACAAAGTGACCAGAGCACGAAAGGCACCGCGAATCCCATGGCTCACTTCCAGGGGTGCCCTGATTTCAGAAATGGAAAAAAAAAATGCATCTTCAAATACGAGAATACCGTAGTCACAATACGATCGCACCTGATGTATCTGTCACATGGCTCAGAATGTTCAGGAATATTACGTCTCCTTGCCGTGTCGCTTTGCAGATGAGGAAGTTGAGACGCAGAGAAGTTAGGAAAGAGGTCCCCAGGGCACCGAGCTAGGAGGATGTGAGCACAGGAACTCAGACCGGGGGCTGGCACCCCAACGTGGGCACCGTTCCCTCGGGCACTGCTCCCAGCCCTCCAGCAACCCCCTTATGGCTCACACTCCACAACACTCAAAAGATGCTCAGTCACTGGAAAAAGTCTGTTACCATCAGTAGTGGATTGAGTGGCGGCCCCCCAGAAGGACACATCGATGTGCTAATAACCCTCTGAACCAGCAAAGGTGACGGAATTTAGAAAAGGGTCCTAAAGGTGAGGATCTCGAGATGAGCAGATCATCCTGGATTAGGAAGTCCAATGACAAGTGTCCTTCTAAGAGACTGAAGGTCATGTGAAGACAGAGGCAGAGACCTTATAGATACGGTCCCAGGCCACGGAAGATCTGGGGTCACCAGATGCAGGAAGAAGAAAGAAAAGATTCACCTCTTAGAGCCTTCAAAGGGAGCGAGGCCCTGCCAACACCTCAACTTCAGGTTTCTAGCTTCCAGAACTTCGAGGTAATCGCTCCCTGTGATTATAAGCCACATTGTTGATGGTCCTTTGCTGCGGCAGTGCGCGGAAACCACAGCACTGTCCATAGAGCCTAATCCCCAAATGAGGGAGTGGGTTACAAAGCACTTAAAAATCCAAATGACCTGGCCAACTACTAATGGCCGTTAGAAGTGCAGACTCGGAAAGCGATCTCCCACCCAGGAGATACCAAGGGGCTGACTCTTGGCCAGTTTCATGACGTGGTTCTCATTTTAAAAATTATTTATTTTCAGAAAAAATATTTATAAATAGTAGCTTATTCAAAGACCAGTATTTTATTTTTTTAAAGGTTTTATTTATTTGCATGTGCGTGCGAGAGAGAGAGAGAGAGAGAGCGAGCGAGCTGGGGGAGAGGCAGAAGGAAAGGGAGAAGCAGGCTCTCTGCTCAGCCGGGAGCCTGACGTGGGGCTCGATCCCAGGACCCTGAGATCATGACCTGAGCCCAAGGCAGACACTTAATTGACTGAGCCACCTGGCGCCCCAAGACCAGTATTTTAAATCATCGCTGATAGATTGTAACAGTGGATATTACAAGGCTAGAAAAGACATCTGAAATGCATTTGAAAACAATCATCCTAAAACGAGACAGAATATGTTGTCTCCAAGGTGAGTTATGAAAACCAAAGTTATCACACAGAAGCCATGGCATTTGAAAGAACAAACTCTGGGAATAAAATAAATTCCTCCTCTAAACAAACTCGTGGAAAAAATAACTTGGAAGGAAACAATCTACCTTTATTTAGAAAGAATAAAAACAATGGTGGAGACCCCACACATCACGGGAAAACCACAGGGTACAAGTAATCCAGCACTAAAAGCTCTTAGAAAAGCGGTGTTTGTAAGATGTTCGTATAAAACCAAATAACTGCAGATTTCCTCAACTTCAGAGGATTCGTTATACTCGTGCTTCTCAAACTATTTGTGGCAAGGATGATTTTGTAAAAGATATACAAAAAGGAATTATTGGGGCAAATGAAATTTAAAACCAAAAAAGGAAGCCCCAATTTTTTCAATTTTTATTTTTTCCAAATTTTTATTGTATGCAGATATCCAATTGCATTTCAATAAATAGAACCAGAACAAACAAAACATAGGCAGAAAAGACAAATCGCGCATTGTTCATTGAAAGTGTACTCCGACAATTAATTTCAAGTACAGCTATTATACTGGAAATTCTTTGTCTTTTCGTAATTGTAACGGAACAAAATTTATGACAGAAATAGTATTCCCCATATTAAATGCCAATAGGCACACTCTGAACAAACTAAGTGTATCAATGAGGTTTTTAATGTGACAAATGAGTTTGCTTCTTGTTTGTTAAGTTACTAATCTAAACTGGATGGATGGCGATGCTCTTGCAAGAAAGAACCCGTATCTAGAATGCTTCTGTGCTTTAATAGCAGTCATAGTAGAGGGGCACCTGGGTGGCTCCGTGGGTTAAGCCTCTGCCTTTGGCTCAGGTCATGATCTCAGGGTCCTGGGATCAAGTCCTGCATCAGGCTCCTTGCTCAGTGGGGAGCCTGCTTCTCCCTCTGCCTCCTGCTCTCCCTGTTTGTGCTCTTTCTCTCTCTCTCTTTCTCTGACAAATAAATGAATAAAATCTTAAAAAAAATTTTTTTAAATCATCTATCAATGAGAAAAGTGGTTTCTAGGTTTTGTAGCCTTGTGGGTTACAGAAACTAATCTTTACATGGGGCATATGGGGCGCCTGGGTGGCTCAGTCGGTTAAGCCTCTGCCTTCAGCTCAGGCCATGATCCCAGGGTCATGGGATCGAGCCCTGCATTGGGCTCCCTGCTCAGTGGGGAGTCTACTCATCCCTTTCCCTCTGCTGCTACCCCCTGCTTGTGCTCTCTCTCTCTCTGTCAAATAAAATCCTGAAAAGGAAGGAAGGAAGGAAGGAAGGAAGGAAGGAAGGAAGGAAGGAAGGAAGGAAGGAAGGAAGGGAGATGGGGAATATAGTAACACCCTACCAGCTCCGCTCCAACCACACCTGAATTCAATGAGACAGTGCACGAACAATGTACTTGGACGTGGCTAAAACATCAATCTCCTCCCAGGTTTAGATGCCTACTCTCAATGTTTTTAAATATTTTATCCACTTTCTGGAGATAGAATTCACATACAAAAGGCTGCGTGTATTTAATGTCTACAGCTTGATGATGTCAGAGAGAAGCTTACACCCACCCATGGGACAGCATTTTGCCTATAGTTAAGAGCATGGTACTCTCTAAAAAATTTGCCAAGAGGATAGATCGTACACTAAGTATTCTTATCGCCCAGACACAAAATGCTACTAAATAAAGTGGGCAGGAGGAAACGTTTGGGGGGTGATGGGACACTACTGTATTTGTATAACACAATAGTCTATAACCATGCAACTCGCAAACACGTAAACAGCAAGAGACGAGAGCAGGTTTTAGACGGCTGTGGCTAACACAATTTCTAGCTCTACCTTCAGAAGAAGACTATGTCTCCCCTGCCTCCCCCAATTTTTATTGATGTATAATGACATACCTACCTCTTAATTTTTGCATGTAAGTCCTTGTGGACCTGTCCACCAACCCCACTCAGCGTACCTTTCAAGCAAACTGCTGACATCTTTAGGAAGCCCCATGGCCTCATCTAATAAGGGAGGAGATTTCTTCTGGCTTCCTGGGTGTTTGAGCTAAGGGGGGAAGGCATTGTCTTCTCTCCACTAGGAAACTCCTTCAAGTCAGATGAAGAAATCGCAACAGCCTTTCAAGAAAGTGATGTCTACACAGGGATTGAAATTAACTAGGGGAATTCTGGATTAATAATTTAAAAAAAAATGACAGATTTTTATGTCAGCAGAAGCATCCCATATGTGAAACACTAGCTTCACTAGGTTTGGGGTTTTGCTTGCATGCTACGAAGGTTTCTCTTAGGCAGGGCATGGAAAGAAAAACCCCAATGAATGTCCATCGGATTGGTGGCGGTCACCAGAATCCCCAACCAAAGGGAGGCTTTAGCTGTACCTCAGACACCCATGCACTAATCTAGAGCATAAAAACCTATGCACGTGAAAACTTAAGACACTGTCGTGATTACTTCCCTCCCTGCTCAGGACGCACTATCCTGGAGTCTGTTAAAATTAATAAGATAATGCCTTTGTGAGGGAAACTCATAATACACAAAAGCTCAACCTTCTGGCCACCAAATGACATCTCAAATTGTTTTAAGGATTGTTCATTCTTACAAAACTTGTTTCAATCACAGTTATAATGGAAACAAGGTAACAGCATTTACAAGACCTATTAAGTGGTGACAAAGCTAATACTGCAGGAGGTTAGGAAGTAAGCCAGCAACACACAGCACACAAGTACCTCTAGGAATACAAGCAGGCTGGTAATGCTGAATGTTCAAGGATTCCATGCACTTATATTTATTTCTTCCTTGAGTAAGCTTAAGTAATCATAAATATGATTAATATTCAAAAAGTCCTTAGCTCCTCATAATCGTGGTTTTTTATTCATGGTCTTCAGACACCATTTTTCCTACAGAATGTACATGTATCATCACAATTTCAATGCTTTGGTCCATATTTTCTGCTTTTGAGCAACTTTCTAATGCAAAAAAAAAACCCATAAGGCCTTATAATACGGCAAAATAATATATGACAATAAAGTAGAATAGTCTTTTCAATAAATTCATGACTCACTATAAAAGAAAAAAAAAGAGAAACGGGAGAAACAAAGTTTCTTTTTTTTCTTTTTTCTTTCTTTTGTTTGCAGGAGAAACAAAATGACAGACTTGATCACAGCCCTTTGACAAAGAAAAGCCTTGTGAAGCAATTAGAAATGAGTAGAATCAGGTGGCCATCTCAGAGCAAGGTGGCCTTACCAGGACAGATGTGGAAGAGTCCCGAAGACAGGGCCCAGAGCCTCCAGGAGGAAGGAGCCTTGGCCGAGGCCAGGAGACAGACTATAGCCGCACTCAAGTCTAAACTCTATTCCCATTGGTTACCCTTAGGGAGTTGGGGTGGGTGGTAAGGATTTCAAGTTTAAGTTTATATACGGGTATATTGCTTGAAGTTTCTATGGCAACACATTTCTTTTGTAACATTGAAAAGTAACCTTTTTCTCCCCAAGGAATATTTTAAAGTCACAAATCCAAATCTGAAATGCAGAAGGTCCGTTTCAACAAAAATTCAAGGTGCTTCAAGGTATATAATGTACGCTATCTCAGGTTTTTAACCTTAAAAATTAAGAAGCTAAGAAATTAAGAACATAAAACCTAAGCACCTAGGAAAAAAGGTCACCTAATTATTACTCGTATCTTCCGGAATGCAAATGACATTATCCTAAGTGTCTGTAGGAGCAAAGGGGAGCAGAGGAAACTGGCAGTTTTTAAGTCCATCCTGGATCCCAGGGAATCAGATAAATATTCAATGTATTTAATATATCACCATCCCATTCATTCCCATAACCGCCTTACAAATGAGGCGCAAGTACTTGTGTCACAAGTGAAGAAAGAGGCTCAGAGAGTCTAAAAGGATTTTTCCAGATCATCAAGCCAAGGACCAGGGCTGAGATTCACTTCGGTGTGACTTCCCCCGGCTACTAAGCTCCTCTGCCCTTCTCGTGCCCAGCCTCTGACCGCTCATCTACCTTTCGTCTCACCTGTCTCCCTTCTAGTCTTTCTGGAACAGGTA
This sequence comes from Nasua narica, assembly GCA_028533885.1. Lineage (NCBI taxonomy): Eukaryota > Metazoa > Chordata > Mammalia > Carnivora > Procyonidae > Nasua > Nasua narica. The sequence goes on from CM052800.1 coordinate 167,631,030, forward strand.
GATCAACATATTCACCCTTATAATTCTCTGAGGAGTTGATCCCCAGAAGCTGCACTCCAAACCAAAGGAAAAGACAACCCTAAATATAGATTTGCAATTAAAAAAAAAAATCTTTCTCTTTCAGCAGAGTGATGCCAGTTAGAGACATTTTGGACATTCGTGAGGCAATTTTGTTTGCCACAACGCCAGAGAGGGTGCCATTGGGCTCAGTGGCCAGGGTTCCACTGCATCGCATGGGGCAGATCCCCAGAGGGCACGTTCCTGTGTGGGCTCCCCACGTCCTGCTGGACATCCATTTGGTAAAACCCTTATTTGCAATTAGAACTGAATTGTGTTTTACGTATAAACTCAAAACTGTTTGCCCCACCTTTAATAAAAGCTGACTTTTCCAGGAGATTACAACTGGACATGGAAGAAACTTTGCTTCGTTTACAATGTTGCCTTGAGTTATTCCTCACTGCAGAAAATTGTGTCAATAATGGCACTTACTCCTGGAGCCAGCGTTTGCGTTCGGGTTAGGGTGCACACATCTCACCACTTCTTGAGGTCTTTAAGTGAAGCCCTATCCAAGCATTTACATATTAAAATACCCATCTTTTTATTTATGTATTGCATTCTTTTTATTTCTCACTTCTTTTGCAACCAGATAACCTATTAGGTTTTTGAAATGATGTGTGTAGGTAAGATTATATTTCTGGACAGGAAAAGAAGCATTACCAAGGCATTTGTTGTAACTAAAGGAGATCTGTTGGGGCTAAGAGGGTTGAAAATCACTGCTGTACATCAATGAATTACTGAATAAGAGAACTGGGATATTTATTTTAGAGAACTTGGTTACCAATTGCTGTGTAACTGGAAAAGTCAGTAAAAGGAGACAGAGACAAAGGATTATATATATATATATATATATATATATATATATATACACACACACATACACACACACAGATAATAATATATGTAAAAAGACAAAGGATAAAATATATTAAAAATTTATTTTTAATAAAAAATTTTAATGAATTTTTAAAAATAAATAAATAAATAAATATATTTAAACATTTAACTCAAGGTGGTTGAGTAAGTCCCTGATTCAAGAGAATGGGATGAGGAAGGACATCAGGAGAGAGAGGCAGGCATCACCCTGGTGAAAGAGGAAGATTTTTTTTTTTAAGATTTTTTTTTTTAATTGCAAATCTATATTTAGGGTTGTCTTTTCCTTTGGTTTGGAGTGCAGCTTCTGGGGATCAACTCCTCAGAGAATTATAAGGGTGAATATGTTGATCTACCTGTTCCAGAAAGACTAGAAGGGAGACAGGTGAGACGAAAGGTGGATGAGCGATCAGAGGCTGGGCACGAGAAGGGCAGAGGAGCTTAGTAGCCGGGGGAAGTCACACCGAAGTGAATCTCAGCCCTGGTCCTTGGCTTGATGATCTGGAAAAATCCTTTTAGACTCTCTGAGTCTCTTTCTTCGCTTGTGACACTTCAATTACATATCATATTTATATTTTACCTTTAAAGAGGTGGGAATCGGATTTCAATTTCGTGTTGCTTCCAGCCCTATACCCTCTTTTTTGTGAATCCTTAAATACCCTACCTTCCGTTTACTTTCCTTTTATTCTCCCTTTTCCGTTTTTCCATTTATTTAATTTTTAAAAATCATATTATGTGTGTTTATTTTGTTTTGGTTTTGTATTTTTTGTATTTTTTCATTTAATTTAAACACAATTAGTTAACATATAATGTATTATTAGATTTAAGTATCTCCCTAAGTTATCTCAGATCCTGTCAGGAGAGAGGGGATGAGGTGAGGTACAAATAAATAGTAAATCCTTTTCCAAACATGAGATACTACAATTTTAACTACTGTATCCAGGCCAAAATGGTCAGGGATACCCAGGTCGGGATACCCTAACCTAAAATTCCTCTCATTTTTGTATAGATTTTTATATAATCACTTTAATTTCAGTAAGATTAAACGTGCTTAAGAAAAGCCATTCCCAATGATGTCTTTTGCTAAATCTACAGTATTAAATCTGAAATGAATCACTACCATTTCAAATACGTTGGGGAAAGGTACAATATTCATATCTGTCCATAAATTGAAATAAACGTTGGATGTGAACTAGATAATCTGCTTCTGAAATTATCCCGGAGATTAAGGCAAAGCCTTTAGATGGCTGCACATTAAAAATGTAAATATTAGGGTAATATAAACATTAACCAATAAAGCATTCAGAAAGTGTGGTGATATGTGTGTTGTTTTCACTGCCATTTAGAATGTGAATCTGCCCCTTGCCGATTTCACATGTACGTTCTAAGGATATATGGAAAGAGACAGGCAAGCTCTTTAAAGTACTTTACAGGGGCACCTGGGTGGCTCAGTCAGTTGAGAGTCTGACTTTGACCTTGGCTCAGGTCATGATCTCAGGGTCATGAGTTGCACTCTGGTGTTGGGCTTGCGCTGAGCCTGGAGCCTGCTTAGGATTCTCCCTCTCCCCCTGCTCCTCGCCTCCCCCCCTCTTTCTCTCTCTCTCTCTCTCTCCAATAAAAAAAAAATAAAATCCTTAAACAGGAAAAAAGAAGTGCTTTCTAAACACTAGGTATTTCTGAAGTAGTGTTCTGCAAAAAGCTATAAATATTGTTCCAATGAGGAGCTCTCATGTGGGACCTTTCTTTAGTTCTAAAGCTGCAGAAACACCCACATCTCCTCCAGCCTGACAGGCAGTGGGGAAACACCGCACTGCGGGGAGCTGGGTTCCCCATTTCGTAGCCAAACTGAGCTTGCGTCAGGAGGAGTGGTCATACTCCTTATTTTGCATGAGGCTCAAGGCAGTAACTGGATTATTCCAGAGCGACAGGATCCCTTGTGTGAAACGAGGCAAATCTAGGCGCTTGAGACCTTTATAGGGAATTAAAACCACGCATAATATTACTAGCATATTCTACAGGTGGATTTCTCAGATGAACATGAGGGGAAAATGTCTACCAAACGTCTACCTTATCTCCAACTGGTTCATCTTCAGAAATACCTCACACACAACATGTCCAAAATGGAACTCACCAACGCCCTTTACCCCAAAGCCACTCCTCTCCTCGGGCGTTTTTCATCTCAGTGAACCACATCCCTCCCTCACCCAGAGAGCTGGGTGCTACCTCTACTCTTCCCTTCTGCTCGCCCGCCATGTCTGATGGATCACTAGCTCTGTCAGTTGGGTCACCAAGGGACACCCCAAGTCTGTCCACCACTCTGCCTCTCCACTGTCTTCAGAAGCTCCTCGTGCAAAGCACTCTGACGTCACTTCCTAGATTAAAAACCTGCCATGGGTCCTTGTTTACCGCTTAAGTAATATGCACATTCCTTCACCCGAGAAGTAGGGTAACCATGTGTCTCAGTCTGTCTGGGATTAGATGCACCTTATGCCTGTTACTCTGGTGTATTTAATAGCGTCCTCTTTCACTGGGCCATGTGTTCCATGGATTTGGATTTGGATGATAAATTTGGATGATAAATTATAGGGCCACCCTATGTACAAAGCCCCTTTCAAGCTTCTCCTTACTTTGGTGTACTACCTCCTAGGTGTAGTCAATGTCTTTCAGTCCCTTTCTTTCCCAATGTCTGTAGACTTTAAGAACAGGAGCCAGTGTCTCATACTCTCCCTAGGCACCTGCCACCCAATATACAACTTGCATGCAGACATCCGATATCACGGAATAAACAAGCCGGAGGGAGTCCCAGGAATATGGTAGCTCCATAATGAGCATATTGTAGCAGATGACTGATGAAGATCTTTTGAGAAATTAAAAGGGAAAAATAACTCAGCAAGCTAGGGTTTGGATTTAAGGCAATCAGTTCAACAAGCAATTCTTGTTCCTAGATGACTTTTGAAAGGGCTATTTTGATACTAATACATTTTCACAATCCCTCAACAGAAATTTTTTATTATGGCTGATGCTCCAGCTCTTTGATTCGAAGACATCTATAGAAGCCACATACGGCTCTCAGAGTCTCACACAAGAAACATAAAACAAAACACCGTGGAAATGGATCAGTATTTTGAGACAGGTTTTCAGAAATACTTACAGATGGTATAAATATATACATATATATATGTATATATATTATATATATGGCTTCTTCCTCCAAAACAGAAAAAGACAAGAAACAACTTCATGTTATTCGATTATGCTTTAAAAATGAATACCGAAACCCAATTTCCGTCTTAAAAACAAAAGTTAGGGAGCTAGGATAATTAGTTGCCAGAGAGATGGACTGAAATAATCAGAAAACAGTGTACACCACGCCAACAAGACAGCTGTGTATCTCAGAAATACATTTAGCCGCGAGCTCATCAGTGCTGCGGCCCTCCACCCCACAGTACTGCTAAACGGTCTTTTTTTGGGTATGTGTGGGGGTGGAGTGAGAAAGGAAAGTTACCAATCCCTCCCAAGAGTTTCTTTGTTCCCTTGGTGCTCATGTTGACAAAAGACTCAGCACTGGATGCCATCCATGGATGAAGAGTCTAGCACTTTCAAAAGAACCTATCAGTGACAAGTAGGTCCCAGGACTTCAGCAAATCTCACCATTTATAAAGATGGCTACCATTCCATGTAATTCTCTCAAAAAACTACAAATTTTAGGTTACCTCTTTATATCTTTAAGGACTATGTGCATAAGACTTAGACAGCAATTAAAATACAGTATTCATCTGAGCGCATTCTTGGACAGTTACAGAAGTTGATCTTTCCAGACTTGAGGTATATCACAGACCCAACCCATCGCCCAATTTTGTATTTCACACTTTATCCTATCCTATCCTATCCTATCCTATCTATTTCTCTGCAAAAAAGTACAGCTTTCTCAGACATTTTCATTTCCTTTTCATTCTTACCACCAAAAGGGGAGGTCAGGGTTCCTTTCAGGACCTTTCCCAAAAGGAAACCAAGGACATTCTCTCCTGTCTGGGAAACTTTGAGAGAAGACTCGGGCCACACTGGATTGGATGCTGGACGGGAGGCTCAGCCCACTCACTGGGTTAGCAGCCCACACGTGGACAGGACCCCTGATCAAAATCTGTGCCTCCACAAAATGATGAGTTTATTCTAGACCTCCTTCGTGATCACCCATTAATAACTGAAATCTCTATCAAATAAATCCCTGAACCCCAAGGCTCTCCTCCACTGTCTTCTCCACCTGAGAGAGAAACTCCTCAAGAACCTTGAGAAGGCAAACTCCAAAATCCCTCAAGCACAGAAGTAGCCTTAGTAGGGGTGTTTTCTTAACTATTGTTGTTTTTAATCCCCAGAGTTTATCTTCTGTGAAGGCAGCAACTGGGGCTATAAACATCCAGGGGATCACTCTGAGAAGATGCCTCGGGGAACAGGAGGGGCAACACCAGATGCAAAAAATGCCCCGTGGTTAGAGCTGAGCCCCTTTCTCACTGAGGTCAGAGGGACCACCGCACTCAAGACAGATGGCCTGAAGCGAAAACTTGAATTGTGTTCCAAAGAGGCTGCCACAAAGCAAACAATGCAAAATGGAACTGATGCAATCCCACGCTGTGGACCCTCAGGGCCTCCATTCAACTGGGAACCAATCTGCAAGTCTGTCCTCTCCGCAGAGGACCTTGACCGCCATGCTGCTCCTATCACAGCCTCCGCAAGACCATCCTTCAAAGACAAGGACAGGCGCGGGGCCAAGTCAGTTTCTGGGCAAAGACCGGGTGCCCCTAGGAGGGGGCTGCTCACTGACCTGCAGACAGAAAGTGGGGTATCTGCTAAGGGAGAGGATAGAACAGACTGGCGGGAGCTCCTCACAGATGGCGATCCCCGGGGAAGTCCCCCGAAAGGGCAAAACAAGGCAGTAACGAGGCTGTCACACCAGCACATGCACTCTCCTCCCTCATCAAAACATCAGTCGGCAACCTCGTGACTATTGAGTCCTAATTGCTACTTCCAGATCAGTAGCACAGGCACTGAAAAAGTACCCCCTCTATCCCGCAAAGCCGATCTATTTTAAGCATAGCGTTTAAAACTGCTCCCTACAGGTCAGGGAAATTGTAATTACAGGCAGTTAAGCCTTTCCTACCCCTAAAAAAAAAGACAGAGTTCTAAGAAATAAATGACCCCTTTTTAGAGACCCAAAGTTGCTTGTTGCTGTCCTCATACCATAAGGTTATTATTAATAAGAACTATTAACTGTTACTGAGCACAAATTACGTGCCAAGCACAACTCTCAAGGTTTTACACTTATTAACGCATTTAATCCTCAAAACAACCCCATAAACAGGTGCTGTTATTTTCCCATCGTACACATGAGATGCGAAGAGGCCAGACTGGACCGCTGGTTACGTGCACGACCTGTGTCCGGACTCCGGCAGCCCTTCTCACCCTGGGCCTGGGGCTCCTGGCCGGCGTTGACTCTATGGCCAGAAAACTAACTGGAAAGTCTGTGCCAACAAAGAATAGACGACAGGCTGGAAGACAGATGAGGGTTGATGACTAACACTTGCCATGACGTACTGCTGTGGGATCTTCACGGTATGTGGCCCTTTTTTGCAATAACGTATTTTTATTTTTTCTTTCTGTTAGCCGTACATGGATACCTGACTCACAGTCCAGGTTCCATTTCCTAATTCTGTTAGATTTGGTTAAAAAGCCCTTGGGGCACCCGCGTGGTGCAGTCGGTTAAGCCTCTTGACTCTTGGTTTGGGCTCGGTCCCGATTTCAGGGTCGTGAGGTCGAGTCCCGCGTCAGGCTCTGCACTGAGCGTGGAGCCTGCTTGAGATTCTCTCTTCCTCTCCCGCTGCCCCTACTCCCACCTCTTTCTCTCTCTCTCAACAAACAAACACCCCACCACTTCCCTTCTCCTAATTCAAAACTGAAGGATGAAGAACTAAAGGTTTTTACTAAGGAAACTTGGATCTGGCTTCTAATTCCGGCTCCGACGTTTACTGACTATGTAATAATATTCAACCTCAGACCCCCCCCATCAATAAACTGGTATATCATAGTACCAACCTTAAAGGACTGTTTGTCGTATTAACTATATAAGTAACCGGCATCTCACAGGCCCTCGGTCATGAAGGATACAATTAGCACAAAATTCTAAAAACTCCTTTGGGAAAAACAACATGATTTTTACTTATTTCTTCTGGGATATATATTTATCATGCTGAGCGTTTCTCTTGTATGCTTTACCTATTTTTAATTTTAGTATTTATTTTATCTTGAGTATCACCATTTTTTCCATTTCACTTTTCAAGTTTATCTTGAATAACTATTAATTTATCTTGAATATGTATTTATGCATGATGTATTTATGTAGTGTGCATTTTTAGTGTCTTCCTTCTGAATTTTAGAAACCTATCTGTGCTCATATGGATGGCAGAAATATGTATTTCTTTTTAAGAGGAGAGAAGACCCACGATGTCTTTAAGAATGCAGAATTAGCTCATCCTCCCATATAAGACAATTTAATTTTAATTTGGAAGCTACCAATTTGGAGTTAGGGAATTATAGAATTGGGCTAGGCTGAAGGTCATCTTTACTTTAGTCAGGATGGATAAGTGGCATAAATACGGTTTCAAGGGATCATATCAATTACTGAAGAAGGAAAAATAACCTGTTTTCAAATACTAAAGGAGCAAATTCTTCTATGGCAACAACTGATATGCTAATTATAAATAATTTATCCATTCGTTAGATAGCCTGAGGACATGAAAGTAATGACTCCATTTCATTAAACATTCTATAAAATTTAAATCTTTCACTTGTTTAGACAAGTCTTCCTCCTAATTATCCCAAATTAGTGCAATTCTAGTCCTAGTTATATTTATTACAGTGTCTAGTGGGACATTATATACACTGCAAGTCCCATCTGACAAAGGCCTAAATTAGATGATCAATTTTTCTTGTCTAGAGTCACAGAAGAACACCAACGGTCCTGAAGGAAAACTTCTTCATGATGCTGTACTCAGATCTGAACTATTCTGGGAACAAGGTTAAAAGGAGTTCGGGATGACTCAGTTTGAGAAAAAGACTCAAAAATTTGTGTCCTTTGTATTTCTGTGGAATTTGGATTCACCTTTTGAGTATTCAGAACACCATCATCAGAGAACCATCCAGAACATTAAGTAAAATGCCCTGGATCCACCGTCCTACGTTGTACCTGCACTTCCGAGACCACACGTCCCATGAGACACCAGCTCCAGCTTCACTGGAAGGTGACAACACAGACAGAGAAGGACCTCGACTTCTTACGACTCTTGAGACTTCTGCCTGGCAAAGTGCCAATCCTAGAAAAATCCGAATGTCTGGTTTTTCCACTTCTTCATTTAGATTAAAGAGCACTGGTCACGAAAACCACTCAATCCAACAAAATTAAATTTAAAATTAAATGCCACCACAAACTTGCCGTCTCTGGCCTCAGCTGGACTCTTCAAGAAGTGGCTCACCTATCGGTCTACGCATCCCTCTCCTGGTACCAACTCGACTATCCTGACTTCACCACCTTGCCCGTCTCCCCTTTCCACCTCTCGCAGCCGGCGGCCGACTTCCTGCTTCAAGGAGGACACAGACACCGTGGCATCGAAATCCCTCCACATTCTGGCCTCTGAGACCCTTCCAAGCCTACTGGGAACCCCTCTCCTCCTCTCCAGTTCTTTCTCTAGATCTGTCAACCACTGTCCCGAGTCAGGATGATCTCATGCAAATCACAACATGCCACAACCCTGCTCAGAATTCTTTTGTGATTCATTATCCTGTGAATAAAATCCCAGCTCTTCGGTTTGAACTCAAAGACCCCCTGTAGATCTTAACCTGTATCTCCCACCACCTGCCGCTCCTCTCCAAAGGGAGAGAACTGCCTGTGTGAAGCCCCCTCCAGCTGTCCCTCCCTGCCCAGCTGACACCGCCGGAAACTTTAAGGGCCAGCTTAGGGCCACTGTCCCTCTTCCGAAGTCCCCTGAGGTCCCCCGATTTCGGCCAGGCACTCCTGCTGTGTGGCACCCCTCCCTCAGATCCCTTCAAGCTTGCGTGATACTAGCCTACGATTGCTTCTTCTAGATCTCCAGAAAATTGCAGGATTCCCGAAGGCCAGGACTGGTCTGCACACTCCTTAACTACAGGCACTCAGGCCCTCCCACAAGTGTTCCGTGGACGTGAGAGGATGGGGCCGAGTGAAAAAAGGGATGAAAAAACCTCGCCCTGGGCGAGGAATACAAAACCAGTGGCTACCACACATCACGGTGCCTCAGAATCACTCGGGGAGTCTACAGAATCCTGGGCCTCATCCCAAACTTACGAACCTAAATCCTTGAGGAAGGAGGCCAAGAACATGAGTCTGCTTAACAAGTTCCCTGGACAATTCCGCAGAAGGAGCTAACCCCAGGCGGGCCCCCAGACGTATCCGGGAGCCACGGTCCATGGTCCACACAGCCTGTTCCCAAGCCTGGCTCCCTCCGGGCGAGCGTATGAGGACAAGAGCACCTCTGGGCTGACCCACCAAATGCGCCACACAACTCAGGCCACCCTCTCTCTACCGTCGGTAAGGACTTGTGACTTCTCACCACCCAACATTTCACCTCCATGTATGTTCTAGGCACTTGGTATGTTTTAAGCACCGGAGGGTCAGGATTCTCGTCTCTACGTCCCAGAGCACTGCCTTGGAGCACACGCCACAGGCAGGAAGGGCGTTCGGAGGACCAGAAGTTGACTTTACCCACATTTAAGTACATCTCTCATTTGAGGAAAAAAGAAGAAAACAGCATTCCAAGAAACCAGAAGCTCCTTGTATCCGCTGCACCTTTACCTTCCACTGTGCTTATTAACCAAGGGACTATGGCCTTCTTGGGGGGAAGGAAAAAAACCTCCAACACTCATCATGTTTCTCTGTGTGGGAGGTGACTACACAGAGATCCCTCCAGCTTCCTGCCAGCTTCCCAGGGAAGAAAGATCATCTGGAACACGGCGAAGCTGTGAATATCTACACTTCCTAAGACACATGACTAAGAGTACCCCACACCCATTAGGACGGCTACTGTCAAAAGAAAAGGGCATCTGGGTGGTTCAGTCAGTTAAGTGTCTGCCTTCGGCTCAGGTCATGATCTCAGGGTTCCGGGATCAAGTCCCGAGTCTGGCTCCCTGCTCATCGGGAAGCCTGCTTCTCCCCCTCTCTCTACCCTTTCCCCCTGCTTGTGCTCGCTTTCTCTCTAGTTCTCTCTCTTTCAAATAAATAAATAAAATCTTTATAAAAAAAAGAAAAGAAAAAAGGAGAGGAAGGAAGGTAGGAGGGAAGGAAGGAGGATGGGAGAGACTGACAGAGAGAGGGTGGGAAGGAGGGTGGGAGGAAAGGGAGGAAGGGAAAGAAAAGAACAAATGTTGGCAAGGATGTGGAGAACCTGGAACCCTTCTCGGTCGGTGGGGATGTGATATGTAGCTGCTGTGGAAACAGCATGGAGTTTCCTCAAAAAAATCAACCATAGAATTATCACAAGATCCAGCAATTCCCTGTATATACCCAGAAGAACTGAAAGCAGGGGCCTGAAGAAATGTTTGTTTCCCTATATTCACAGCAACTAAAGGGCCTGTCGACAGATGAATGGACACACAAAATACAGTCTCTCCATCCGCGGGAGTATTACCTATCCTCAAAAAGGAAGGAGATCCTGACGTCTGCTACAACCTGAATGAACACTGAGAACATCGTGCTGAGTGAAAAAAAAGGACACGAGGACACAGTGGTCACAAAGGAACAAGTATGACGTGACTGGGTTTGTATCAGGTTCTCAGGGTAGACAAAGTCACAGAGATAGAAAGCAGATGATTCACAAATTCACAGAGAAAGAAAGCAGATGATTCACAAATTCACAGAGATAGAAAGGTGGTTGCCAGGGGCCGGGAGGAGGGGGACAGGGAATTACTACGTAATGGGAACAGATTTTTCGTTTTGCAAGATGGTAGCAGTGCTGTGGATGGATGGCGGGGATTGCACGACACGAACGTACTTCACGCCACTGAACGATCCTTAGAAAGAATTAAGATGACAAATTTCATGGTACGTGGATCTTGCCACGATGAAAATTAAAGGAAAAAAAAAACACATGAACTAAAGAATGAGTCTATGGAGTTAAATACGCCTGTACCTGAGAAGCAAACTATTCACCTCCAAGCAACAGGACATGGGAAATTGGTGAAAAGTCTTGTCATTTCCATACGCTTTATTTCCTGCATATCGTTAAACGCTTTCCTCTAAAGAAGTACTTGACTAATCAAATCTCTCCGAGATTGCTTTCCTGGCAATAAGAAGTTAAAACAAAGATATGCAAATATTCAGAAATTCTCATCTTGGCTGAATACAAGGGAATATGACCTTTTTCATTCTGTGAGTTTAGCTACTTGGGTGCTTTGATTCTGAAGTTAATACAGAGAAACCATAAGTCACATTTTTTTTAACCTAAGATCTGGCAATTTTGTTATATTTCTTTAGTATTTTTAAGTCTTGTACAGACAGAATGTAAGTGTTTGCTGATTAGCCATTAAACAGGGAAAGAGTTAATAAAAGAGACAGTTTTTAAATATTACATAGAGTCTAAAAGCGATTTCTGGGTTTTGCTTTTTTTTTTTGAATACCCAGTATATCTTAAAGCTTCATGATGGTTCTTAAATATTCTAAAGAATAGGGGGATTTGCTTTATTGTTTTACTTTAAATGTTATATACTCCAGGGGCACCTGGCTGGCTCAGTTGGTAAAGTATGCCTCTCTTGATCTCAGGGTTGTAAGTTCGAGCCCCATGCTGGGCATAGAGATTACTTAAAAATAAAATCTTTTATTTTTAAATGTACACTCCAAGGGTTACATAGGTGCTAGATTTTGCAAGTCTTCTGACCAGCGGAAGTACTAAATGAAGATGTTTTCGTATTATCTACATTCGCTACATTGCCAGGGGTCACGGAACTAACTCCCCTCCCTTGGCCACTGAAACAGTAGGAATGATGGCACAGGATTTTCTCAGAGATTCCTATGGGGAATCACAAAGATATCTTTTCCCTTTTCCTCTAAACTAAAGATATAATAATATACATCTGATATACTCTAAACCAGTTAACTGATTCTTTTCAAAGATATAATCCACTTATTCATTCTAACATCTGTGTTTTTTTAACATATTCACCAAAATTCCGAGTTTATTCATTTTTTGACGACCTTTACTTAAGCCTATCTTGCGCCATTCAGACCTATATAGCTCCTCCTTCTTTCCCCACCCCCCCCACTACCATCACTTAAAACTGTTGTGCAGAGTACTGTCCAATCCTCCAGTTATTCGGATCCCGGCTTACAGTACTGCCTGGGATAATGCTTGGTCTGAGCTCTTTCAACAACAGGGGCAAAAGTTCCACCACGCTAACGTTTCTTCAGTGATCGTCCATAACCAAAAAAGGAAAGAAGAGTCCGAGAGGAAATGAGCCTGCAGAAGAAAAGGGTTTACAAATAAATGAAATGATGTTTATGTTGGAGGGGGGACTTCTTTCCATTTAAAGTTTCAGATTTTGTTGTCAGGTCCTTTGGTGCCCAAACAAGTTAAGACCGAGGAAGTTTATGATCCCAACCATTTCATCTCCTCCAAGAATCAGGGATGACCGATGGCTCATGGAAACGGGAGACCAATTAAGACAAGGAGGAGCTCACGATTGACAGATGAAGAAACTCTGGCTAAGATGGTAAGAGAAAGGGTATGAAACACCAGCAGGAAAAGATTCCGGCAGCCTTCTCCACACTGCTTCCCCTACCCCCCACGATCCCCACCACTGTCCACCTGCACCTGCCAGATTTTGGGAGACTACAGTCCTTTAGGCAAGTCAAGGTAACTCCTAGAACTTTAGCTGGCAGCGTAGAGATCACTCTCAAACCACATACACGAATATTTAGGTTAAACTCGCCAGAATGCGCAGAAAAGGCGAAAATCCGTCCTCTCAGTACAACTCAGGTCTCTCAAGTGGGGGAGACCTAGAGTTGGAGCAAGACAAACTACCAAAGTGGTCAAAGAAATTACTTAATATTCACTTAAAAATTAGAAGTTATGTTTACTAACACCCAACATACAGACTCACAGTTGAATGAATACATGCGTGACTTGAAGTGTATGCGTGTGTGTATGTGTGTGAGTGTGTGTGAGTATATCAAATTTCAGTTTTGTCATCTGTGCTGCTTAAAATATTCATTAGCGGCTGCCTCCCGGGACGGTTGTGTGAGATGATGAGATCGCCCTTCCCCACGGGCTGGTACCAAGTGCATGCCCAATAAACGTGGTTCCCTTCCTGGGGGAAAGGGAATTGAGAGTAAAAAGGCTCCCCCCTCATATCTACATTTCAGAGCCACAGGGAAACTGTGCTTGGGTCCCAGGGGCTCCGACCTCTGGCCTGCCACCATCAAGCCGCACAGCAACCACCCAGGCCCTCACTATCTACACAAATGGTGCGTAACCGTTGGATACACTTACCACAAACCCACAGCACCAACCCCAGCCTGAGGACTCCCGCAGGGCCTCACTGGAGGGGAGCCTTCATGCCTCTGGCTGCATTTGAAAATGTGAACCTCCACTACTTTTCCTTAAAATCGGATGGGAGACCACTCCTTTTGCCTGTGGCATCCCGAACCTATGGGACAAACCTGCGCATCCTCTAGAAATGATTCTTTAACCAACCAAAGCCAATGCAAAAGGCGCCAGGGTGGCTCAGTAGGTTAAGCATTTGCCTTCAGCTCAGGTCATGGTCCCAGGGTCCTGGGATCGAGCCCCAAGTCGGGCTTTCTGCTCGGTGGGGAGCCTGCTTCTCCCTCTCCCTCCAATGCTCCCCCTGCTCGCGCTCTCTCTCTCTGTCAAATAAGTAAATATAATATAATATTTTTTAAAAAGCCAACGCTTTTGTCCATTCTGGAGCTCTAATTAGAGGAGGCTTTTGAAGTTCAATGAGTTGGCCACAGCCATGTAAAGCAAAGTCCTCACTACCCTTTAGGTTCGTGAGTTCTCCTTCCGTGGACTTTAAGGAAGGAGGATCGGTGGAAGGGGGAAAAGGGTTGAAAATGAACAGGCAAAATGCAAACTCAGGAGTAAACAAGGCAAACTCAGGAAGCTCTGAGTTCCCAAATCCCAGTGGCCATGGCTCAAGCATCTGCCTGGGAAGGGAGGCAAAGTGGCGGGGGGTGGGGGGGTGGGTGTGGAGAGGTGGCAGCTTTGAAAGCTACAGGAGGAAGGGGCCCTTTCTCCCCCAGCTCAGGCTGCCATCCCAAAGCCCTGAGGCCTGTGGCTGAACCAGCCGCTCTTAGGAAAGCTGCTGAAATAGTAACATGTTTAACAAGTGAACCCCAAACTATAGCACCCCTTTATCTCCTACACACAATTCAGGGGGACTTCTGACCTGAGATTCCATGGGACCATCACTAAACTCACCTATGGAGGGAAATGGAGGACAGGAGCCACTGGGCCTCACTTTCAAAACTGCCCCTGATAGATAACCTTGTAGGCACAGCGATGGTTTCAGACACCGCGTTTCTGCGATAGTCAATTTCATTGCCTACACAAACACACTCAAGCACACCGCCCGGCCCTCAGCCCAGAAGAGGCTTTTTTTCTTTCCCCTTTCCTTCAACTGAAAAGTCAATGTAGGCATCTCAGATTAAGCTGAGTGTGATTATACGGGGCGCTGTTCCTCTGATTCTAGCGAAGCCTGGTTCTCTTAGATGTATCTCCCACAGGAGTACTGAATACACAACCATTCTCTACCATTCTTCCTAAGATGGAAATTCAAGGCCAAGTGAGCCCACTTAGGTAAATGAATAGTTCTGCAGATTTCTTAGAAGATCGCATACCAAAATCAATAAGGAATGGAATGTTTGATTTCTGATGAAATGAGTAATAAGTGTGAGAGTCAGATTGAATGCTGTTTTTAACTCTCCCTGACCGCGGACAAGTTACCTGTTGTCTCCCTTCTGCACCCTCTGGTGTTAAACATTTAGGAACAAGTCAATCCTGTTGTTATACCCCCGAAGAAATAATAATATAGCAAAAATGTGCCTAAGTTCTTACCCTGTGTCAGGCACTGTGCTAATTACACTGGACGCCTTTGCTCCTTTAATGCACGTAACAACTATCAGTTAGATACTGTTTTATCCTCGGTTGAGAGAGGAGAAACAGAGGACAGACTGATCCCATAAATTGCCCAGATTATACAACCAGCGAGTGGGCGCGAGGACACCCATGTACAACCCTCCGATTTCAAAGCCCTAAGTCACAATGCGCGGCTGCTATACAAAGCGATGGAATGAAGCCAGACTTATGAAGGTAGAAAACCCATCGGACACTATGACTGTCCTTCTTGTTCCGCTGTAGGGGGTATGTTTACTCCCTGGCTAAACCAACGCCTTTAAAGCATTATTTAAAAAGTTTATCAACAGCCGACCATTGTCTTCATTATAAGGAACTAGTCAGCAAGTGTGGGGGAAAAATGTCCAAATGTCCTCTCAATGATTTTAAAACCAATCAAAATGGAAAAACTCAGATGAGCTCACTAGGTAAACAGAAACTGATGCTGGCTCTTTTCAAAATGCTAACGACGAGCAGTCCCGATACCACGCTTCCTATGTGCCAAGCCTGGTTGTAAGTGCCCCTCCTACAGTCACATAATTCACCCCAACCCTCACGGGGACACACCATTATTATTATTCCCATTTTGCAGGTGAGGAAACTGAAGCCCTGAAGAAGTCGGTCCTTTAGCCGCATTTCCCCAGCCGGTCTTGGAAAGGCTGGATGATGAAGCCAGCATCTCTGCTCTAAATCGCGATGAGATTTAGAGTGTCTCTGAAAAGAGAGGCTGGACTATTTACGGAAATATTCTGAGTAACTCGGGGAATTTCGGGAGGGGGTGGTTGGAGATCCGGGGTTGGGACCCTGCAGCCCAGCTGTTTGATGAGGACTCCTCGCAGCCACTACTGAGCACACACATGCCGCCAACCCTGCCCCACGGCTCGCCACCCGCCAGCTGCTGCCGCCACCTCCGGCACGCCGCCCGGCACAACAGCGCCACCCTGCGAGGGCACGATGCCTCACAGCCCCCACCGCTCTGCCGACGAGCGCCCGCTCCCAGGTCTGCAAGGGCAAGGGCAAGGACAACGGGCTCAAACCCAGATCGGGCACCCACGCCCTCCGTGCCAGGCGGGCCAGGAAAGCGACCCTGTGGCAAGTTCAGCACCCACACAGAGAAACGAGGTTTCTGCCTCCCGCCAACACTCATAAAGCGGGTGTATGAATTCCCTGGAGGGCTGCCTAAACCGGACGGCTTCAAACAAGACGTATTTATTCTCTCAAGGTGCTGGAGGCCAGAAGACAGAGGCGGGGCTGTTTCCCCTTGAGGGGGGGGTGCTCTGAGGGAGAAAGCACCCCATGCCTTTCTCCTGCCTCATGGCGTTTGTCAGCCTTCCTTGGCTTGCAGACACCTCATTTCGTGGCTCTGCCTTTCTCTGCACATGACCTTGTGCCCGCATCTGTGTTTCTCTTCTTATAAGATGCCTGCCTTACAGGATTACCTTCCTTACATCTCACCTATTTCCAAGGAAGGTCATATTCACAGGTACCAGAGGTTAGGACTTGAATGGCTCTTGTGGGGGTGGCGGGGGGGTGGGGGGATGCTGGGGCTCATTTAACCCATGACAGTGGGGAATTACACAGACACAGGAAGTAGGGGGGGTTCAGATGCTGGGCAGCCCCCCAAAATGAGAAATATCCACAGTACTTCAATTGCTATGAGGGCCCTTCGTTTCACATAATGATGAATAAATGATTTCAAAGCGAAAATTGGATATGCCCAAAGCAATATGTGGCCTGTTAGCCCTCTTAGGGGGATCAGCTAGACAGGAATGTGCAGTAGGGGCGGCGGGGGGGGGTTGATTGCCAAGCTAGATGGTTCCTCCCTCTGAAACTCCGGCCATCAGGAGGACGGGGCCAGGCAGAAGTCCTGCTACCACTAAGCCCACGGGCATCTGCCAAGTATCTCTCTTTTATCTTCAAAAAGAGAAAACTTGGCCTGGAGGGGCCATCATGGATTTTGAGCAGAAAGATAAATGGAGGTTTTCGTTGTGTGTACGAGTTACCCAAGCCATAATTTTTCAGCTGCAGAGGTATATGACAGATGTTTGAAATGTGTATTATTTACATGGCTAGTCTAGTCGGCTGGGCTGCTTCATGCACAGCTCGAACCCTCTTCACACCGGACTCTACGTGTCAAACTTAGATCCCTTTTATCCGCAACACAGTGGCTTCTGGATAAAAGCAAGCACTGATAAAACAGATCCCAGCACTTCCCAGTTAAGAATGGGAGAGCAGAGGATCTCCCAGCAATCCTAACCTTGATTCCCCACACCTGCAGAAACCCAAGGAGGACTCAGAGTGAACGGAATCCAACTGACCCTCCATCTGCTGGAAGTAAAAATAAGTCGGTCCTCTGCTCCCCTCTAAGAAACGGAACATGAAGCACAACAAAGCCAAGCTATCCTCATGTTCTCAATGAATATGGCTAAGAGTGGATGACCCCCAAACTATATCTGGAACCTTTCCTGTTACTTGTGTGTCTAACCAGCCCCTTACATCCGAAATGGGACTCGTCACTGGTCCCACAGCCCGTTTCCTGGTCATACACCACATTTTCCCAACACAAATCTTTTTTTTTTTTTTTTTTAGTATTTTATTTATTTATTTGTCAGAGAGAGAGACAGAGCGAGCATGTGCACAAGCAGGGGGAGAGGCAGGCAGAGGGAGAAGCAGCCTGATGCGGACTCGATCTTAGGACTCTGGGATCATGACCTGAGCCGAAGGCAGATGCTTAACTCACTGAGCCACCCAGGTGTCCCTTTCCTTTTCTTTTCTTTTAACCTCAGTTAAAAGAAATCCAGTGACAAGGAATGGCCAGTTCTTTGTTCTCGAAGAGTCTCCCATTCCCCTTCAGTCCCATCCCTTCTTCTTTGGCTGATACAGGCTTTCTTACCTTGGCATGAGTACCACTCGGGGAGGCGAGGTGGTACTTAGCTGGGTATTTTAACTGAAATAGTAATATATTAACAAGTTTAATGGGGCTTGGAAAAATAGAATTATCAAATGAAACCTGTAATTTCACACAGAATACAAAATCTTTTAAATTCCTTTCAATAAAACAGTGGGTCAGGTGAAGGAAAAATATTAAGCATATAAGATGGGCGGTATGTGGCCACGGTTAAAATCTTGGGGGCGGCAGGCTAGCGCCCAGAAGTGTTGGGAGCGCGGGACGGCGGTCGCTCATCCTCTCATGGCTTGGTCATGTGGGCCCCCTCGACCACAGTCTCGCTGGCTTCCTGTCCTCGACACTCTCTTCTCTCCCATCTGTCCTACAAGTCACCACAGACACCCCTCCTGAAATGCTCCCTTCTTCTCCCTTGGTTCCTCTAGCATCAACAACCCTCCCCCCATCTGCCTCCTTCCCTGTCTCCTGAAATCTTACCCAGTCAGTCCTTCAGGACACAGGGAAATTCTCCCTCTGGGCAGCCTTTCCTAACTGACACCATTGTCCGACTCCCGTTCCACTTACACCAACTTTATCCACCGCCCCACGTGACCCTCGATTATATCCTATTATTTACTACTTTCTAATGCTCCATTCATGGGGAGCTGCCCCTGTCTTCATCCAATTTTTTTTAAGAGAAGTCATATTTTATTCATTCCTCCAATAAACATTTACTGAGTACCCGATCTGTGCCAAGCTCTGCGGTTGCTGGCAAAAGAGAGCTGTGAATAAAATACAGACTGCCACCGAGGAGCTCAGCAGCTCGGACGGGGGACCCACCCGTGAACTTGCGGCGTGACCTAAGGTCGTCACGTGGCAATGACAGACGTGCAGAGCGAATGTCATGGGAGTGATTTACTCCAGAAAGGACCTCGAGGAAGATGGAAAGAGAAGGGGGTGTATGAGCTGCTTCTGGGAGGCTTAACAGTCTTCCATCAGTATTCTATGTTCTCAGCAGGGTAGGAGGGATTATGAGAAGTCACGACACGGCAGCGAGGTATTGCTAAAGGAAGAGTTGGCCAAGCCTACAGCACGGGGTGCTGAGGAAGGCACTGGAAGAAGGGGTGGAAAAGGTGGGGGAGATCATGCCACGAAGAGCCTTGTTCTAGGACTTTATCAGCAGGGATGAGGAACACTGAAAAGAGAAATGATGTAACTATAACACAAAAACCCTCCGGGGACACAGGGAGGATGAACGTGACTGGAAGAGAGGCTGGTCTGGAAGATACCTTAACAGAACAGAAGAAGATTTAAACAGCACAGAGGAAGAAGGAAGGGCTCATTTTAGAAATATTGAGGGAGTAGAAATTGGATTTTTCTGACCAACTGGTTGCACATTCCAATGTCACATAAAAATAGTCTGGGGATTAACTGCTTAAGGAAAAGTTTACTATCTACTTAAAAAATTACCCATGCCACTTCTTTCCGGAGTTACTGCGGCTAAGGTTAATTTAGAGCTGACTACTGCCTACATTTTTTTTGAAGACTTTATTTATTTATTTGACAGAGAGAGAGATCACAAGTAGGCAGAGAGGCAGGTAGAGAGAGGGGGGGTGGGGGAAGCAGGCTCCCCGCTGAGCAGAGAGCCCGATGCGGGGCTCAATCCCAGGACCCTGAGATTATGACTGGAGGCAAAGGCAGAGGCTTTAACCCACTGAGCCACCCAGGCGCCCCTACTGCCTACATTCTTACAAACTACAAGAAAACCTCTACTCTATCCCGTATAGTGGAAGCTCCACACAGTTTCTAGAACCGATCTCCAAGAGCCTGTCCTAAATTCAAAAGTCAGCCTGTTATCCCGCCAGCGAGGACCTAACCGGATTGTGTTTCCTGGTTATAACCGTAACTCAGCATAAGCAATCGTGTACCAAAGAACATGCTACTGTCTGAACCGTCCTAACTCTCTGGGGCACGGGGAATAAAAGCCAGAATAGCTCTTGGGGTATAAAAATGCGAAGGCTTTTATACAATATACTCATATTCCTTTTTTTTTTTTTCAAATAAAAACGTTCACGAGAGTGTAAAAGATATTGAAATACCAAGAGAGGTGACCTTTTGTGAGCGCATTCATGTTCTCCTGGGAAATAAAGAATAAAGTCATTCACCACCAAGTGTAATATTCCTCACTTCCACTGGCCTGATGAAAGGAGTCAACCCAGGTAGTTTCAAATTAAAACACAGCTGGAGTAGCTGGCTGAAAATGGATCTTGGCAAAGAGGGGAAAGGAGGCGACAGGATGCTGTTTATTAAGACTTGCATATGATTATAGCGTCGTCCATCATCTCCCACCCCTGTTACTCTGATTGCCGGGACAAGCGCTGGGCATATTGAACGCGACGCTGGGGGATGGCGGGAAACAGGATTTTCTTGCAAAATGAGCCCTGTGCCCACATACCCCACATACGGGGAAGCACATGACTCCAATAAGCAGAAAGGGCAAAGGTTATTTCTAACGATTTCTGTGTGAGTGCTCGGAAGTCCCGCGATGGCTCATTCCAGAGGCACTGCGGGGCCCAATTCTGTAACGGAAGTGGCGACCAGAAGGACCCGTTACAGACGGGAAGGGAGGTCAGGTTACTCGCTGGGGACACAGCTGGTTGGTGGCAGGCCCAGATTAGAACCTCGAGTGTCCATCCTCCCCTCCCAGAAAACTCTCACATCTCTCAAAATAACAGAACATAAGGAACTGGGACACGCCATCAGCTGTGCCCCAGAATTCGTTTCTATAAAATGAAAACCAATATACTCATCAAAAGTGGTGGGCTGGGCGTTCCTCCCCACCAATGGTCCCAGTTAGATGGGCAGACAAACCAGATTTAAATTTTCTTAAAGGATGTCTATTTGGGGTTTTTTGACGGATCTGTCTTTGCAAACCCCTTAAAGCCATAATATTAAAACTGTCTGCTTTCCTGTTCTTTAAAATGCCAAGTATCTGTCTGAAAGAGCCAGGACTTTGGAGGCGTCTCACATTTAAGGAACCCCCTTTTACAAACAAACTCTGGAGAACCTGTCCCGTGGAAAAACTACTTTCCACACCCGATCTCCAGAATGCCCTCGAGCTTGCTGGCATTACACGTGGAACACCCAGGGCTGGGGGAGAAGGGAGTGAAGAAAATGGAGTCAGTAGCCTCATTTGCGTGAAGAGGTCATGGGTCACACAGACAGGGCTCTAAACCGTTTCCCCAACAAAAGCTTTGGCACCTTGAAAATTATTCCATGGAGGTCTGTGAGCATGTTTTCATATGTAAAGCACTAGGAATTATACAGCTATTTCCCTCTTTGGGGAGGGGGGCTTACTTTTCTCTCTAGTTAATTGTTATCGTCATTTCTAGTTTTAGAAAATGGAGAAGAATGATCCCACCTCCATTTGATCTAACCTCTTTTCTTCTTCAGAGAATGCAATGCACATAGAGTTATTCATCTTGATTTGAACAAAAGGCAAGATATCCCCCCCCCCCTTCTGCCCGGAAACTACCAATGGGAAATTAATATTCAAGATGAACAATGAGCTCATCTCATGGCCCGTGGACTTGCTGGTTGCCAGGAGAAGGCTTGTGAATTCTTAGGATTATTTTAGATTTGGTAGCATGAATTGGGAGCTTACACAGTCATAAAAGCCGCGGTTTTCGAGATTTAAAGTTTCAGAATTCTCTATTGAACTGTGCTTCTACAGGCTCTCTTTTTAAGTTTTATATGCACCCATCCGAACCTCTAGAGTTTCAATGTGGTTTATCCTGAAGCTATATGAAAAAACCCAGGCTAAATGTCAAGCCTATTGCTATAAATCACATTTCAAACTGGTAATTACTTATGAGTGGAGAGAGGGCTGTTTGAAATGGTGCTGTCTCATTAGAAAGCTATTATGGAATGCCTGCAATTCTGCCTTAATAAACAGAGTGAAACTTCCAGTATCTACGTGACAGGTACGCCAGACCAAAAAACAGCTATTAACATTTCCAAGGATCTCTCTCTCTCCTAAAGCAAAAAAAAAAAAAAGTGATTTTTTTTCCCTCCATATTTTCTAGGAATATTTGTTGGGGGGGGGGTCGAATTCTAAAAAGAGTCTCAGCTGAAGTTATTTTAAGTTCCTTAAGTAACTGGGTAACTTATCTTGTCCTTTGAACTCAGTAACAAAAAACCCCTTTTTAGAATGAAGTAGGATGATACCAGTCGTCACCATCCCAAATGACTGGACAAACAGAAAGAAGAAATATGAAAAGACTCATGTGTTTCTCAGCTGCTTCATTTTCTATTCCATTTTATGTGACAAAGGCTCTGTTTGTATCCAGACTAACTTGATACAAGTGGATTTCCTTTACATTTCTTAAGAGGAAGAACTTCCTGTAAATGATCTCTTCGTGTTTCTATATACTCTCTATTCCTATCAAGGCTCGGATTTGGAAAAGAGCCATATTTGAAAAGGAAATTGATAAGATACCCTCTCTACACACACACACACACACACACACACACACAAGATGCACACGAGTGATTCCATCTATTGTCCCAGTGTTCACTGTAAGTCTCTGTCTTAATATTACTCTCTTACTATTGCCTTCCATAAGCCCCAACACCTTGTATCACACGTTCTAGCTAACATTTAAAATGATGAATAAATAATAGTCTTCCGTCCCTGGGCAAAGCCATATTATATCCAACCCTATAGCCCCATGAGAATCTAGCAAGGCACTCTGCTCCAAGGGGACACTCCAGAAAATGCTGAATGAATGACACAGCTCTTCGTCCCCCACCTCTCGGGTTTCTTTTCTCGGTGGGTGCCTCACATTAAAACTGCATAGAAAACCACCAACCTGAAACAGCTTATCTTTCAATATCACTCTTAAGACCAGCTGGCCATTTGCGGGTCAAGAGATGAAATAAGAAGAGAGAATCAAATAAAATTAAGAGTTTCTTCCCCGAGCCCTCACAGACACCTTGCAGAGCTGGCGATGTAGCGGAGAAGTGCTTTAGTGAATGATGAAAATGTGCTCGTAATGAAGCTTTGCCAAAGACAGATAAAAACAGGCTCCATGGGAATATGCCTGAAATCATTAAAGAATCTCACAGGTTTGTTAAAGAAATTATGGCCACCTGCCCTCCTACAGCCTAACACCTGGGGTCAGTACTCCTTGCTGAAGAGGGATTAAAAAAGAGGGGAGCCATTCAGTGGGGAATGAAGACATTCAAACCCAAGCATTTGAAACCTGGGATTATCTAAACCTCCGTGCAGACATGCATTTATGTACATATGTGTTTTGCGGTTAGATTTCAATTTAGGTGTGTTTCAAAATTTACTACCCCAAGTCTGAAGAATGTAGCAACCACAGCAGTGTTTGGCTAAAATTAACTAAAGTATCAACTGCCCTTGTCACTTTGCAAATCTGGCTTTTCCTCAAAGACAAAATCAAGGGAGTCTTATTGCCAAAATAGTACAACATCCTTCTGTCGCCAGATTTTACAATAAAAAAGATGGTTATTTTATTTAGGTTTTATATTTATGGAAATGTGGTCACAAGACATTTTTAAAGCATGAGATACTGGCCCCAGTTTAAAAAAAACTTGTTGTTTTAGGGGAAAGATAGTAGAGCTACACTGCGAATACCAACCACAAGCTTAAAGCAATCTTGCCAGTTAAGACAGGGCTCAGGATGATTCCGAATAGTGTGTGGTTTCAAACACGATCTCAGTTCTTCCATCACATTACATTCAGCAGGAAATTAATTCTTTCGAAATGAAAAACCAACAGAAATTGATGTTTTCTACATCACTGCGTACATGTCAACAATCAGTAAGGAGAAAACAAGGAGGGAGTTTCAGGATTTTCCTCCAGTACCCTATCCCTTGGGTTCCCAAGTCACAACCAAAGCCATTCCCTTGTGCTGCCAAAGGGAACCGGCTCCTTCCCCAGATGTTTTTAACAGTACTGCGTTTTACGATGATGAACCCTTTCCTGAAGCCCTCGTTCGTTTACCGTTGTGTTCGTCCTTCCTGTCTGACATGCAAACACAGCCTCCATGCTTTCCCTACAGCTTAATTCAAAGCAACATATGTTAAATCCACACCGAATCATGTGAGCGTTCCATCCGCATCCACACCATTACCCCACGGAATGCATTCAATCAGCTCCAACAGAGTTCTCTGCATGCACCTCGGACGAGCCTGCGACGTGTATGGGGGCTCTTCCCCGACTCAGACCGTCCAGAACTGTGCATGGAACCTGTTCCCTTTTCAGAACAGGGGGCTGGTGAGATACCCACTAGGATAACTGGCCACAAGGCAGGAGCCGGCCAGCTTGATGCCGCAGGCAGCCCCGGACGCAGGCTCATCCACGGAAGCTCCAGGAGGCTGCCGCGCGCGGAGCTTGCAGTCATGTAGCTCCTGCAGCCAAAACGCCCGGCACGGCCCCCTCCCTCGTTTTACCTAATAGCTCTCCAACCCCATATTGAGAGGGCCTGCTGTGGATCTTGCCGAGGTACAAAATGGTGGATGGGAGCTAATTTTTTCCTGCTTTCCCCATAACTTGGCGCATCCATCACCGGCCGTCCTCCCCCCCTAAGCACCCCTGCAACAGCGGCGCACTGAGCACGCCCCGCGGACCCGGCCCGGGGGTGGAGGGGGGGCAGAAACGCGGGTACCCACCTGATGTCATGTAGCCCCGCGAAGCCTGGGGCGCGAAGGCCGCGGGGAAGCGCTTATGCAGGCGGTAGTCCTTCTCGCTGCGGGACCTCATGCGGTCCGAGGCCCGGTCCGAGAAATCCGAGCTAGGCCAGGCTCGCCGCAAGGTTGTGCTCCGGGTCTTCTTCATGGTGGGGAGCGCGCGACCTGCCGCCCCGATCCCGGGGGCCTCAGCGCCGGGGCGCAGCGCGCTGCTTCATCCGTCTACGGCGGGCACGACCCGGGCTGACTCTGCGCACATTTTCCCAGCCCCTCCTCGTCGGCGTCTACACCGCCAGCGGCGGGTCCGGCCCTCCCCACGCCCCCACACACCCCCACGGCGAAGGCTCCGATTTTACACACGTCCCACAATGCATTACACTTCATTTGCAATCCGCCCGGCTTATAGCTTCCAGATTCCTGGGGGGAAAGGCACGTTAGGAGGCTCCCCGGCCAGGAGGAGGCGGGGAGGGGGCGGATGGGGTGGGGGCGCCGAGACTTGCAGCGTGAAAGCAATGGGAGCGCAGACAATGGCCCGATTCAGCGCAGGAGTGCTTAGCCAACTGTGAGCCACGGCACAAAAGACCCAAACAAATGAGGAAGCCGAGGCCTCCGGGGCTGACCCGGGATCGGGCGCCCGGGAAGCCGGAGGGGCGGCGGCAGGCCCTCCGCAGCCGGCGGCTCAGAGCGAGGCGTGGGGTTGACAGGGTCCAGGTCGTGTCCCCCAGGGCCTTTCGGCCGCTCGGCCCGCAGTCCCAGGCGCAGGCTGGCTCTGCCTCCCCTGCAGTCCTCGGGAGGCAGTCTTCATTCCAGAAGCTCGGATGGGGGGCGCGTGTGCACGGGGATCCGAGCCGGCTCTGCAGACAGCAGCTGCGGCAGGCGGGCTCCTGCGGAATCCAGGAAGAGCCCGAGTCGTCCTCGAAACTGCAGCGCCTCGTCAATCTTCTTCCTTGCGAGGCTCAGGGTGGTGTGCGTGCGTGCGTGCGTGTGTGTGTGTGAGAGAGAGTGTGTGTGTGCGCGCGCGCGCGCCGACAGGCATGTGCCCCCCTACACATGCATGCTCCTACTTACTGGCCGAGGGGGCGTCGGGAGCCATGGCTGCCAACGAGGCCCTGCCTGCCGATCCACACCCGCACCGTGGCACCGCCGCTCGGTCGCGAGCGCGCAGAATGGCTCTTGAAGGGCAGGAAGCAGGACAGCCGCCCAGTCTCATGCTAATCACCGAGCTGCCTTAAGTTAGAGCACGGATCCCGGCAGTCTTCTCTTTTTCATGTAAAACAGTCTGCGGCGGAGCCGGGGACCTTGGCTGGAGCCCCGGCCTGGAGTCAGCGCTTGGATATTTACATATTTTTAGGATGCTCCCTCCCTCTCGCGGAGAGACCGAGAACCCCTTCAGTGGGAACCGGGAGATCTGCGGTGCCCTGCCTGGCCCACCTGCGCCAACCCCGAGGCCAGCGAGAGCCGGAGGAGGGGGCGCCACCCGGGGCCCCTCCGACAGCCGCAAACGCCAGGGCACCTGGTCCACGCCGCCTGGCAGACGCAGTGGTGGCGGCTTCCGGCTCTTCCTCTCTCGCCCTCGATCCCCCGTGTGAGTCACTAGCCGCCCGCTAACCTGCATTCAGGTCCTTTACACCGCCCGGCTCTGCACAGCTGCTTCGGGTCCAGCAACCAATCGCTAAAGGACAACAATGCGCGCGACGCGGGAGGGGAGGGGGGGATGCGCCGCCCCGGCCGCCTCGCCGGGCCCGGGACTCCGCGAGGTCACGCCGAGTTAAAGGCGCGCGGTCACAATGCTGCGAACCCCGACGACGCTGGGCTGCTGCCGTTGTTTTTAGTTTTTTTGTTTTTTGTTTTTTGTTTTCAAAACGCTCATACCCCCACCATTTGGGTTTCCAAAACTGCTCGGGCGTTATAAACAGCAAAAATAAACCTGATTTTTCCTTTTTGGCATTGTTTTGCTTTACCTTTTTTGCACTTTTTAAAAAATTACTAACGATGCAACGTTTAAAATCATTTTTTTTTTAATGCTGTAGTTCCGTAGCCACAGCTGCCAAGGTGCAGAACGAGGATATGAAATCTTTATGGGGCTATGATCTTATCAGGCTGATACCGCAAAACCAAAACCAAAACAAAACAGCAGGCTCTAAATGGTTAAGACTCAAGTGTTCCAGCGCAATTGGGTGCTATTCCGAGGATTAAGTTCTTGGCCTGGGGAGTGGGGCTGCAAGGTTTTTGAAAACTATGCGGAGGGGGCGGAGCTTAAGCCAAGAGCATTAGATAATCTAGAACTAGAGCTTCCATTCAGTATCTGAAGGCCGCACTCCCTAACCTCGGGCCCTGGGAATTTAATCCATCTCTTGGGATGCTGGGGGGTAAACAAACAAGCAAACCAATAAAATCACTAAGTATCATATGGAACTTATATTTACACTTATCAAAATTGAGTACTGTCTGTAAGACAATTAGCTAATGGTAGTAACATTTTTAAAAAATCAGGAAAGGCTAGTCCCCCAAAAAGGTACATTTTGCTAAAATGTCTTCTTTACTGTAAGAACAGGAAAGCTACGGCTTTAGAAGCTACAGAAGACTAAATGAGTCAAGAACCATAAATAATTGCATTAATGATTGCACGAGATACTGACAGTTAGATATCTCAATCCAATTCAACATACAATTACTCAGTACCTCCCATGAGCCAAAAGTGGTGATATGAGTGATTGTAACAGTTATGACTGAAGGCTAATGGTGATTGTGGCAACTGTGGTATTTACTCATTCGGCAAAGAATTACTGTCTAGTATATGCCAGCACTGTGATGGGCGCTGCACAAACAGAATACCACACACGGCCCCACACAGCTTATGGTCTCGGGAGTAAGCAAATAAATGCACTAAGTGTGTCACGTTCTACGAAGAAGAATAACCTCCATGAAAAAAAAAATGACAGTTCATCTGAGACCTATGGGATGAGAAATCATCCAAGCAAAGAGTAGGGTGTTTCAGAAAGTGGAAACAGTAGCACATGCAAAGGACCTGAGGTAGGAAAGAAGTGTAGCTTCTGTTGAAGAAGTTCAAGAAGGCCAGTGTGGCTGGAATTGGAGCACAAGAGAAAGGCGTGTGATGAGGTCATGGACGAAGGCAAGAGCCGGATCATGCAAGGACTTGCATTAAGGGCTTTGTATTCTATTCCAAGTGCAGTGTGAACTGCTGAAGGGTTTTAAGGAAAGAAACAAGGGATAGGTTTAGAATTTCTGTATAGAAGGGGCTCAGCAGAGGGAATCTGTTTGAAGGAAGGGGTCGGCCAGGGATTTGCTGGAGAGCCAGCTTGAATTGTCCTTGATTTAAAAGTGAGAAAATATTCACTGTGTGTATGAAAAACCTGGGGTGGGTTGATGGAGATTTGGGGAGGAGAGCTACACTCAGTCACCCCTGAATGCTGGCCTTTTGGGGGTGTGGCATCACCGCGTGCCCATAAACAGAGTAATCTTTTTTTTTTTTTTTTAAGATTTTATTTATTCATTTAACAGAGAGAGAACACAAGCAGGCAGAGAGGCAGGCAGAGGCAGAGAGAGAGAGGAGCAGGCTCCCTGCCGAGCAAGGAGCCCGATGCGGGACTCGATCCCAGGACACCAGGATCACGACCCGAGCCGAAGGCAGCTGCTCAACCAACTGAGCCACCCAGGCGTCCCTAAACAGAGTAACCTTGAAGGCAAGGCCAAAGAGGCAGACACAGAAGAATCAGAATAGCTCGGACCCGCTGAATGGGATCCGATAGTCAAGTAGGCGAGGTAGGGACAGTTATGGAATTTATCCATCCAAATCAGACAACAACATCAAAAAAGGTTATGAAGTTAAGGTTTGAATCTAGCAAACAGCCTATTATGAAACAAACCGATCTTGTCTGAAGAAAGCAGACGTGGAATCGCCAGTGTCCACTGTCCTACGGAAACATCCCCTCTAGTCACAAGTGACCTGTAGGTGCCGAGTCCCACTGGTTTCAAGTCTCTTAACCCACATGAGACGATCGTGGGTCTGGGTTAGGAACCTCAGAGAAGCTCAGCTGCACAATCCAGTATTCAGTGCTCGAAAGTTTAGAAATAAGTGGAGAAATGATAAAGCAGACCAAGTTTACAGTATTGGTATTTTTTTAAAATCAGGCTTAAGAATCATTTGTACACTTGGTATTTACGTATCAGATGAGAGATGAACTGATTATAGACATTCATTAGATACACGTTTGCCTTGCGGTTCCAATTCAAATGTACAATTGATTTTAGACCTACAGTTTTAAGTTGAAATGGGTTACGAAGGTATTTCTGACTTTGAAATTCTCAATTCAAACTTCGGTTCAGTAGGTTTTTAAGAGTTTAAATGAACGTAAGAATTACAAGGATATAAACTCCACGAAGGCAAGGGATTTTTCTGTCTTCTTCCTGGCTGCTCATTGTTCTGCTTTGTTCACAGCTGTATTTGCAGTGGCTAGCACTGTCTGGCGTCTGTCTCATGACTAACAAGGCCAGAGCTGGTACTCTGGAAGATGTGAGGTCTTCCCAGCCAGACATCCTGAGTGCTTTTTAAAAATTAAATATACTGAGTTTATAAATGCGACTAAAGTTTTTAAGAGAATGTACTTAACTGTGTTTCTAAATGGAACTAATCATTGAGTAAAGGAACGTTAGCCTTCAATTTGAATTAATCAAATGTTTTTCAAAGTTCCCCCAAGAGTTACAGTTCTTATTTTACCTTATTCTTTTAAATTTACAAATGGAGGGGCGCCTGGGTGGCTCAGTTGGTTGCGCAGCTGCCTTTGGCTCAGGTCATGATCCTGGAGTCCCGGGATCGAGTCCCATATCGGACTCCCGGCTCTGCGGGAAGTCTGCTTCTCCCTCTGACCTTCTCCCCTCTCATTCTCTGTCTCTAATAATAAATAAATAAATAAATAAATAAATAAATAAATTTACAAATGGAGCTAACTGAATCTAAAAACTTCAGGACATTTGGTTTTTTTTTCAGTGTGTATCTCTATAAAAGGAAATCTGATTTTTTGGAATTTGTACCTCTAGCATACTGAACATTAATGAAAGACCTAAATATCTGTAAACAATCTTTGCTGTGCAGAGCAAGCCTCCCTCAGACAGTAGAAAGCCCATACTGACTACAGACTGAACATGGAATAGATCGGGGAGAAACCGAATCACTGGATTAAGGTTGATATGAGTGAGAAATAAGTACAAACATAAACATAAGGGATAACAGGTCCAGGCCTTCACCCTGTAGCCCAGAAAGGATGAATTTCAATCCAGTGCCTCCTAAGCACACAATACCCTGGGATGGAGGGATGCCAACTGATAGGACACTGGCCATTTCCGTTGGCACATTAGACTCCTCAAACTGGGGCATCCAAGGATGAAACTGCAGCCAAAGTTGCCTGTGGCATCATTTTCTGCCCAAGTGTGACTGGTATTGTAAGAGACTTAAGTGTGCAGAAAGGAAATAATCATTCACGTGTGTTATGTGATACATGCATGGAACTTTGCGATTAAAATATCTGTCAAATAAATATCAGAATTCTTTTTTTTAATTTTTTGTTTGTCGGAGAGAGAGAGAGAGAGACAAGAGCGTGAGCAGGGAGGGGCAGAGGGAGAGACAGAATCTTAAGCAGGCTCCACGCCCAGCGAAGGGTCAGATGCGGGGCTCAATCTCACGACCCTGAGATCATGACCTGAGCTGAAATCAAGAGTCAGATGCTTAACCAACTCAGCTACCCAGGCGCTCCTAAAAATCAGAATTCCGAGTCTGATAGTAATTTCTCTTTCTACTTCTTCCAGAAACATAATTTGCAAATGATATTAATAGGTTACTTTGACTAATGAGCTGATTAGTAAAAAAAAAAAAAAAGAGGCATATATATACACACCTTGAAGTTGGGCAGTTGTGTGGCGTGCCCCTGGACAACAGCATGTCCCTGAAGGACGAGGGCTATTTCAGAGGCTTGTGAGATGGGAAATCGGGGGAATTTCTTATGCAACACATATCTACATTCCTCTGTCCCTATAGATATCTGTTTGCGCCTCCTAGGACCTGGGATATGCGGGCCTCCAAAGACGGCTAACTGAGAGAGCTGACCGAGGCTCTAATCCCAGGGCACTTGTGTCCACATTTTGTCTTCCTTAAACCAGGCTCCAACCCCCTAGTTACCATTTTAACAGAAAGCTCCGGCACGTACGGTCTTTCTTAGAAGATGCTAGACAGGTGGTGGCTGCAACACCCCGGGAAGTGATAAATCCACAGGAGAAAACACGTTTATGAGAACTCCTAAAAATAATGAGAATGTGTGTGTGTGTGTGTGTGTGTGTGTGTGTGTGTATTTCCTTTCTCTTGCTACCAAAATCTGAGTTCAATGTCTCCTACTCTCCACTTAGGTACCTTGTCACTTGCCATTCACTCCCGCCAGAGCCGTAATGAGTAGTAGGTGTCAGTGAATGCCACCCTCAAAGACAGCGACGCACAGGGATGGAGGGATTGACCAAGGAGAAGTAACCAAGAGGGGCCTGAGTCTGGGAGGCCTGCGGACGGAGGGCGCTGGCACCATTGCGATGTGACGCGTATCTCCACGCCAGACTGATAGCAGGCGGAGTCACGCAGGGCAACGTGGCATGGGGAGGCCCAGGATACGGGCATTTCCTGGGACAAGTTAGTCTTTGAGTTCCATTTGTTTTTTCAATTGTGATGGTAACAGTATGTCTCTTAAATGTTGCAGCGAGGATTTGAGGTCCACTGCTAACAGGTAGAAAGCATCAGTAAAAGCTAGCCAATGTTATTTTTACTATTGAACACCAAGGGAAGGAAGCATTTAAAAAACCCGAATCCTTTCTAGATCCTTTTGTTCACCTATGAACCCTGCTTTGTATCAAATTAACAAAACAGGCTGAATGCCGGTGGGGCCCAAGGATGCTACCAGCGAGGACGCTGACGCGGCAGGCCTGCCGAGCTGCAGAGATGAAATACACAGCATCCACATGCCAGGTTAGAGAACAGGAAAGCCGAAAACAACATCCAGACCAACTAGAGCCTACTCAGGAGCTGAGGCATTCACCACCTCGCACGCCTGGATTCAAGTGGAGAAGTCATTGGGATCAAGAAGAAAGTCCAGAGAAGGTGGAAATAGCCCAAGTGTCCATCAACAAATGGATGAACAGAAGGTGGCCTGTCCAGGCCACAGAAGGGTGCTCAGCCTTAGAGAGGAAGGCATTCTGACCCAGGCCACACCATGGGTGAACCGTGAAGACATGAAGGGAAGTGAAAGACGCCAGATGCAAAAGGACCGTGTGATCCTCCTTAAATGAGATAGTACCTAGTGTAGACAAATCCATAGCCACAGGACAATCATGGTCACCAGCGCCCAGGGAGAGTGGGGAGGGGGAGTTAGAGATGAGCGAGTAGAGTTTCCATTTGGGAAGATGAACAAGTTCTGGAGGTGGATGGTTGCACAACAATGGGAATGTGCTTCATGCCATTAATTCAAACATAATTCAAATGGTACCTGTTTTATGTATGATTCATCAAAATGCTAAGAAGAAAAGGAATGGAGGATATGGAACAAAGCCACCTTCGAGAGGTGGCTTCCCCTGTGCACTGTTGCCGGGAGGATGAGCAAGTTCCGACTGGCCTTTTGACTCGCCTGCAGTGGTTGCCCACATCTCCTCCCTCGTCACCTTTGAAAACACAGGCTGACATCAGGAGGCCAGGAGCATGGAACATGCTCAGAAGCAAACCAGCGGGGTCAGGCATCACCCATGTATCAGTGGGAAGGGGGTCTTTCAAGGACGCAGCTAAATTTGTATAGATCGAGAGAATGCATTTTTTTAGATTTCTTTTGGGGTTTACAGACAATGGAGTTTTTGTTCTTTAAATGTATATTATGAATGAATGAATGAATGAATGAATATTAATGAACACTCCATTCTAACACTCCATTTCTACCAACTGGAGAAAGTAGCCTGAGCAACAACACTGGTCAGAAATCAACAGAGGAAGCTAATGGTCTCGTCCGGCTGAAAGGTAGGGAGACGGAACGAAGAGTGAGCAATAAGGGTGGAAAGCTCTATTGGGGCAGTTGGTGGAGGGAGGGCTTAGGACTCGGGCCAATGAGTCTGTGCATAATTCACAAGGAAATGGGGCATAATGAATACTGATCAAAGGAGAGACATAACTGGATAGTACTTATAAATTTAATCGATGCAACTGGCTGCAAAGAGGCAAGAGGAAGTTTTTTGGAGGGGCTAAAAATATTGTTACAACTGAACTGAGGCCGTGGCTGAAAATTTCACAAATGTCTCAAAACACATCAAACACTTAAAGATGGGTGAATTTTATGGCATTTGAATTATACCTCTCTAATACTATTTAAAAAAAAAAATTACCCAGTCATAGAATGGAGGATAATCTGGAAAAGAAAGAGATCTATGCCCGAAGACCAGCCAGGAGACTAATGTGATAGTGTGGTTGATGCAACGCAAGTCTAAATTTGAGTTTTCATTGGAAGAATGGAGAAACATGGATGGGGACGCTGCCAGGTTAGAACCTGTAGACCTACACAGCTCATCTTACGAGAGGATGGGCAAGGAGGACAGACCAAGGAGAGAGGATCAGAGAACCTCCATAAACCTCCAAGGTTTATGGACTGGTGATTCCACACACAGAAGCCGGGAAGTCATTTTATTTCTCTACCCTCCCCCTTCCTGAACCTTGTAGCATTTATTATTTATGCTACATATTTTGGCCCTTATTCTCATAATTCTTAATATTATCTAATTCCTAAATATCACGCACACACAATTTTTTCTTGCTACGTAAATGATGATCTCTACATTGCCAAATCCATGGGCGATGTTAGTCCTTATCTGGGTTCTTACTTGGCCCTGGTGCCCACTCTCTCCTCTTTTTATTTTTTTAAAGATTTCATTTACTTATTTGAGAGAGAAAGAGCACAGGCAGGGGGGTGGGCAGCAGAGGGAGAAGGAGAAGTAGACGCCCTGCTGAGCAGGGAGCCAGATGTGGGACTCGATCCCAGGATCCCAGGATCACGACCTGAGCCAAAGGCAGATGCTTAACTGAGTGAGCCACCCAGGCGCCTCCACACTCTTCTTTTAAAGCGTGTCTCTCATTTTTGTCTGTTTTACCATCCCTCTCTGATGGCTCTCGTCCCACGTCTCAATTCCCCTCTGCCCACGAAACGCTGGCTTTCTCTGGGCTTCTTCGGTCTCCCTAGCTGAGCTCAACTTTATCCTCTGCTTAGTGTTAACCCCTCCAAGTGAAAGCTTTCCCCAAACTCTCGCCATCTGACCTCTCCCCGAGTCTGCAAATCCCTATTTCCTACTGCCAACTGATATTTTCCCCAGATTCTCCTTGGACAATCAAACTCAAGCTGCTCATTACACAAAATTAATCATCTTTATCTCCGCTCCCTCAACCTGTGGCTTTCTGACATACGTTTCCAGGCATGGTGAATGGCGCTCCCAGACATCCAGTCTCGTAGAATAAGAACCTGGGAATCAACCAGCCTATGCTTCTCTCTCTCTCTCTCTCTCTCTCTCTCTCTCTCTCTCTCTCTCGGCTCCCTCCCATTCATCCCCAGACCCTCACCACCCCCAGTCATCACCATATATATTCCTCTTTCTACTTTCTACTGCCTTTCTGTGTCCCCAAGGCTCCAGTCAAGGCACTGGGGAAGCAGAGGCTGGCCATAAAGAGAAAACCAGTGTCACTTGTCAAAGATACACACAGGGTCACCTAAAATCTTCAATGAAATAAGACTGGATTATAAATTTAAATATCAAAAATTAAAATGAGATACATATAAAATCATATGCCCAATTTATTTATGTAAATACATGCTTCAAAATAAGTTTTTCAATTAAAAATGGAAATTGATTATCAGGAATTTGGCTCAATATTAATTAAATAGTTGAAGGCGAAAATCAGACTGTATGGTCTTAAAAAGATTATACATTTCCGTCTTTTTTTTTTAAAGATTTTATTTATTTATTTGACAGAGAGAGAGATCACAAGTAGGCAGGGAGGCAGGCAGAAAGAGAGGGGGAAGCAGGCTCCCCGCTGAGCAGAGAGCCCGATGCGGGGCTGGATCCCAGGACCCTGAGATCATGACCTGAGCTGAAGGCAGAGGCTTTAACCTAATGAGCCATCCAGACGCCCCTACATTTCAGTCTATTAACTAGCACAGAGAAGCCACTAATATGTGAACACAGTTGTAAGTCATAAAACTATTTAACCATCTTCTCTGGTAAGATTTTGACACTGACCATGAGGCAGCTGACTTCTGTTCAACAAGTTTTGTTACCTGAGGTAAACCTCAGAATGGGTTTTTATTCTGAATATGCCACATCGTTAGTAATATCTTCTGCCCTCTTCTTCCTCCTTCCTCCGTGAGGATCTTATAGCAAGCTGTAAGTCTCACTTCAAAACGCTTAAAATCCTTTCAGGAAATCAGAAGAATTTTCATCCGGTTGTTCAGCCAACTAAGAGAACCCTGTTCACAACAATCTTGGGGTGCAGCCCCTATGCCCAGCTTTGAAAATGCCTCTTTAAATCCTCCTTCGACTGAAAAGCTGTCTTTGGAAAAGAACACGTATTGCAGCTGTATTTGTTCATCTAAAGAACCTAAAGTTACGCTCACAAGGGTTCAAGTGATTAAAGACAGCACCAAAATGTAGCCACGTACAAGGCCAGAGGCAACTAGGCACACTCTCAGAGAGAACAGGCTTCCTCTAGAAAGGCCTAGAACTTTTCCGAAACCCATGCAGACGCATACCGGGCTTTCCCACATGATCCAATAAGCTTCCGAATGAAACAATCTGAGTGAATGGAGTGATTGAAAAATCTGAGTCACCTCACCTCCATACAGATTGAGAGAAGGAAATGTAGAACGATGACCCACTGACAGGACTGGAAATAGTAACAACTCGTTAAGTAACTCTTTCCCTTTTTCACGTACCTGTACATGTCAGGCTTACCCTGTGCACAGGACGGTGAGAAACTTCTGCTTCCCCAGCCAAGCTTCAGTAGGTAGGCTGAGTTCTCCCCGGAACACCAGGACTCCAGGCCCAACCAGACACAATGTCTCCGTGGACGTTCGGTTCATACTTGACCAACAAGAGAAGACCAGCTAAAACCACAGTATTGGTGGGGTTCTCAGGCTGCAGTGAAAGGTGTCGACCTTGTACCGGCAAAATTGTTAACTCTCATCAGTTTATAATGAAAAAGACTGTATCTTTATGTTGAACAACTCCTTAAAGTGTTCCACCGTGAGATAACCAGCCGGCTTCGCGTGTTAGAAATTCTTCTCATGGTTACTCCTCACCTCATGACAAAACGTGAAGATGGTGTGAGCTACAAATCCACTTTCTGTGCATAGAGTCTCTGCAATAGGGAGTAATATCCTAAAAGTAAAGCACAGCTGGAGAAAGGGGAAGCCTCTTACACTGTTGGTGGGCATGCAAGCTGTGCAGCCACTCGGGAAAACAGTATGGAGGTTCCTCAAAAAGTTAAAAAACAGAGCTACCCTAAAACCCAGCAATGGTGCTACTAGGCATTTATCTAAAGGATACAAAAATACTGATTTGAAGGGCACAAACAGCAATATCCACAATAGCCAAACTATGGAAAGAGCCCAGATGTCCCTGGACAGATGCCTGGATAAAGAAGATGTGGCATGTGGATATACACAATGGAATGTTACTCAGCTGTCAGAGGGACGAAATCTTGCCATTTGCAACGATGGGGATGCAACTAGAGGGTATTCTGCTAAGCAAAATAACTCAATCAGAGAAAGACAAACACCATATGATCTCACTCACATGCGGAATTTAAGAAACAACACAGAGGAACATGGGGGAAAGGAAGGAAAAATAAAATAAGATGAAAACTGAGAAGGAGGCAAACCATAAGAGACTCTTCACTCTGGGAAACTGAGGGTTGCTGGAGGGGAGGTGGGGGATGGGAGAACTAGGGGATGGGCTTTAAGGAGGGCACGTGATGGAATGAGCACGGGTATTGTATGCAACCGATGAATCACTAAATTCTACCCCTGAAGCCAATAATACACTTCTGTTAACTGAATTGAATTCAAATTAAAAAAAATTTTTTTTTTTAGGGGGAAATTAAAAAAATTTTTTAAAAAAAAGTAAAACACAGCAAAGGGCCCCACAGAAGTGGCCTCCACCCCATGTACTCCCAGGCCATCCCCAGGTGACCCGCAGCCCCCTGACACACTCAGCTAGCGCGGGTCCTGCCCTCGATGTAAGTCTTCATTTCTGTTGTACCCTTTACTTAGAAGGGCAGTATGAATACAGGTCCTTGCATTTTCTCCCAAAAGCCCAACAAATCGCCTTGGGCACTTCTGCACTGGGGGCAACAGGCTGCACTGTGCCCAATCCTCAACAACGTCATTTCCTGTCTCTGGGCCTTCTTGGAAGCCGCCATGCTTGCCTGAGATGCCTATCACCTCTTTATCTTCCTGGGAAGCTCTTACTCCTCCTTCGAGATGTGGTCAGTACTCTATCTGTGCTCTCTACTCTAACTGTGGTCAGTACCCTATCAAACCCTCCACTGTCCTCCCTCAGCCCTCCCGTTCTCCTGCAGACTGAGAAGCCTTTGTTTGCTTCCATTGCAGCGCTCACTACATTGTAACACAATATAACAGGGCACGGAGCTCCTGTCTCCCTGGCTTGTATCCCCCTTGAGACCAAGGGCCCTTCTGCTATATGCTAATAAAGGTTGTGGGTCCTGGGATAACAAAGCCATAAGAACAAAACGACCTCATGGGAAGAGACAACAATAAACAAATGAAGTAATTAGTTACGGAGAAAGTGAATCAGCAATGCTGCCACGGAAGGAAATAAAGCCGGGGACAAACACCGAGGCTGAAGATTGGCGACTTAAAACGGGGTGGCCGGGGACAGCTTCACTCCAGTCATCAGGGATGCCTCGTGCCTTTCCAAAAGAAGGCCCTCCATAAATGTGTGCAGTGCTGTGCTAATTTTAGACCCTCTTCAGTCCGCCGGTCCGGGTGGAATGCAGCGAATGCCGGGGACATGTCAAGTAGATTTG
The DNA here is from genome assembly GCA_028533885.1 of Nasua narica. Taxonomy (NCBI): domain Eukaryota; kingdom Metazoa; phylum Chordata; class Mammalia; order Carnivora; family Procyonidae; genus Nasua; species Nasua narica. The sequence goes on from CM052800.1 coordinate 167,668,891, forward strand.
GGACCATAAGGAAATCAGTATTATATCTATTTCGTTTTCCTTCAGATCCACTTGGAACTAAGGAATAATATATGATGCCTTCTGTTTGCACAGGACCTTACAGTTTGTTGAGTCTCCAAGGTCTGCAGTAAGCAAGGCAGGAGTTGTAAGTAAAGACGAAGAAACAAAGACCCAAAGGCAGTAAGGGATTTGCCCAAAAGTCATACGGAGGTTGAAGACCCAGGCTTCCGTCACGGAGATCCCCAGTCCAGAAGTTTCCCTCCCCACCCACCTGCCCCTGGAAGGACAGATATGAGCGGTTGCCAAGTTCAGCTGCTCATTGCTTTTCTGGAGTATGAATGAAGTCCACACACATTTTTATATCGCTAGAATAGTCCTCAGATTTCTGTTACCTTATTAATAAGTTTTCATGAATAGAGGCGCATGTAAAACAGAAGCTGAATTTCTGTAGATGACCTAGATGTCTCCCTCGACTGCTTTGTACAGATGGGGCGTGAGATTTAGAGTTAAATCCGTACGCCTCCTTCAGACTAATCGATCTCGAAAGTTTTCTTTCTTCAGTTCTGTTTGCAGGTAGCCACAGACCTATTTCCCAAGCCAGTGGAAAAAAAAAACTACACTAGACCACAGATGGATTTTAAAGGACAGAACTTTTTTTCCAACATGTGCCTTCCTGTAATTTAAGGAAATGTTAGACATGAACAATTAAAATCATGTATCAAAAAAGCAGCCAAGCTCCAATAGTTTCCTGTTCTATCGAATTACAATAATTGAGCAAAGAAAATAAAAAAAATAAAAGTCCCCAGATATGGAAATTCCAGCCTCTACTGAAGAATAACGACTTCTACTTCCAGCAAAAATAGGGCTCTTAGGTAATACCGTGTAATAATTACCAACGACATTTTAAACTTTAATATGGCGTGAAAAGCACACAGATGCAGTTATTTAATAACTTCTGCTAAGTCCATGTGAAATATTTTTTTATCTTTCTTTCAATATTTAGGAGTTGAAGTAAATAGACTTGCGGATAATAATCTTCAATCTTCCTAATGCTATTCATTTGGTTATTTTAAAGGTGCAGTGGACCCCCTAGTTCAAACTCAGAGGAGTAGCTATAACCTAAAAATCGTTTGCAGCAGCTTTCATTAGAATTACCATATTATTTATTATTCCACTAGGATTCTTTTTTTTTTTTAAAGATTTTATTTATTTATTTGAGAGACAGAGAAGGTGAGAGAGAGCATGAGAGGAGAGAAGGCCAGAGGAAGAAGCAGACTCCCCACGGAGCTGGGAGCCCGATGTGGGACTCGATCCCGGAACTCAAGGATCATGACCTGAGCCGAAGGCAGTTGCTCAACCAACTGAGCCACCTAGGCGCCCCACTAGGATTCTTTTTGAAGTAGAAAGGATGCTATTAATTAGACTAGGACAAAATACTTAGACCAGCGCCCTCCTGAGCAAATGGGGACATCTAGTCACCCTACTTTCAAGAAGAGTAGTCAAAAGAATTTAAGTTTTACTTTACAGGCGCAAATAAATAAATCTAAAGTGGGGAGACGAGAAGTTACCAAGATCAGTTATTTTCAATGTAGTAATATTCTAAGGTGTCTCTATCTGCTCTTCTCTTTCCTCCAACTAAAATGGTGAGGATTGAAAGATCTTTAGCAAAGGTTTAGATTTGGGGGAGACACGTGTATTGAATCGGCTCTGCTATGATGACCGCCCCCCCTCCTTTGCCAAAAAACAAAACACCAACCAGCTCAGGTAACTGCACGTGATGGGAAGCACTCCTTGTGAGGGAACGTGAACTCAGCCTTCCCCAGATTTCCCACAGAGAGGAGGGACTAACCGTGTTCAGACGCTCCCAGTGGCTCCCTCCAGGCCACCGCGTTGAGAACGCTGGCAGCAGAGGAAAGGGACGAAGGCCACACTTCCTAACATTTTACACGTGGAACATGCTTCGGCGCACAAACAAAACTAGGTCTCACAGTTGAACCCTGGCCTCAGCCTACATTTGGGCTTTGTGTGGAGAGACCTCTGTGCCAGCCAGGAAACTCTACCTGTCTATCTCAGTGGCTTCTCGGAAGAAAGGAGGCGAAGTATCCTAGAGGTGGGAAAAGGTTGAACCCAAAAAGGAAGCTACGACAAAGACACAGACGCAATGAAGGAAAGAGAAAATGAACCCAGAGATAAGAAAGGGTCATAGTTACGTGACATAGTTTTCTTCCCAAATCTCAGAGACTGATTTCCAGGGGATATCGGATCTGGCGTCCTGGACTCCAGACACTGTGTTTTAAACACCTCCAAATCCTTGGAGGATGGAATTTTCCAGAACCATTACCCAATTTCAAACCTACATTATTTTAGTTTCAGGCATAAGGAAATCCATCCATGTTTGGTCCTAACAAATAAATGTATTCGGAGTCATCTCCCATATGCTAATGAAGAGGTGGCCTTGCGAGAGTGATATTTTAAATTTAGATGCTGTAACAAGTGAAAACTAATGGCTTGGGGTGAGAGGCTAGAGATGTCCTATGTATGCATCAATTAGAAGACGACCCAGTTGCCTTTTATGTGTCATTAGAGAGTCTTGTAATCGCCATCACAACCTCAGCCACCAAAAGCTAAAAGTTTAAGAGAAAGTGATTCTGCACACTTGTCAGAGTTCACGCATGAACCAAGTTCAAGCACAGCAGCGCTGGACTGCACCCATGATGTCAGGGCAGCGGGTCCCGGCTGTGTGCAGCTGCCGGTTCCCCCAAGGGGGCTCGGGGGCCCAGGACCCAAGAATGGAGGGGGCAGGCCTTGAGCTATCTTGGAGGGACATGGTTCCCTAGACTCTCTCTCTCTGGAATTTTGCTAGGGCAAGGATTTCCCTGCAAGAGTTTTCCCAGGGTAACGTAATGTAGGAGTCACAACGGAATGCGTGCATCCCTGTCCGAAGCCCGGCATCTCCGCTTCCCAGCCAGGTGACCGTGGACGTGCCCTGCAGTCACTCTTTTCCCGCAGTTCTTGGTCTATAACATGGGGAGAAGCGATGGCACCAATCTAATGGGGTTGTTCTCAGGATTCAGTGAGATACACACCAAGAGCTTAGAAGTCAGTGCTCAGTAAAGGTTAATTTAATTTTTTTTAAAGATTGATTTATTTGAAAGAGAGAGTGGGTGAGAGAGAGCGGCAGGGAGGGGCAGAAGGAGAGGGAGAGAAAGTCTCTAGCCGACTCTGCCCTGAGCGTGGACCACCATGCAGGGCTCGAACTCATGACCCTGAGATCGTGACCTGAGCCGAAAACCAAGAGTCGGTCACTTAACCAACTGCATCACTCAGGCATCCCTAATTATTTTTAATTAACACCTTCCACCGGGTCTAGGGCTGGACACACAGACACCTTCTTCTGCCCACCAAGGCAAGGGCTCCACCCCTGGAAAGCTCGAAGAGTTCTTTACTGTGTCACATGAGATGGTTGAAGCTCACTCCTTTCTCTCCATTCCCTTTCTTCCTCTCCTTCGGTTCTTTCAGGGATTACCCTATTTTGGCAGACATGCTTACATTTTTTAAAAAATCTAAAATTAATCACTATCTCCATGCTCTCCCCAACCACACAAAGACCTGAGAATGATTCACCTCTGTCCACAAACACACTGGCTCCCAGGCTACTGCTGTCTGTCCGGTACGCTACCTCCTCTCCTTCCCTCCCCTCCTGCCTTCTTTGTTCCTCCTCCTGATTCTTTTTCCTCCCTCTTCCCATCTGTCTCCCTCCCTCTCACTTTCCCCCTTAATCTCTCTCCACCCTCCCTCTCTTCTTCTCTCCCTCCCTCTCTTTCTTTTCTTTTCTTTTTTCTTTTCTTTTCTCCTCTCTCTCTCTCTCTCTCCTATTACTGTTTTAAATAGTCAGACCTTGTTGCAATTGGCCCATCTACCAGTTTCCTGGCCAAGCATGAGGAGACCAGTTCCCTTGGGTCTGAGTTGCTAGCTTAATGGCGGATGGAGATCTCTGTGTTTTATGAGATGGAAGAGCCAAGAAATACTATGAAATATTTCACCTGGAAATTTATAGATCTACTTTTTCTAATCTGGGGCTTTTTAGGTTGGAGAGTCAGCTATGTTACTGGAAATGGAAGCAAGCAGTTCACCTTTCCTTTTTTTCTTTTCTTTTCTTTTTTTTTTTTTTTTGTCGCTAAATAGGAGGAATTCCTTAATATTTATAAAATCGGATTTTTTTCACCAAAAAAAAAGAAAAATAGAGGACATCAAAAAGACACACACACATACACACACACACACACACACACACACAACAAAAGTTCCAGGTCATTCTTTAATATTTTCACAATAAGTCACCATAAGATGTGATGTGGTTATGGTCCTCCCTCCCTCTCAGTGGGCTCAGGACAACATGACCACTTGGAGACCTACAGAAAGGGGAGTCCCTACTGGGCACAGCATGGCAAGGCTTGGGGAGCTGGGGTGGAGTGATGGAAGGTACCCCAAGATAGTAACCAGGGTTCTGAAGTTCATGTCTTGCTTCTGCTACTAACTCCCTTTGGCTTCTTCGGCAATTGTCATGTCAAGGCTCCGAGCGTCTCCTTCTTCACCCACCAACCTCAGCGAGGTTCTGGGGAGGATCGGGGCTCTGGGCGGGACAGCAAGCGCGGGGGAAAGAACACTAGAATGGAAGTGTGGAAACTCAAGTCCCATGCCAGACTTTAATGATCCCTATAATAGTCAACTCACAAAGCCTCTAGGAGTCTCGACATCTTCATTTAGAAAAGGCGGGGAGCGCGTTAGACAGCTGCCGGCTCCCCTTCCTGGCTCGAACTCCACCCCGTGTTATTACAATGAGATAATCAACACGAACTTCAAGGTCTATATAAGCACTAGAGCTCAGTTTTATAGAGAGGAGTTGCTTAGGGCTGGAGTAGGAATACCATTTGGTAGGTCATTTTTCTATTTCTTTGCGAATTTCAGGTGATAATATAGCAGGTTATGGTAAAATTTTATTTTGGGACAACAGGAAGAGTAAAGAGGAATTCTTCAGAGCCCAGGATTGCTAAATATGAAATGACTGGTTATGTCAGTTCAATTAGAAGTCAGACTTCAGTTACGTGTCGGCTCTGCCTCTAACTACTTCTACGTCCCTGGACAAATGATTTACTCTCTGTAAGCCTCAGTCTCCTCATCTTTAAAATGAGAACAATATTACATGAGTGGTAAGTTTAAATAAGATCATAAATGTGAAGCTCTCGGCTCAGTCTTACCTCCAGGAAGTCCCTGCCATCAAAAACGAGCAAATGCGGCAAAACTTAGTAAAGTCAAGGATTTTCATTGGGCGCTTATTTGATTCACACCCTTAAGTCTTTGCAGAGGGTGGGGAATAGCTTGTTTCATCTCACAAAGAGAACAGAAAAATAGACATAGCAAGCCGGCTCTACTTTGGTGTCTCCTCGGGAACAAAAGGATTTGCCATCTGGGAAGAACGCACCCAGCCGGTGTCCCGCCATCTTCCCACGATCCTTCACACTGGCACAAACTGCTTGACGATAGTGCCGAGGCCAGCAACTCCCACCCTCCGGGGACTGGCCAGGGTGGGGCACACTTTCTCCCATCCCCCTAGTAAGCGCTTGGCACCCTTCCAGACAGAGCGGATTTGAAAACCATTGGGGTGGGGCGCTCAGTCAGTAAAGCCTTCGGCTCAGGTCATGATCCTGGGGTCCTGGGACCGAGCCCCACATCGGGCTCCCTGCTCAACGGGGAGTCTGCTTCTCTGTTTCCCTCTGTGCACGTGCTCTCTCTATTCCAAGTAAATAATAAACTCTTGAAAGGAAAGAAGGAAGGGATGGAGGGAGGGAAGAGAGAGGAAGGAAGGAAGGAAGGAAGGAACGAACGAACCACTGGGGTTCCAAAGAGAAAATGAGCAAAATTTTAGAAGGAATTATTACCGTCAGTAAAGCATGATATTGCACAAAGCTTAACACTCAAAGCCCTCCACAGGCTGGGTCCGTGAATTCAAGAGATTTTCATCTTGGGGGACACAAGGGTGGGTCCCATGGTGCTCTGTGTCTGCTGGGCGTGGGGCTCCGAGCCCCGCAAGCCTTACTCACTGACCAGGCGCATGCGCACACTCTTCCCGCTGCTGTCCAAGACCGTCTACATCGCTGTGCGCTCCGCCCGGATCCCAAACCCATACTCCCAGTCTGCCTGGTTCCTTCCCTTCTCCCGTGTCTTTGATTCTCCAATGATCCCCCAGTTGTGAAGTCACCGACCTGCTGGCTCGTGTTCCGAACCATGGTCTGCCCCTCTTCAGGCTTCGTGGGTGCTACCCACGTCCTCCTCCGCCTCCAGCTGCAGCCCAGTCCAGTCGTGCGCTTCCCTACCGACGCCAGTCCCTACCCCGCCCCCGTCCCCCCCCCCCCCCAGGCTCCAACTTGACCTAGCACGTGGCAGAAGTAGGGCTGGACCAGACAGTGAGGTACAAAATGTGGCATCCAAACACACAGGCAAAGAGGGTGAAGGCGCTGGAGGGGTTAAGGCTGGGAATAAATCTAAAGTTAGGGTGGCCTTTGTTCCACCATGCAGGGGGTGGTGATTTCACTTCCAGATTGGGAAAGCTGAAAGGAAGCAGTCAGTGTATTTTTATCCAACAAGGAAGATTTAAAGGAAAAGGTGGGAAAAGGAAAAAAGAGAGGTTGGCGGGCTGAGAGGAGAAGACTGTCTCTGGGATATGGAGCTTGTGAAAGGGACCCGGTGACGTGTGCCAGGGCTCAGACTAAAGCCATCATGTCCCCTGTGTGCCCTGGGCAGGTCCCCACCAGCACCGAGGTCCTTTGCCTCCAAGCTGCTGCAATGTTGGAAAAAGGGAAGCCCACCTTCACAAGCGTTGCTAACGCTTTCATTTCCGCTGTTTTCTTTTGTTTGCTTAAGGGAAGAATTTGAGTTTGCAAGGGCTGCCGCCACAAAATACCACACACTGAGTGGCTTCACCAACAGAAACTGTCTCAGACTCTGGAATCAGGAGTCCAAGATCAAGGTGTTGGCAGGGTTGACCCCTTCCGAGGGCTGCAAGGAAGGGCCTCTCTCCTTGGTTGCTGTTAATTGCTGGTGTTCCTTGGTGGGGACATCATCCCTAGCTTCACATGGCATCGTGCTTGTGTGTGTACCTCTGTCCAAATTACCCCTTTTTCATAAGGACACCAGTCATTTTGGATTGGGGGCTGCCCTCCCTATGATCTCCTCTCAACTAATTATATCTCCAATAACCCTAGCTCCTAATGAGGTCATATTCTGAGGTCTTACAGGCTAGGACTTCAACATATGAACTTGGGGGGGGGCACAATTCAACACAGAACAGTGTTGTTGATGACAGTTCTTTGAAACTCCTTCAAAGTCCTAAACCAAAGCTAGATTCATTAAAAACAAACAAACAACTAACAACAACAACAAAGCCAGATGGCCCAACGATGCTTCAGGAACTTCTATGGCAGTTGAGAAAAGCAAAAAACTTCCCTTTTGGGTACACTTGTGCATCACTTACACAAGGAAGAAGCCAACTTGTTTTCTGTGCTCTAGAGAAAGGGAGCATCTGCCCCTTTTCCTCGCACCTAACCAAAAGAGCCCAAGGAACAACTAAGTGGTAACTCAGCTCTTACAGCCACCGGCATAACTGCAGGATTTGAGCACCACCTGAAAAAATCAAGTGGAAGATAGGGGTGGAAAATAAAGTAGCACTCAAGATATTTAATGCCCATTAACAGGAGCAAGAATCTGTCTCATTCCTGAGCAGACTGTGTGAACCTGTAGTCTCTTCCGTGCCAAGCCCCAGGGCCCCTAAATAAGCAAGTCAGAATAAGAAGTAACCACAGGATTGGCAAAGAGCAGGCAAGAGAACGCATCCAGATCCCAATTAGGCCGTGCTGTCTCAGTCAGGCCTCACAAAGGCCTCCTCCTCGGGTTCCATGGAAGCCAGGAGGAAACAAACAGGACCAGGCCTCGGTAGTAGCTGGGATCCAGGCCGTTGGGGAAGACTCCGGAGGCCGCTGGGCCCAGCAAAATGCACTGGGCCACTGATAATCCCTGTGTGGGCATCTGTGTGCCTCCATGTCCTCAATTGTAAAATAGGGATAAGAAGAGAACTCCCAGGGGGCCCCTGGGTGGCTCGGTCGGTTGTTGTGTCCGACTCTCGATCTCAGCTCAGGTCTTGATCTCGGGGTCGTGAGTTCAAGCCCCACGTTGGGCTCCACACTGGGTATGGAGCATACTTTAAAAAAAAAAAAATATGTGTCCTGACGAATCACAGACATGAACCCCGGGACAAATAATACATTATATGTCAATAAAAAAATAGGTAAATAAAAATAAAAAGGCAAAAAAAATGTGTGTGTAAATATATAAATGTATTTATTATATATTATATATTTCATATATAAATATAAATATATATAAAAATATATAATTTTATTATATACATATGTTTATATAAACATACATATATAAAATAAAAGAACTCTTAGGGCTGCTGTAAGTTTGAAATAAATTAATCCGCATAAACTGCTTGGAACAACAGCTGGGGGAGGAAGCGCCGTAAATGTCAGCGGCCGCCATCCACGTTTGAGGGGCACAGTCTAAGGGGAGGGTCTTGCTTGAAGCCTTGAATCCCCAGCCTTTGAACAAGGAAGTTGTCTCGGGAATAAGGAAGAGAAATGGAGGTCTCCAGCACCGTATTTTTCTCCCGTGGGCTACGAGGATACAGACGGGTCTAAGATATTTGCCTACCATTCTAAGGTATTAAGAAGAGCCTGGGTTTGGGGGCCTGGATGTAACATTTATTAGATGCACAACCTTGAGCAAAGTCCAAAATCTCTGCTAAGCCGTCATTTCCTCTAAGGGAAAAATGGGAAAAATAGCTCTCCCCTAATGTTGGGTGAAGAATGAATATGAAAATGTACGTCAAGTGCTCAGCAGGGTGCCCGCTAGTAACTATTTACGCAGTTCAATCATTAGCAAAAATGCCTCTGATTATAAAGGGGGGAAAGCAGGTAGATTCAGAGCCTCGACCAGCTTATACAGCGCCTACGTGACAACTGGGGGACGTGAGGGAGAGTACCCTAAGGACACATTGCTTTGTCTCTCCAAAAACCGGTTGCAATTGCTCTATAAACCCTTGACGGGAATGACACCTTTGTCGTTACAACATCCTTGGGCAGCATGGGTCTGCTTAACGCTATGAACCGCTGTGCCCTGGAAAAGAATTCTCAACACGGACAGGGACACGTCTTCCAAGTACCTAGCATTATTGCTTGTGCACAGAAGGTATTGAGAGAATATCCGCAGTAGGAAGGGGGGGAGAGGGGAAGGGGGAGGGTTGACGGTTGTCATTCAGGATTGTTCTGTGCTCAGCCGATGGAGGTCCGTGCTTGGGACCTGCTGTTTGGAGGGTAAAAGGGTATCAGAGAGAAAGACAGTTGGAAGAAGACGACGACTGTGGCTTGTCCTTTCCTGTGTACCTTGCCCTACTAACAGGTGCCTCCTCCTGGCTTGGGTCTGTCTTCGTCCTACACGTGGGAAGCAGTACCAACCGCTTCCCAAGCATTAGCGCTTTCCCCCTTCCTGTGTCCCCCAAAGTACCCTTGACAGACTCACAGACATGCAGGTAGGGTTTCCTCTTCAGGTTTGTGTCACAGAAAATTCCAGGTGGCCCCCAGGTAGAAACAGTCCATTTGCAAAGCATCTCTTAAGTACGAGGCTCATCTCCAAGGATGCTTCTCGCCCTTACTCCCTTCTTTCTGCTCCGCAATAGCCAACTCTCACCACCCTCATCTTGCCTCTGTCTGAAATCCCTGCCCAGCAAACATCGGAAACCCCATCACATTCTCTAACCTTCACAGGATTTCGGACCCCCTGCTTCGGCCCCCTGCTCCTTATTCCCTTCCAGAAGCCTCTGTGTCCACCCTGCCACTTGGGGCCCAATCTCTGGGCCAGGGAAGTTCACTACCAATGGCCAGCGATCCCAGATGACAGGAGCTGAGGAGACGGGTTGACGCTGGAACTCTTCCAGTACCTTCCATACGGGTATTGTTACAGAGGCGACTCGGGTTCCCTTTGTAGGGTGCGCTCTATTAGTTTGGGCCTTTGGCTATTAGCCAATGATAATAAGAAACAAATAGGCAATTTTGAAGGTGGGCTGCCTCTAACAGGGCTATGGGTAAACGGACTATCAGGGAAGGAGACAGAAATTTTCCTCATCCGTCAGGCTGGACGTCCACATTGTTTAGCTTCTAGAAGCTGAGGCGTCTCCTCTTCCTCACTCAGCATCACTCACCAGGCAAATACGAGGCGGCCGGCCCAGCACAGGTTCCACAGATGGAGGAGCCTCATTTGTTGTCTCTGGGCACGAGAACTGAGCCCCCATAACTCAGACAGAGCTAAGAGGCCGTGGACGGGAGGCACTGGTCCCAGGGCACCGGCCCCGGGGACCCAAGTGTTCACCCCGAATCATGAACAGCGCTTCTGGCCGCGGGATCGATCAGCTATACAAACCCTCCCTGTTTTGTTGGGGTATGTTTTGCTGTTGTGTTTTTTTTGTTTTTCCTAAAACCCTTGTGCTTCTTAGACCAGCCAGAACCACTGGCAGAGAGAAAAGGCAAACAGTGACGACAAGCAAACACCGTATGACAGGTTGTGGGAGAGCAAGCAAGTCGCAGGGTAACTGTGGTCCCGATCAGCGCGTGACATGGGTCTTCATGTCATCGTGGACGTCAGTCTGACCTACTTAGAGCGAGTCTGAAACTGCCTTCAGATCACACTTCTGTCCACGGTCGGGTTTCAGGGGTGCGGAGTCGGAGCAGCTTCCCTCCCCCTGGCCTCCCCCTCCCCCCGGTGGCCGGGGGTTTCTCCAGGCCCCGGGGCCAGGGAGACCCCACATACACTCTGCGGTCAAGGTTAATGCCTGCTGTTTCCAGAAAATCCTGCTTCCTGCCTCTCACCCCCAGGACCCAGCTCCAGCTCTCCCTACCTTCTCTCTAAGGAAGAAAACGTCTGGTTTTCTCCAGCTTGACAAAATTCATAGCTTTCTCACGACACCAGACGAGCCAAAGAGGAAATTTTTGTTACGTGCTCTGTATCCCGCAACACGGAATTCCGGGCTGATCCGGATATATGACTGAGATGGGGTATTCATTCAATGCTTCATTCATTCATTCAATTCATTCAGTGCTTCTCTCACTGAAGACATTTATAAGGAGAGGTCGAAGAAACGAGAAATGCAGTATCGACCACGTACCCCTCAAGCATCACCCTGTCTCCCCCTAAAATGCTTCCCAGGGATGTCACTTGCAGTAGCCAGAACACGTTTCTAGCCGTGAAATATTTTACATCCCATCCGAGGAAACTAGAGCTCCAGGAGCCCAGGCTATTCACATCTATCAGTGACGGACCCCCCACCAAAAATCACCACGACTTCCCCCTTTCCTGTGGTGATAAGTTTCTTTAATCTACTTATCCTTAAGCCAAAGTGATATGGAAAGAACAGCTGCAATGGTCTTTGGAAAACATCGTATTAAAATTGACTAGTTGCAGTAGGAAGGAGAATTAAAACACTCCAAAATCAAATGAGTATCTAGCAAAATTCTTCAGTCATTGTAAAGGCATGCCAGGTTTTTATCCCTGGTATGTAGAGACCTTGATTAGCCCCTCTCTCCTTTCACTGACCGAAAACACCCACCATTCTTAACAGAGTTGGTTTCTCCTGAAACCAACTTGAAAGAAAAAACAGATTTGAAAATAAAATCGTCAAATAGTATTTATAAGAGAGTCTTTACAAGGTTCTGGGATATTCTCTGACATCATGGAATTATGGCTAATTTATTTAGGTTAATAATAGCAAGATAGTTATGACAGTTTGTTTTTTTTTTCAGAAAGCATTCATCTTTCAGAGACGCATACCGAAATATTTAGGGGTGACATGATAGGAGGTGCCGGTTTGCTTCAGAATAATCTGGGTAGGAAAGCCAGGAGGGATATAGATGCAGCAAGGTGAGCCTTGAGCTGAAAATCATTGAAGCTGACTATTGGGTCTATGCTCTAGGCGCTCCAACTTTGTATCCATTAGGAATGGCACACGACAAAAAGGAAGAAAAGTCACAGCTATATAACATGGCCAGAGTCTTACAAATCCCCAACAATAACTTGCATGCCTTGGGAAATTGTCCTCCCGATGCTGGACAGAGGTGAAAGATATCACCGAACCGCATCTGGAAATAAGCGACCGGAAAGGAGCAGGAGTCAGGACGCAGGTTCCAGCCTGGGTTTGGCCCCTTATGGGCTCTGTGACCTTGAAACGGTCTCTCGACACCTGCCTGTTTGCCGCGTAGCGTCTAAGACAAATGGGTCAAGCCAGAAGGTTTCCGAGGTCTTCCCCAGCTCTAAGATTCTATGAAATACGAAGCCCACTTAAAAATAAGCAGCGAAATATGTCAGACAAGCAGTTTAAAGTACAACCCAGGCACAATAAATCCCAACAGCTGCTAAAACTCTACAGTGCATGTGCTCGACGACAAACACGAAGTGGTCAACCTAAACGCTGGAAAAAAGGGGTTTTCTGACATTGCCCAAAGGCTTGGCTTTGTTCCTCTTTATGTGGCCAGAAGTATACCGCAGAATCCGGATAGAATGAAGTGACAGAATGTAATTGAGTTAGGTTTCGCTGAACTCTTGCAATACCCCAGGATTAACTGACCCGCTGGGATGCGAGAAAGAGTTTTATGTCTGGGAGATGCCCTGTTTTCTGTTTTATAATTGCTTTAAAAAGTGGGAGCCCGGCACTCGGGAACCCGTAAAGATCAATGTGTAGGCAGAGGAAAAGGGTCAATGAACAGAGAACGCCCATATCCAGAAAAACAGAGGGTCTAACTCAGATCAAGGGAATAGCATTTCATCTCAGGGATTAGGTTTCCCAAATTCCATTTGGGGAGTCCTGGTAAAGACAGAACAGGCCAGGATCTGTTTTAGAACAAGCAATTCTGTAAGTCTTCAGAACAGTGAGCTGGGTGTTTATGTTGGGTATTACATTAGACCTGAAGTCCCACTCTCTGTCCCTTACCTGTATGTCTCACAGAGCACCGCTGGTCACTAAGCATGTTACAGAATGGTCCTTCCACTAGGGCCCTCATCACATGTCCTTCATTCCGTTCTAGGTCAGTTCAAGTTCAAACCAGTTGAAATACGGTATTTTAAAGTCACAGCTTTAAATTAGTTCTACCGCTAGAATGGAGGGTGCCTGAAGAGGTCTCCATCGGAAATGACTCTGGTCATTATCTGTTGGTGTTAGGAAGCCACACAGAGGTTGGCTTACATGCCACACAGAACGAAATCAGACAGAAATTCTAAACCACAGCAGGAAATAGGCGTGAGTGGAAATGGGAGCAGCATAACGAAGCATAGAAAAATTACTCTTTCGCGCATTTCTGCTTGAAAATCATCTTATGGAGATATTTCCAATACTTTCATCGGGTTTTCCTATGGGCCCTGGGCAATAAATTCATGTTGGAACCTCATTTTCATCAATGACAATTTCACTTCGTCCTTTAACAAATACTTGCGAGTCAAAGACGTGACACAGTGATAGCCTTTTAATGTACTGACCAAGCCTTTTCTTGTTCTCCACGAATGGGCCAGAGAGTTCCTCTCCCTCTTGGGACCTCAGGCTGTACTTCTTTCCTGGACAGCCTCTGAGCTTATGGGTAACTTTAGCAGCCCTTGGAGCTCAGACAAGACACTTTATTTTGGTGCCACTGAAGACAGAAAGGATCTTGAAGGGACCTGCACCACCAACAGTGTCTTTTGTCATATTTCCAGAATGTTTTCACTGCCATTCTTCCACATGGCATCTGAAGCATAAACCATCCAACCAGTGAGACAAAGCTAATTGCTATATACAGTAGTCTAAATTTTAAAAATCTGACAATAACGGGTGTTCCTTGGAAAATTTTCCTCCTGAGAGTTTTTACACAGATTTTAAAAGGCCACTAAATCCTATTCAGAAATGAGTTACCAGCCAAATTTATTACCCTACGGTGTTCTTCATCTGTTGGAGATAAGATCCCAAAATTTCATACTTTGGTTGCTCGAATTTTAAAAGAAGGGGAAAATAACAGAGACGTGGTTCAATCTTTCTGCTCTCTCATTCACAGTCTTTTAAAACCTCTCTTCTTCTCTCCACCTTATCTTTAGTGGCAAAGACTCCCCCAACTTAATTCTAACCTCAACATTTCAGTTTTATCCTTTCCATTTTCCCAGACCTCAGAGACACTTTTTCTGGTCATATTTAATGTAGAGGACAAAATTATCTTTGTTCCTGATGTGATGATGACATTCTCTTTTTAAAATTCTAACGGTATCGGGGTGCCTGGCTGGCTCACTCAGTAGAGCACAGAACTCTTGACCTTGGGCTCGTGAGCTCGAGCCCCATGATGGGTGTAGAGACCACTTAAAAATTAAAAAAAAAAAAAGTTAAAACTAAAAATTAAAAATTCTAACAGTATCTTTCAATTCCTCTGCAAAATTAGCACAATGTTTGGTTCTCCTGGTCGAGACTTGTGGCTTATTTGGTTGACTGATTGGTCGGTTGGTCAGCTGACTGGATTCATTCGGTTAGAATCAAATAGTTTGAAAGGTGACAAAGAAGACTTTTAAAGTCATCTTCTCCTACACCTACACTGGGGTGAGGCAGTGAGTGTTTATCCCAAGGCTAGCACACAGGAGGACCAGCCCCACGTCTCTGACTTGGGAGTCAGTGCTGTTTGCCGTATCACACAAGCTGTCACTTGCCCACAGTCCTCTTCTCCAGTCTTGTCAAGTCTAACTCACCCCTGTGCTATTTCCCTCCCATCCCCTAAGCCTCCCATGAAGCCCGTCCCACACCAAAGACCGCTCCCGTTAACCTCTCCCTGCACTCAGCAGCAGCAAACCAATGACCCCACTCTTCCCTCCGGAAACCGTGCCCCCACCTTAGTTCTCCAAGAAGAGAACACACACCGCTGTCCGCCAACGTCGCCACGAGAAATGCTGTATTGATTGAGATGGCTGTCGCTCGGAGCCAGGGCGACCCAACCTTACCGACGGAGCTGCGATTAGAAGAGGAGAGCACTACCTGTGGCCCGCTGTCCAGCTGCTTTCTGAACTCACGCGAGACCTACCAGAGCTCGTGACACCCGGCCACACCTCTGTGGCTCCCTCCACGGGGTGCTTCCGGATGCTTTTTATTCTGCAGAGATGGGGCACAACGCATCCACGCTCTACGTACTGGCCGAGAGCAGGAAGGTGTGCGAATGGCCTGTGTAGGGACTGGGGGAAGGCAGGGGTGGTGAGAGACGGTGGGGGGGGACACGGGATGGGACAGCAGCTCTTTTAGGGGGATCCCTTGGGCAAAGGCTGTTTGACATCATGCAACTAATTTATACCACCCCCTCCTGCACATACAGACTCTTCAAACACTGAACTAAGGACACACAGAAGATACTTGGAGAGAGATTTATGGCTTTTTATCTTTTATGGAAACAAGCTGTGAGCACATGAAGTTGATCTGTAAGTGCCAAAGCCTTCCGTTATTCCAGCTTATTTTTTTTTTAATGACAGATCCCATTGTGCAGATTTCAACATAGTTTAGAACCCCCAAAGGAAAAAAAAATTTTTTTTTTAAATCTATCAATGAGTAAAGAACAATTTCAGAGAGTGGAGTGTTCATTGTAATTCTTGGGGAAACAGAAAATTAAAGCAAAAGAAACAAACAATTGTGGCTTGCCCCTCACTGGCTACTCTTTGTGTTCCTAAGCTCAACACAAAGGTTAGGATTAAAAGCATTGGCATTAAAATAGCCTGCAGTTTCTGCTTTGAAGTCCCATGATGACAATAGCTAAAAATCTTCAGGCAACTTTCAACTTTGGAGAAGGCAGAGTCCTTCCAAGATCTTTTGAAAGGTTAAATAATAAAGTGAAGAGGTCGTTAAAGGGGAAACGTTTTCATAAAAGGTGCACAGAGATCAGGCTTTTTAAATTCACACTCATTCAGTTTTCTTCCCACATAACTTCCTGAACGGCTCCACATTTGCCACCTTCTGCATTTCTCATTCAAAAATCAAAATCAGGAACCAACTTCCCGGATCAAATAAGTTACAGGAAACAACTGTGAAGACACGATAATTGGTCCTTATGAAGTGACAAGTATTCTCCTGGAGCTACTCTTGCTTTCTTTGGCCATCAAAGATCTAAGAAACAGTCTCTCCCCCCCAAAAAACAACGAAAAAATAAAAGGCAATGAATCAGGGTGATGCGGCATCCCAAGGCCTGCGTGGCAGTCTGATTCCTTCCTGGAAATTCTGCAGGTGACACCTTTGGCGGGGCAGGGTCAGTGAAACTGAAAGTGTCTCCAGGCAAGGCCAGGCCACGGCAAAGGCACAGAAAAGAAACCTAAACTGTCCAGCAATTCGGGCCTCCAGCTCTCCTGGGCGCATTTCCCAGTCCTCTCTCCTCCTCGCAAGTGCCCTTGGATAGCTGGTTTCTTAAGCTTTTCTACAGCTCTGGTTTCTTCCTCTAAAACATTCAAGTGAGCACCTTGCCTCAAAATACTGTTGTCACAACTAAATAAGATAAATTACGGGAAAGGGTTAATAGGCCCAGTGTGACATTGGGTAGGCACTTATAATTCTTAATAAAGTTTAAAAAAAAAATAAACAAAAAAGCCTCTATCTTCAACCAGAAGCTTCCACACATCCCACCCGGCTGCCAAGAGAATTCAAGACATCGCAAACCAAAGCCACAAGTCCTGTTTTCTCCTCTCATCAAAACGAGTTTTCCTATGTTTGACCCATTCATTCTTCCCATCCGTGAATTAATTTAAAGATGGGAGTCATGTTAACATACCAGTGAGGGCCCATGTTTTCCCCTACTCCGAAATATTTCAACAGGACCTTTCCCAAAATGATGTTCTTACCTACCATTTCTCTAATCACTATGTCCGGGGTCCGTGTGGTCTGGGGCGGGGGTCTGAGATGCTTCATTTCTCTCGGGCTTCCTGGACCACAGTTGGTCCTGGTCCACGGATCACCTTTGGGAGTGACAGGATTCTAGTTCAGGGTCATAAAAATCAAAGACCCATCAAACTCTGAGCTACAAAGAACTTTAAGATTATTTTTTATCCCAGATATCGAAAACTGGTCAGATTCAGCTCACACCTAAGTGTCTTCTTTATTTATTTATTTGGGGGCCCTCTGTTTTCAGCAATTGGGGAATTTCTACAGATCCACGGCATGAAACAGAAACCCGAAGCTACTATGACATTTATTGCCCAATGGCCGCCAACACGGGAGCTGAGTGATGGCGGTCCGGATAGACGCCGCGTTCTCCAGGACCGCAGCGCACCACGGTCCTCTCCAACGCAGAGGCCAAAGGTCTGTGACTGTTGTGTCACGACGCATGCCCTTTGTCAACTTTTCTTACACCAGGGATCTATTTCTCGATTCTCGAGTCACAGTGGCACGCAGGGGGCCATGTGTTTTAGGAAATGACAGACAAGAATGTCTCCCTGGCTTGCTTCACTCGTTTACATGACCTCCCTGGCAACCCCGGATCCGGCCCTCTCCGTAGACAAGAAAGTGGGGGGCACGGCAGTTAGGCGACTGGGTTCGGGCCACAGCTGGCCAGTCCCCCCATTGGATGCTGAGAATTACTAACAGCTGGGCGGCGGCCTTGGTGCAGGTGGGGCCTCTTAGCACCTCTCAAATCACTTCACGTTGGCAACCTCTCCTCCTCGTCCCAGGCTTCACGTGACTGACTACTTTCATTTTTAAAACTCTCCCCTCTGGTGGAGCTCCATTTCTGGATACTAATACTATAAACAAGGAACACCAAGAAGCCTATTCATCATCCACTCACTGGCCAGAGCCGATCAGGTGGGTTGCCGAGCCAAAGCTGGCATCGCCCCCAAGGAAACAAAGCCCAGACTTCCCAGACCCGCCGCACGCTCTCTGGAAGGCCGGCATGCTTGGGAGACTGCCAAGAGCTGGGGGCCTGGCCAAGTCAGGGGTTATGACTCGGACGGCTTGGAGTCTCCTCTTCATGTTCCATTTAGAGACACGGTCCTCTGTCAACGAAGTGTGTGTGTGTGTGTGTCAGGGACAGGGTTCAGGTGTCCCTGGGAAACAGAACTGGGGTCAACGAGAGATCTGTATCTCCTGAGGAGGACATGAGGTTCAAGGTGAGCGTGGGCAGAATGTTCCTAGAGAAGCTCTAGCTGACCCGGGGTCTCTGGGTCAATGCTCTCTAACGTATTGACGGAAACCTACAATAAGCAAAACTCCATCCTTCTCAAGAGCCAGGTTTTAAGTTGACCCTCCTCTTCTTCCATCATTTGAACGAACACATTCGGGCTTCTCCCAGCACTTTGGGGGGAGGCACCAACGCGGAGTGGAAGGCGGGGAAAGGCAGCCTTGTGGAGGCTGGCTGCCGGGCTTCCCAGGGTCGCTGGCTCCCACGGCACGTGAGACAGAACCCTCCAGGACACACGGCCCCGGAGTCAGCAGTCCCAGATCCTTGCCCCAAAAGGAGAACCTGGCCTGGACAGGTGCACAGACCCCCTAGAAAAGCAATTCAGCGGAGGGAAAGCACTGGCAGCAAGGAAAAGAAACCAAAACCATGACGCGTCTCCGTTCTGTCCCATCTCTAAAACCCTGGCTTTGGCACTCACCACGACCTCGCTAGGATGAAAGCCTGTAGGAAGGAGGGCTAGGGGTGAAGGAAGAGAAAGACAAAGAGCACCTGAGTGTTTTTAAGAGAATAAGAACTGAAAGAAGGACTTGGGTTCGATCTCTCCATAATCCCCATGGCCTCAAGTCCCTACGATGGACTCTGCTTGGAGTGCGTCTGGCCACTGTCTGGGGACCTGCTGGCCAGTGAGAGAGGCAGCAGGGAGCCGCCGGCAGTCGGAGGAATGGGAGCTCTTGAAACGGATGGGACCTCTCCTTGAGTACACACCCAAACCCAAGCTGTCCCACAACGTGCAAGTTTAACTTCTACCGTAAAACCCTCAAACAGACAGGTATGGTCGGTCTCTGCGTTAAATATGTGCACTGTTCTACCATCAGGAAAGAAAAAAAAAAGCGAATGGAGAGAGTTCTGTACAATTGCTTAAAATAATACGTACACTGTAAAACACTCGACCAAGTGCAAAAAGCTCCTCGATAATCTTTAGTCTCCCACAGACTCTGAAATCTCCAGCAGTCGGCCCGGGCGTGCGTCTAAGCTCTGACCACAAGGCTCTCCCCTTCTCTGGGAGCCAGGAAGTTAAAAAAAAAAAAAAGAAGAAGACTCGTACTCAGTCGGGACTGGGAGAGAAGAGTAGGACACTGACAGGCACCCCCAAGGAGGGGGGACGGACAAGGGGGTCCCTTGTCCCAGGGCGTGAAGACTTCCTCCAGAGGACACGGGTAAGAAATCAGCCCAGCTGGAGGCGGGGATCCAAGCGTGGGCTGGAGGCACCCATGCCACGCGTAGTCCCTCCAAGTCTCTGCAATCTGTTTCTTGCCATCTGCTAGGCTCTGGGTACAACCACGTCTGAGTCAGAATGTCCCTTCTCTAAGCAAGATCCGAGGCACCGCCGACTGGGTTGACTGTCTCCGACGATGTGCCCATGCGGGACAGGGTTGGGGGAGGCGGGTCTCCATGCACCAAAGGCACCTGCCCCGGGGGGAGGGGACGGCAGGTCTGGAGAGCAGAGCGCGTCCACACTCCCCCAAGCGAGCCGATGCTATTTCAAACTCACTGCCTGCGGAGCACTGGGGAAACAGTCCGGGGAAAACGAAGCCATCCAGGGGCAGGGCAGCCCCGTGGAGCTTCCCTGGGAAACGTTTAGGAGAAGCACAGCTAATAATGGGGATGAAGCTAATTACACGCCTGATCGAAAGCACTCTCTTGCAGGAACGCCAAGCCTGCGTGCACACACACTGTGTCACGAGGCTTCCAGGGTACCTGGAACATTGTGAGGGGAGGCGTGGCTACACCCACGGTGCCCGTGAAAACAGTCCCCAAAGCCCAGCGTTTCAGACAAAAGGGTGCACGCGGTGTGTGTGTGACTCGTGCAATTGTCCTTTAAGAGGTGCGAAGGCAGTCGTCTTCCATGCTCTCCTAGAGATCTCGACAGAACCTTCCAGAAAATAAACCAATCCTCCAAATGTTTACACATGCACCTTATAAAGATGTGTACGGACAGATCGGAGCGTGCCAACAGGATGTAACCTGCAGGGGAAAGACTGGAGCCCCCTACCCTCGCTCTGAGAAATAAAGAGACAGCTTCTGAAAACGGAGCAGCACTTTCCAGATCTGAGAAGTAACAATCACGGCTTATCCACAAGTCTCAGAACGTGACTTGCCGACCATTTTACGTCTTATGGTTGATGCCGGGGGTTTTCACGGTCCTTCAAACTTTCGCTGAAAAGCAAACAACAGAGCCACCGCAAAGAGAACTGACTAATCTCATTACAGCCGATATGAATTCCAAAGTGTCAGCTACACAGACATTATGGGGTGAAAGAAGACAGGATTCAAAAATAAATAAACAAATAAGCAGGTGGCCAACGAGTTATGAGGACCAGAGCCATCAATTTATGTGGGTTTATCTTGTTTATTTACTCAGATTTTGGCAAAAGCAGAACCCTCCCTCTAGCAACAGCTCTATCGAATGCTTCTTAGGTTACAACATTCCAAGCTTCTAATTTTAAAAACCACCACTTCACAATCTGCAAGAAGCTCCTTTTGTTATCGATGTTAAATATGCTATTTCAAGCCTCTGACACATAGCCTTTGTATTTCTCCCTTATATTTAAATTTTGTAAATGCCCTGTGGTTTTTTGGTTTTTTGTGTTTTTTTTTTTTTTTTAAGTACATATAATGTTTACACATGTTCTGGAATCTGACTGTAAGTCTTCCTTTAGAGTGTATGTTCCGGTACAATCCCGAGCTGAAGGTATTTCTAATGAATACATCATTTCAAGAAAGACCCAAATGGCTCCCCCCTTACGCCATGCTGTCTTGGTACAAGTTCCAGTTGATCCATATGATGGGGTTTTTAAATTTTATTCTGCAACACTTCATAGTACATTATTCCATTAATATATGAGGTACAAATTTTCATCCTCGCAACAATAACTAACTGGGATACATAAAATCCACTATCTTGCCATTAGAAACCCCTATTTCTGTAGTGAATTATAGCCATCCTTTTTTTTCGTATTGAATGTTTCATAAGAAGAGCTCACGGTCTGTCAGAGAAATGTTCCGAACGATAACTTATTACATGAGGAATTCATTTTTCCCCCCTAAAAAGAACTGGGCCTGAGGTGGTAGTTACAAGGCCGAATAATCACAAGCAGATGTGAAAATACTCGCACAGAGTAAAAAAATAATAATAATAAAATAAACTTCAGATGCTTTGCTCCTTGAAAAAAAAAAAGTCAGATGTGGCAGGCAGTCCGTGAGCCCTGATTGTCATTAATTGCCATTATTATGTGCTGCTGATGGCTCCTAATGGCACTATGTTTCTGAGCAATGGTTTTATATTATTTTTCTGGCACAAAAGCCTGTTCACGAATATCACAATGTTCTCAGAGCAAAGCTAAAGTGACTAGGAGATTAAAAGCAATTAGTGTAATTTTACTCACTGGCGTGAGGACTGAAAGTAGATCAGGAGACACATTTTGCCAGGTTCAGAAACTTTTCCAAGCTTAGCAAGATTGGAAAATAGAGCAGGAAATGCCCATCAGAGGCAATAAAAAAAGACATGCCCTCTGAAAGGGCAACCAAGAAGGGGGCAAAGAATGTTCATCCCCTGAAGAGATGTCGTAGTCATTACAGGGAGGGCAAAGGCTGGAGAGGAAAATAAAAACAAAAATCTGTGTACATAACCGGGGCAACAGAGCTAACCCCAAGGTATAGATACTCCGGCTCCCCTGGGAGGATGGCATCCCTCTTAAACCCAGCCAGGAAGGGTGCCCACTCGGCACCATCACCTCACTGTGGCGCCATGTTGGTTAAGACACAGAAGAGAACCAAAGAAACGCAAAGCTCACACATAATTTTAGGTGGTCCTTAGGTAAGCCATGTATCACCAGCATCTGCATGATTTCTAGGTTTCTTAAATTTAAATTTAAGAAATTTAAATTTAATTTAAATTTAAGAAAGGATAGAATCACAGAAGAGCTCAAGCAAGAACATTTCTATACTCAATAAGCTCCATGAATGGGGGCTTTGCTAAGTACACTTTGCTAAGTGTACTTGGAAAGTATACTTCTATAGGTTTAAGAATATAGTTCTATCGACAAACAAGGTTCTATTACCCAGCACTTCCAGTTTCCATATATAGTGATTGAAAGTCATGACCCCGCTCAGCGTAACAATCGAAATTCATAATTATGATGTTAAAAGACGTTCTAAGGACAGCAATGCTATGAGAATCCCAACAGGGTGAGCAATTAACTATTCAAAGAACGAGTTTTCATCTAAAGAGTCTTATTATTCAACAGAGTGTACTCCCATCCTGATAATTCAAATATGTACACAGGTGTTCTCCAACTCAAAATTTATAAACCACAATATGCATTGTCTCAAAAACAATATTCTCAGCGGTAATTCACGGCACGGTCCAGAGTACAAAAGACCACCATAATCCCTCATGTAGGTGAAATAACTAGTAGGATTGTACGAGTATTAATACACTCCCTTGATGAGCTGGCTCACCAAGCCATTGGAATCATATGTGGCTCTCGTCCTCTAATTCTAGCAAACTATCTAACCGTATTATGGTTTGGAGATCTTATTACCATCCTATACAACACAGCTGCACCAGGAACGACATGGACATGGGTAAGTCTAAAAACTTACTATTTTAAATGATTTTCCCTTTGGAAATCTGAGTTCTGAGCTGCTTCAAATCCACTCAAAGACAAATTTTGGGAAAGATCCCGTGTCACACGATGGACTGCCGATCTCAAGGAGTCCTCTATTAACCAGAAGCCCATTCCTTGGTCCTGCCATAATAAAGCCTGGGATGAACACATCACGGATGGGAAACTAGGAAAAGCAAACCATCTCCAGGCTTCCTTTAGACCAAAAGGAATGATTTTTAAATAGCTTATCAATGTTTGCAAGTATAGGGGAACTTCCAAAGAATGGTCTTGTAAGTAGCTCTAAATCGTCACTGATTGTGTGTATGTATATAATCTTTTTTTTTTTTTTTAGATTTTTATTTATTTATTTATTTGACAGAGAGAAGAGAGATCACAAGTAGGCAGAGAGGCAGGCAGAGAGAGAGGGGGAAGCAGGCTCCTGATGAGCAGAGAGCCGATGCGGGGCTCGATCCCAGGACCCTGAGATCATGACCTGAGCCGAAGGCAGAGGCTTTAACCCACTGAGCCACCCAGGCGCCCCTGTATGTATATAATCTAACCAGCCTTTCACACATCCCGCAAAGGTAACCCCTGGTCCAGACTGTATCCACATAATTACAATGAAAATCGGCGA
This sequence comes from Nasua narica, assembly GCA_028533885.1. Taxonomy (NCBI): domain Eukaryota; kingdom Metazoa; phylum Chordata; class Mammalia; order Carnivora; family Procyonidae; genus Nasua; species Nasua narica. Next base: position 167,692,449 of record CM052800.1, read on the forward strand.
GGCCAAAATTAACAAAGGTCAATTCTGAGCTAACAAATTAATAGTGTGATACATGACTAGTCTTAGTATTCTGACAGGCCAAATTTCACCTTTACTGATTTAATCTAAGAAATGAAAACATTCTCTGCTTTCCAACTGTATAAATAGGTAGTATACAGACACATTAACACAAATTACTTCCAATGATGAAAATCTAACTTAGCATGTTGAAAAGGTGAAACAGTATAGTTTTTAACCTCTCCTGAGATTCCTATGGCTACAGTAAAAAAAAAAAAAAGAAAGAAAGAAATGCGTTAGGAACACCTGTTTCTATCCATCAATCTGTATGCACCCCAGATAACAGACTTGGATTAAGAGTGGCTTCCAAAGTTAAGTCAGTTTCTAGCCCCACTTAATGACTCTGACAGTATTATTAACTGGTGCTTTTGGCTTTCTTTTTTTTTGTTTGTTTAAGATTTTATTTATTTATTTATTTATTAATCAGAGAGAGCGAGAGCGCACAAGCAGGGGGAGCAGCAGTCAGAGAGAGAGGGGAGAAGCAGGCTCCCTGCTGAACAGAGAGCCCGATGCGGGGCTCGATCCCAGAATCCTGGGATTTGCTTTTAATAAGGTTTTCTCTTAATAAACCAGAAAATGCAGTTAAGCCAGGCATCTTAGTTAAGACAGGCTCCTGTGAGGTTTTGCTACATTCCATAAGGTCTTGAATTGGGCATAAGAGACTAGCATTCAGGACAAAAACTGAGCATCTGAATCCTTCTCAGCAGTGGTGTCCCTGATCTGCCTCTTCGGAGTTCAGTGATCAATTCCTCTTTTCCCCAGACCTTTCCCGTGCACCTGGGCAACCTTCACCGCAGCCACGACCTTCGTCGCCACCCAGCAACCTAGCAGGATCCAGACAGGGCTTCCGTGGTCCAACCCACAGGCACAGGAAGGAGCTGAAGTCAGGCTTGTCTGTGGCTTTCTGGGATTCTAGTGTCTTCTCTAAAATGTCACCATGCTTTATTAGCAAAATCATTTCTGTGTGATTTATTGGCCTGATGTCCAAATGTTTTCTTAACATTTCACCTCAGATGCCACTGAGAGGCTGCCATCACGGAGATGATGTTGAAGAGAGGCATTTAGGGTAAATACAGACTTGCCGAGCAAGAGCCCAAAACCCTTGACCTCGGACGCGCTCCAATGTCTGAGAGGCATCAGCTGACACAGTCGATTAATCTAATTCCCTATCACACACGTGTCACACACCATGAATAAAGAGCTGAAGGAATTCTGACTTTCCCCAGCGACCCTCTCCTCCTTCGACATCCCCAGCATGCTGTGGGTGTCCTATTCTAACACTGGGCACTTTGCGACAATTTGCTTTGTTGGGTATTTCCCTCTCTGGGGCTGTGAGGCAGCCTTTGGGAGGAGTTATTCACCCTCGTGGTCTCCCAGCCCAGCACTGAACCCGGACCAACAAAAGGGCCTCAGTGAGTAGCAACAGACTCAAAGTCATTGCATGAGACAAGAAGTCACTGTATGGGACAAACCTGGGTGGGAAACCCCTTCTCCCGATGACAAAGGACAGATGCTTGCCTGTGCCCCCGTTTAGTAGGATCGTGCCTGGATGGGCTACAGCTCCAAGAAACTATGACAGTTTTATACACTTTTAATGATAATCTGGCAAGAGAAGGACAGAAAGAGAGAGGGAGGGAGAGGGAGAGAGAACCTTAAGCAGGCTCCACGCTCAGCATGGAGCCCGACACGGGGCTCGATCTCACAATCCCTAGATTATGACCTGACCCAAAGTCAAGAGCCGGACGCTTAACGGACTGAGCCACCCAAGCACCCCTGGGTCACATTTAAAAACTATCCTTCTAAATCCTAAATAGGTAAACAGTCCTGGTAAGTTTCAAAGACAATCTGGGAGTTTCAAAATCAATCAGAATGTTGGAGAAATTTCTTAAACACTTGCCGGTAAATGAAAGAGGAAGTTTAAAGAAAACCTGGTTTCTAAACAGGCAAGGGACACACGTGCGATATTCTATGGATGGTGAACACGCCTTTCCCTGGATCTACTCCAATCTATGAAGTAGTTTACCGGCAGCCCGAGGGCTGAAACACGGTGACGGGAAGTGTAGCCACCAATTCCTTGTCACATAAAATAGCCCCATTCGTGGGGGGGAAAGTATAAACAAAAGATAGCTTTATTTCTCTTTAATTCATACTGCAGAAATCAAATGCGAGGATGAATTGCTTCAATTTCTAGACACATCAATTTACAAAATAAAATACACTGATCATTTCTGTCTACTGTATTTATATCTATATTCCCTACTTCGTCTCCTCTATCTGGGACCTAATATTTCATATGCTTTAAAGTGAGCGTAGGGGTGCTGGGATGGCTCAGTGGGTTAAAGCCTCTGCCTTCAGCTCAGGTCATGATCTCAGGGTCCTGGGATCGAGCCCCGCATCAGGCTCTCTGCTCAGCGGGCAGCCTGCTTCCCCCTCTCTCTCTGCCTGCCTCTCTGCCTACTTGTGATCTCTCTCTCTATCAAATAAATAAATAAAATCTTTTTTAAAAAAATAAAGTGAGTGTAGTTTGAGTCCTATCTAGCCAGCAATGGAAAAAGCTTAATTTACAACCAAATTGGCAGTCCAAATATTCTCGTCATGAGAAAACAAACTTCGGACACTCCTCCTACTGACGGCCCAGGTGACTGGATGTTTATGTATGCCTAAATTTTACCCCACTCCCAGATTTTTCAAATAATACTAAAGAAAAGTTAAACTTAGAAAGAGCGAGAAGAGGATGGCCATAAAGTGCAAGATGTCATATGATAAAAATATGTCTTTTTTGGTGCAAATGCAGATAATGTAGCTTCTCGTACTGTTTTTGCACAGGTGCACGTTCCCATCAACAATACTATGAGAAACCAACGAGAAATCTCACAGATCAAATATGACGCTTAGAATGGGAATAAACGCCTGATTCGAAAGTCAGAGCCCCTCAAATACTGTCACCACTGAGCACAGTGGTCGGTGAAACCGCTGTCAGGAGGCTGTGTTCAAGTTAAATCTGATTCATAAACAAAACTACCAACAGAAAAAAAGAAAAGCAAACTCTGACTTTTGTTCCTTGCGCCGACGATGCTTGTGCTAACGAGAAACAGTGACAGCACTCAAAATGGCAATCATTTCTAATTTGGATTAAAAAAAAAAAAACGTAATTGTATGAAAATGACAAATAGGCGAGGAAAGAGAAAACGCTAGTATGAGGTGAATCGTACCTACAGGTGACGTTTCTTTGGCAGATGTCGCCCACCCTGCTCTGCCCAGCCCCACCCCTTCCAGGAAAGTTCCACCAGGCCTGGTCACCCTGAAAGGAACGAGCCCTCACCCTACGTCTCCTTCAAAGGCAGCCAGAACCTTCTCTCCAGCGTTCTGTGTTAATGGCTTCATGGAACTCAAAAGCTGGAATCATCTCACATGTTTGGAACAGGCTTTGGAAGATGTAAGTAACCTGCACAACGTCCCAGAGCTCGTCGGAGTCAACGCTCAAGTGGAAACTCACTCCTTTCGACTTTCAAGTCACTCCACTTTCTCTGCCGCGTCCTAAAAGCCAAGTCCACCTTTCCACTTTTTACCTCACTTGTATTTCCCACAAGAATTTCTGGAAGGGGATCAACAGTAGGAAATGCATCATTCCTATTTGGAACATCCATGTAAAAGCATAGTTATCTTTTTTCTTTTAGGAAAAGTGCACTCTCCGCATCTTTCTACATTGTGACAAATGTGAAACTTACCAAGGAAAGGTCGTGCGGGAGCGCATTTGTGCGGGCGGACTACAGATCTCAGGGATCTGGGTTCGAATCTCAGCTGTGACATTCCTACTACTAAGACCTCCCTCTTCTCCAGCGTCCCCACCTGTCCTATGGTGGTAATAACACCGGGATCTCCCTCAGGAGCTTCCTAGGAGATCAGATGAATTTGTATCATGTCTGGCATATAGAATTCTTCGAACTGAAGTACATATTATATAACCGTTAAGCATTTTTTCATGCAGGGCGATGTTATGCATTGTTATATGCATAAGATAAATAAGGTAATAGTATGTTAAAAATCCAAAGTCTGAGAATCCAAAAATACCAATTATTGCAGTTTTAGAAACTCTCACAAGGGCTTTGAAACTTTAAGCTAAAGGGCAATTAGAGGAAAAACAACAATGGCAATCAGATAACATAAACACACCGTCGCCTGGGCCTCTGGTCCTTGCATAATAATTCTGATCTAATTAGGAGAATGTAGTTTATACCAGACCCCTCCCCCCACAGCCTCCTCCTCCCCATAAATCACAGAAAAGGCCTGATTAAAACAGATGGCTCTTACATCATAGCCTGAAGCTCTGAGGACTGAACCGTCCTACTCATAACACCAGGAGAAACAGGATCTTGAGAGTGTCAGAATGGGTTCTTGGTGGGGAACGTTCCTTCCTCCTTCGGTAGAATGGGATCTCTGCGAGTTAGAGTCTGGGGGAGACCAGTGATGAAACTTTCCAGCAAGTGGAGCACTTGTCCTCAGAAGACACTGGAAGGTGTGGCTGCGTGAAGGTGGACGGCGGGGGCCGAAGGCGTCTGCGGTGCCTACGTCGTCAAAGGAACTGAAATCCCACCTGCACGTTCATCCTTGTCCTCCCCTCCCCGCCCCCGACGAGGCTAGCGGTTTTCTCAACTCCTTAGACCCAATCTGCTGGGACAGTTGGGTTGAATCCACCATCAGCCCCTGTGGACTCTCATTTTTTCTCATCTACGGTCAAGTCCCTCTTCCATTTTGCCCAAACGTCTGATCATAACCCTTAGTGGCTTATCTAACAGCCTCTCCACGCCTCTGTGGCTAAAAGCCTTCCACAATACGATCCCCCAAAATTCTGCCTCCAGCTCCACGACAGTCCCCTGAGCCAACTGCGTGCCTTCTGGACCTCGTTCCTGCTGCTCTTCCTCTGCAAGGAACCTGCTTTCCTTCTTCTCCACCTCCAAACCCCCAATTCCACTTATTCTTTTCGCCTACATCACTATGTCCTCTCTGGTGAGCCTTTTTCTTTGCATCTCTTAAATTCCTTGTATCTGCTTTCTGGCAGACTCCTCACCCCGCACTAACCATCCTGAATTCTGTATTCCTGTAATGGTTTTTGGTACTATGAGCATGGCCTTTTATTAAATTGTATATATCTCCCCCAACAGACCGCAAGCTCATTCAGGGAAAATAACAGTGCTTTTCTTCACAGAGCTTGGCACCCTCTGTGTGCTGAATATGTTTATCGCAATTTCCACGGCAACTATTCACTCTTCTTCTACAGCCTCTGTCCACCTCGTGGGCCAGGCAGTAGGTAAACCAGCAATCTCACCCCGACTCTGCACCTTATCCAGGAAGTGTAAGGACGAATCGTTAGTCTTCAGAACAAAATATAAACTGTCCTTTTCACTCAACGGAATTTTCCCTGTGTGCAGAGCTCAACTGGAGATTAAACACACACACACACACACACACACACACACACACACACACGTACACACACGCACACACACACACATTTCAGCCTCCAGGAGCAGAGAGAACATACATGTGATAAACCACGAGGCAGTAAACATTAATAACACTGGCTAACGGTGTGATACAGACGATAAGAATCCTAACAGAGATTCTTTGTAGATTGTGGTGGTCAGAAAAATCTTCCCAGAGGAGCTGGGATTTGAAGAACTGTGATCTCTCACGCAGGTGCCAACAAAAGAAAATAAAGCATTCCCAACTTGTGAGGAAAGATCACTGCATCCAAGGAGACGAGAGGAGGCATATCACAAGGTTAGACTAAAAGTGAAGAAATGCAAAGTGTTTTAGGGGGATCATAAAATAATTAGTTCGGTTGGGACAGATAACCCAAGGGGAGATGGGGCACAATACAGTGAAATGCAGGCCCATAGGTTTGAGTTGGATCCTAGGACAGCATTTTCCAAAGTGAGATGTGCAGAGTAACATTTCTACAGGTTGCTATTAAAAGGGTCAAGGTATAGGTTTGATAGTTAAATCAGTTTGGAAAATACTATTTGGTCTCCCTTCTAGGAGATTAATGATGCATATTAGAATATGAAAGGCACTGAGAAGTCCTGCATTAAAGGACTTTTACCTCTGGGTTTTCACATATTTCAAAAATTTTGCTTTGGGAACCCTAATTTAAGAAATGTTGAACTCCAGGCAGTGCAGAGTATTAAAATAAAGTAACATTCACATTTTTTAAAAGTGTAGACCACAGAGTTAGCAAAATGAAGGAGACAACACAGATGGAGCTGGAGCTAAGAAACAGAGAGAAACAAAGGTGTGAAGCGATGTGAAAATCTGTGAGGAATTATAAAGTTGAAGTTAGAAGTGAATCAGGCACTTTCCACAAACTTTGCCGGGGTTCAGTGGGGTTTCTGGGAACATCTATCAAAAGCATCTCCAGCAAGGGCAGGGACGGTGGTGTAACTCCCTAGGTAAGAGAAAAAACAAAACAAAACAAAAAAACAAAACAAAAACAAAAACAAAAAACAGTTAAAAGAGGACTCCGTATGGAAACGGGTATAGGAGATTGCGAGTGATCTGTAAATGGACTCTTTCCTTTGTAAATATATATCCTGGTAGATACTAATCCAAAATCAAAGCCATGTGTGATTTAGAACACTTATCTTTTAAACCAGATGAAACCAGTTCCGGCTTCCACATCCTAGAATCCAGAAGTATAAGCCAATCACGGCACAACACTAATGGAAATGCTGGGAGTCCAAAGGGCAAAGTAATTAACATTAGTGTTCAAAACAGGAGTGGATTTATGATTTTCATCACTTTGAATCTCCATTTATCCAGGTTCTTCAGGCTAAGCATATGGAAGTGCTTTACATCTGTGGTTTCTAATCCTTTCACGGAGAGAGGAGTTTCATGCTCAGAAAATAATTGAATTCTTTCAAGACACCATTTAGTAAACACTAAATAGCAACTCTCTGGGCTGTATTTTCCCAACGGCAAGTTCAGAACTCGTATTCTTTGAGATGTCAACGGGTACTGCATATAGACAAGGGTCCTAAGGTCAAGTGTGGGCAATGGCGAGGTTACTGGATTTCTTTACGGCAGAGCTTCCCAGAGCCTTGACAGCATTTAACTTTGAGAAACCTCAGGGGGGGGGGGGTGCTGCACCCCATATCCTCCTTCACTCAACCGAGGACCCCTTCTTTCATGAGTATTGTATGTCCCTCATATTCCACTGATAACCTTTTGGAAGACACAAGATTACCTGCCACCTGCAGGAGTTAATTTGTTTCTTAGAGAGATTCTAAGCCCTTATGACACAAATAGCTCGAATGTGAGGACCAGTGGGCTCCTTGGTGTGGTAAAGAGTCCTATAATAGGCCACAGCCCTCACAGCTTCAGTGGTCCTCCTCTGATAGGAAATAATCCCACCTTTCTCATGGATCTCTTCGGATGACCATGAGAACCAGTGGAGACCCCACATGCAAGCATGCCTTATAAAAGAAAAACATGCTATACAATGTTCAGCAACACATTGTAGGAAAAGGAATGGAAACAATCTCTGGCTTTTCTGAATTTCCCTGGTCCTTTGCTTCTCTCGCTGATTACAACCAATCTTAAAGTCTACTTAAATGAGGACAAACCCAATTTTGTCCAGTAGTCTATCAGGTCCTCATGATGTGGACCCTGCTGAATCAAGGACTGCTTGCTCATGCCATTCTGGCCTTTTTCTTGTTCTTCAGACATGACCCCCACTCATTCCCACCTCAATACCTGCTCCCTCTCAAATGTCATTTCTGCAGAAGGGTCTTCCCTGACCACCCTTTCAGAAAAACCCTACGATGGTCATGATCTAGCTTATTTTCTTCATAACACTGAGTGCTGTCAGAAATCAAACTATGAAAGTCTTCATGCACATTTTTGTTATCTGGCTCCTCCTCCTGGAACGTGAGCCCCATGAGGACACACACCCTGGCCCGCTCTGTCCACTGTGGTCTGGCACCTGGAATCTAGGAGATCCGTTGTATGCAAGAAGTTCAAGTAAATGGCTACTTGGCGAGAAGAGAGCAGGAATCCTGCAGATGGGGAGGACGAGGAGGCTTCGACGTTTTCACTTTTACCCGATGGTGTTTACACGGTTGCGTTCACTTTGTGATATTCCATCAAGCTGTGAGTGTCTGTTTTGGCTCTTTTTGGGGTCTTGGTTTAAACCAAAAGGGTTTTTGACGTATTGGTGTTTGTATAATAATGAACGTGGACATGAGACTAATTGTCACTGTTTTTGAGGACCCATGATGAGCCCCACGCCCTGCTAGGCATGTCATCTATATTATCACACTGAATCCTCAAAAATACTGTAAGTGATCATCACAACCGATTTTATGGATGGAGAAACTGAGGCACAGAGAGACCAAGTAATCAGATTGTGGTCACACAGGTAGGAAGTCAACACAGCTGGGATCCCAAACCCACTCACCCTAATTCTAAAATGTACATGTGTTCTACTGAGTCCTGCTTGAAATTCACTTACAGAGTCAGACCTAGTATTCTGAGACGTCTTCATCCCTCCCTAGACCCTTTCCTACCTAGAGGCTTTGTCACAGGCCAACAGGGGGTGAAGGCGGCCACCTACTACAAACCTCACAGCCACACAAACTTCTCCTTTGCATGGGACACACCAGAAATCGTTCTCGGTGGCATGAATGCAGACAGTGAGCAGAAGCGTCCCAGAGCAGCGGCAGTGAGGACCTGCCAAGGCTAACAGGATTGCCGGCTCTGACCCGGAGTCAGACCCGGGGGCTTCCGGTCTGGTCCTGTGTTTGAAATCTGACCAGGTTCGGGTGTTTTTCTCCACGTCACTGTGAACTTCTTGGGAAGAAACAGCACTTCTCATTAGAGAAGATCTGGGGGGAATAAGCCACGATGGGGAGAGAACAGACTTTGTTGTGGTTGTTTTTTCTCCCCTCAAATACCTACTTGCATCGTTGGGTTAGTGTACCGTAACAACAACTGAAAAGGATTTGTTTCTCCAAGTAGAGGGTCACCTTGGAGTGATTAGCATCGCTGCCAAAATATAATCCCTGAGCAAACGACGGATGGGGGCACTGACGAGTTTCTACAGGAAGGAGCCCAGCAGACAAGTGATCCGGGAAAGGCCCTGACTTACACCAGAGGAAACACAGATGGAAATGGAACTGTTTGCTTTCCCTTCCACGTGTCTGACAGATTCCCCCAGGTTCTGTGGGGTTCATTACAAAGGTGTCAGACCCCATCAGAAATTTGAGGGCAGCCGCACATTATCAAATAAATAAAAAGAACACTTGTTTGTCCAATCGTGGAGGATTTAAGTTGCTCTGAATCCTATCCTTCTGCCAAATTTCCTGTTCCTTGCATAATGAGATACTTTCTAATTAGCATAGCACAAATAGTCCTGATCCTCTTTGCAAGTCTGGATACATTTTTAAATGTTTCTTTTAAAGTACATCAGGATTTTTCACACTCTATAAAGAGGCAGGAGCATTAAAGCAAAGTCGTTTGGTTCTTCTTCTTTTTTTTTTTTTTTTGCTTTTGCTTTCCTTTCTTTTTTTTCTTTTTTCTTTTTTTTTGCTTTGTAATGGAAAGGTCATGGGACTGGAAGGCAGCAGACTAGATTCTGGTTTGGGCTAAGCTGCTAATTAGCTGTGTCATTTTAAGCAAATTGCTTTACCTTTGAGGGCCTCAGATTCCTTTTCAGCAAAATGAGGGAGGAGGCCGGACCAAACAGAAAGTCCCTCCCAGTTTAAAACACTATGATCCTATTTGTGAAGCTCCAATGATTCCTTGTCTCCTTCTCCAAAAGTTGGAGCAAGTGACTCTCTTTGCCTTAAAAATTCACAGTGAGCTAAAATACAAATAGATAAACGCATCAGTGGAAAGGGATGCAATTTAAAGGCACACAGACATTTAATTGTGAAATTACGAAGGACCTTTGTATACCTCTCTTCCCTAGAGAGCTATACGTATTTTCACCTAGCTTTGTTTGACAAATATGTAAACACACACACACACACTCTCTCACATAATGGAATCCCCACTGACATGAAGGAATACTGAGGCAATGAAAACAAAGTCCTAAATATCGAAAAGCTGTTCCAGTCTTTTGGTATACTAGGAAAAAAAAAAAAAAAGAATCCAGTCAGTTTAATAAAATAATTTGGATTTCCCAGCAACATCTGGGTTTCAGGATTTGACTGGCAATATCAAAATTCATAAAAACACAGAAATCTATCCCGGTTTTGATTATGAACTCCTAGAGAGCGAGAACCATGCTGCCTTTATGTGCTTCATGGTCAACACCGCCTGCCGGGTGGATTGAGACTTGCCCATAAAGGTTTCCATCCCCTGGACCTGTCCTGTCTTTCCTGTCACAGCCACACCGACACCCACGACCCGGGACCCCACCTTCCTTCCAAGGGCCGCACGCTGCATCTCATTTGGGGGACTTCCAGGTCTGGTTGGCCCAGCGCCCCCCACCTCCCGCATCCCGCATCCCTGCGGGTCCTGGCCACCCTCATCCTCTTTGATCACCACCAACTTGACTCAGTAAGTGCCTGTCGCACTGGGGTCACCCGTTCAGAGCCCTCGGCTCCCACAGCCCCGTGATCCTGCCCTATTGTATCGGCCTGTTGACACAGCTGCCTCCCCGCTCTCACTTGGCGGGAATCAGAGCTCAGAGGGGCCTTGGTCACAACTGTAGCTCCCGGATACCCGAACGACAAAGGAGGAAAAGAGAGAATGGACAAAGGGCGAGCAAGGTGCTGAGCGAGGCACGGTGGACATCCCAAGAACCGACGACCTCCATCATCCCGAGCCCCACCTTCCTAAAAGATGTACCATATACGGTGTGAATGTTCGATAACCACCAAAATACGGTCTAAATAATCTCATTCCTCAGGAGGGAAGGAATCCTGAAGACTGAGAATATCAGAGAAACCTTCCTATATAAAGAGAAGGGTGCGAGCGCATGTGTGTATGCGTGCGTGTGTGTGTGGGCAACAGGAACCCACTGATGTTTTTTCCATGGAAGAGGACCCAAAATGAAAAAGGATGCCTAGCAGTGGTATATAAATACACTGAAATAGCGCAGAGATTATTTTCTTGACTTATTATTTTTAATTTTAATTCAACGAATTAACATATAATGCATTACTGACTTCAGAGGTACAGGTCTGTGATACATCAGTCTTATATATAACACCCAGCGCTCATTGCATCACATCGAAATGGCATAGAGATGAAAGTACGAATTATATCCTATAATTATGCAGCCCTGAAAAATTGTGACAATTATAGATGTGGAAAAGCAATCATATCGGTTAAATACAAAAAGTAGGCTACAGAACCATATAGGTGATAGAATCACAATTTAAGATATTTTTCTCATTTTTATAAATGAGAATATTGAGATAAATAGGAGTGAAAACTCAGAGTGTTAACAGGGAAGCTCTCTGCGTGGTGAAACAGGTGACTTTTCCCTTCTCTCTTCCCATCCTTCTTTCTCGCCTTCTCTCTCTTTGCTTATCTGTATCTTCTAAATTTTTTTTTCCCATGAACGTGAACCACTTGGGTAATTTTTGTAAATCTCCTCTGAATAAGTAAATAGCCTGTTTATAAATATTAAACAGCGCAGGAAGGAGGTGGCGAGGATTCGGCCCCAGGCGGCGGCCACGGGAATTGGGAAGGAAGCAGAGCTGAGAGCAATTACAGAGGCAGAGCTGCCAGAGGTGGGTGATCAATTTAAGGGCAATCAGAAATCCAGTGTGACTCCCAGGTTTTCAGCCCCGTGGGGGGAAATGCTGGTGATGCGGCCAGGAATTGGGGCCAGCACCGAGGGCAGTGAGTTTGGAAGAAAAGATCATTTCCCCTTGACATGTCTGCTTGAAGGAGTGACAGGTCGTCCAAGAGGGACTGAAGTTCAAGCCGGGGTGGGGCGGGGGGGAGGGGGGTAAGATGGCTGTAGATTTAGGAGTCACGCCCCGCCCCAGGTCAGACTAGGCGCCCCTCCCTGGTGCCCACAGGACACCTCCAGCGGGGCGGCCCTTGGGCTGCGCCCAGATGAGCCGTCTGCTGATCTCCCTTCCTCACTAGACCTTGGACTCTGGGAGGCAGAGCCCAGCAGACGGCGCGTCAGGTCCCCCTCAATGCCGAGGTCAATGCCTGGGGCAGAGCAGGTGCCCAGGGAGCATCCCTAATTGCTAAACCCTCCACGATGACAGCTGAAGCAGGGGGAGGGGATGAAATGCCTGGGGGAGAGCGGGAGGAGCTGGATGGACAGACACTTGGGAAATACACGAGCGTGGGAGGGGCAGGCCGTCCACAAAACAGAAAACAGAGGCAGGTCGGATGCGGAACAAAGACAATACAACTTCCCTGCAACTCCCGGAGGGGAGCTGCAAAGCAGGAAAGGAGACCAACAGGGACCCACGGTGGTGGGGACAGTCCGAGGGGACAGGACGGGGAAGGTCGCCAATTACGAGGTTACTGGCGATTCAAGAGAGAATGGTGTCAGGAAGGAAATGCAGTGAATGAAGGCAGAACACTCTCGGAGGCTGTAGTGAGCTCAGGGAGAAGCTGAGTCAGGGCAGACTTGCGCAGAAGCCCAGAGGGGGACCTGCACCGGCAGCCGTAGGAGGCAGAAGGAAGAGGAAAACCCGTGTGATTTCCCCGAGCTCCGGCCGCCCGCGGCCCTCCCAGCCCACACCACGCAACTTAGCTCTAATTACACGCTCAGATCGTTCCCCGCTGATGCTGCTGTCCTCTCCCCTCATTTAGATGGCGGACCGAACCGTGGGGACTTCCCACAGTATATTTCTCGACGAGATTTGGTAGTGATGGTTTGGCTCCCGTCGGATCGGGGCCAAAGAGAACACAGCCCCAGACATAAATACACAGGCGCTAACTTCTAAACGGACACTACCGCAAAAAAAAAAAAAAAAGGCTATTCTTAAAGTAGCCCCTTGACATCTCCCTTCTCTCTTTCCCTAACAGCAATGCACTCGAGCAAGGGAGTTATCGCCCCCCACCAAGGCGACCGCACCACTATCAGCTGCGAGTGAGCGGGGGAGGGACGCGTGGTCGGGAGCAGTGGCAGCCTCGGTCAAGGCCAAGGCATCTGCGGCCAGATCCGTGTGCCCCGCGGGGGGCCCAGCGCCTGCACTCAGCATGGTTCGTTGAGAGGTACCCCTCTGCAGCAAGACTTTCCAGAAGCTGGTCAGGGAGCTCCCAGCAAGGCCGGGAATGAAGCCCAACACGGAAGCTGACTCAGAAGGGACTGGCCCAGGCAACTGCCAGCCTCCGCTGAGCTCGCCCTGCCCGACCCGCAAGGCAGCAGCTGAGAGCAGGGCCCTCCTGCTGTCCCTGCTACGAACTCGAGATTCCTGCGGAGCCGGCACCACAGGGCAGCCAGAATGCCAAGGGTCACTTCAAAAAGAAGGCAGGATGGAGGTGAGGAGCTCACACGTGCCCCCCAATTCACACGCTTCCACACAAACCATTAACGTGAGGCCTCCATAGGTCATTCCAACCGTATCTTCTGCTGAATAAAACCTCGTGGCTTGCTCACGTGTATTTTGCAATCGGAGAAATCAACTCTGCCCATTTAGGCACTTTTTTTCCCCTTAAGCTTGAAGATGCTTATATACACAGAAAAGAAGTGTATGATAAACATACCCATAATAAACTTGACCAAAGATTTTCCCACACGGAGATATTTTCAAAATGTATGCCAAACGTACGAACGTTGGTTTTTCTTCAATAATGAGCTTGGCTCTTGCCATGCCAAGCTACTCTTGCTATAAGTTACGCTTTCCAGCAAGAAAAAGTGAACATGTGGAAATTACATGAACGCTTTCGGGACGCTGGGGTCCATTTAATGTACTGAAGCAACAATTTATCAAATAGGACCCAAGAGTCCAGCCTTGTGGCCCCTTTCCCATATGCTAAACGACTCCCCCAAGACAAGAATCTGCATCATTAATTAAAGAACTGGCACCGTCTGCACTAACCTGAGAGCGCCCTGCTGGAGAAGGGACGCGAACGTACGCGGGAACTGCGAAGTGAACAGTTGGAATGCGGAGTTTTCGGAATTAAGCACTTAAAGCCAGTGTGTGTGATTCAACTTCCTTGCTAACCTAGGGTACAACAGGTGTGGGAATTAATTCTGTTATTTCCACTCCCCCTCATTTTAACTCGGCCAAATGTTCCAGATTGAATTATTCTGTGGGTTTTAGATTAATCACCAAAGGGGGAAAAAAAATCAGGGTGAAGAGTTTCTTGCTAAACACTAAGGTTTCGGGGCTTGTCAGGAAAGAACAAATTATCCACGGAACATTTCATATCCAGGAGACTCAGTCGAGTCTCAAAGATCTGAGATTTCAGTGTTGCCAAACTAGCCAAGAATTGCCAAGTATTATACTAAATTCGTATGCACATTAAAAAATACTCCCTGTTTATAAACAATCTTCCATATGCGTTGGACAGAAAAGCGCTAAGTTACGATTCACCGGCTGACTTCTGCAATCTGTCATTAATTGCTATTTTCAAGTTAAAATTATCCCATTAAATTTATTTCCAGGGCTCTCTATCAAACCTGTTTATAAGCAAGCTTCCATTTCCCAATGAGATGTCAAATAATTTACCTAATGGTTCCATTTACATAGGATTTAACTTTCTATGTAAACATTTCAGAAAAGCGGGCCTCTCTTGTGCACAGTTTATTATTTTAAAACTTACGTTCACTTTGTATAAAAAAGAACAAACTCAACTCTCCCCTTCCCGACCCCTCCCAGCCTCCTATGAATTGAGTTTTTTTTTCCCAGGGGCTGGAGTTTGTAAGTTTCGGTCGAAGCTCTCGGAACAAGTAGAAATCCTGATTAAAGCACACGCGCTTGGACACGCACCATCTAAAGCCTCTGTGTTTTATGTCTGGTGTCTACGTAGGTCTCGGCTGTTAGGGAATCTTGCTATTGGCTCAAATTGTAACGCCAATCAAACATGGGGCAAAGGAAACTAATCTAAAGATATTTCCCCTGGACTCATCTGAAGGTACCTTCTTTTGGATAACAAATAGCAAAGTCCAAGCTAAGTGATCTACGACAGCGATGAACCAATTCATTCTCCCAAACACTTAAATGTGTTTCATGAGGACCTTTCCACAAGTGTCCGGAAAGAAGGTAAAAACGCATTTATGAGAGAACCATCTGAACGTGGAGAGCAACTGACAAATAATTCTACATTTATGGAGAAATCATGAAAGTATGAGGGTCCAGTGGGGTAAAAGTTTATAGCACTGGAGTATCCCCCCACATGAAACACACAAATAAGCCTCCTGATGGTCCAGATTTGGCACAAATCAACTATTAGGGTCACTGTTGCCAGACTGAAAAAGAAAAACAACCTGTCAGGTTTTATGAAGTATTGTATTTAAAAATTCAGACCAATTCCTGAGTTTCTTCCGTCTAGCAACATACCCCAGAGTTCAGTATACTTACTCTCCAGTGTGGGTCCTGGTCTCTGGCTTTGCGAGTGGTCTGTGAAATGCACAGATGGTAATCATCTGCGGCTTCCTTCCAATCCCGACGACTGCTGCTTTATTCTCTTGATTTCCTTTGGTGCCAGAGACGTCGTTCTCTTCCAGGGTTACCGCATGTTAAGTGAAACTGCTGTCAACATTTTATTACGTTCAGCATTTCTGGCTTCCCGATAGCTAACTCAAACATTAAAGATAGCCGTGCTCTGTATATTTTTCAATCTCCTTATTCTCTTTCCACCCCCTCCGTGGAAGGGAGCTGGGTTCTCCCGAAGCTGCACAGAGGTTTAAAGTTTCCAGACCGCATTAAAATAAATACTAATGCAATTCATTTCTACCTTCAGACGTGCCTTTCCTTCCCCGGTGGCTCCGACAGCGCTGATTTTCCCACACTCTCCTGTAATGGGGAACGGCTTGTCTGGGCAAGCAAGATAGCACTTGGGCAGGAGATTAAAAGCCCACACTGTAGTCACTAAGTCCCTGCGGGGCTGGGCCCTGAATCCACTCAGTCTCCACACACTGTCCCCTAGACTCGAAAAGCAACCAGAAAAGCGTAACGACTAAGACAATGTCTTTCGGGCATTTCCAGACCCTCGAACTACCTGCACTTTATGTCACAAAACAGAGCTTCAGCTCAGAGGCCGGGACAAGGAGGAAATGCCTTACTTTCATTTCCGGGCACCCTGAAGCATGTGAACATTGAATCCCGACCCAGATCTAGAAGCAAGGTGACAAAGTCCCGTGCAGCCCAGAACGGTCCCCCGTGCGTAATCAGCCCTGACACTGTCTTCCACCTGCAACACTGTCCTGCTTTCATCAACCCTTGGTTACCCTCTCTGTAGCTTCTGACCGCAGTTCTGGAACGTTCTTTACATCGACCATGTACTTCCGTGCAACTAGCTGACACTCTACCCCCCAAAACAGGTTCAAGTAACTATTTAGCCGTTGCGACTGTTAAGAATTGACACCTTTCTCCCAGCTGTTACTTACACTGAGGCACACTTCCGTCAACATATTTTATTTGCTAGGTTTAAGTATTTTTCTTTTTCCTTATTAACAGAAACCCTTAAAAACCCACCTCAAACTTACACAGAAGAATCCTTCCGCCTTAAAGGAGGACTCCTCCCAAGGCCCAAGGTGTGGTCAGATCATCCAATCTAGAGTAATTTCGATGTGGGTGTAACACAAGGCAGGATTTTCCTTTCTCCCATTTGCTGCCTGATTAAAGCATGAAGGAGAACGTTGCGACATATTCTTCTTTGGACATTTTTAAAAGAAATCTTGTTACAGAATCTCAGGGATGATCCATAAGTCCATAAATATTATATCCAAATATAATAAATAACAATTATTATAAATAGAAAACAAAAAATAATCAACAAAAATCTTCATCTGAGGGTTGGGAAAGAAGATATTCTCTCTCTCTCTCTTTTTTTTTTTTGGTCCTTGAAGAATCTGAATAAAGCTTTCAGCATAAGAAAATGCAGATATTTGGGGAAGTTGGGTATAACTGAAAACATTAGGAAAGAAAAATCCATCAGAATTCTGAGGGGTCTGGAAAAAGAATTCATGGGGCAGTAAAACAAATAGGAAACAAACACCACCGAGAAGGGCTTCTCCTTTGTGTCACATAAATAGAAACTGGGCTGAGCTCTCTTCTTGCCTTTTCCCGATCCAATCTTACCCTGTCGTTATCTTGATGTGGATGATCCCAGCCTTGACTTTACTCTCCCTCCCAAGTTCTAGTCTCACATGGCCAATTAGGGACATCCCCACCTAGGTGTCCTATGTATGCCTCAGACTCAAGAGGCTTTAGTTGTGGCGGCCTCCACATTCCATATTTTCGATAAGCCCAGCCCCCTACTCTCCAGTGCCAGCACTGTCTTCCTCTTGCAAAGTCCTATCAATGCTACCTCCAAAATATTTCTTGCATCTCTCTCCTATGAATCTACATCCTCTCTTCCATCCCCAGGTGGGACCAGCCGACCCCCATGGGCAGTAGGCTTGGCCTACTCTTCTGTTCCCTCCACCCTGAGGCAGGGGACCTTTAACTTAACCTGAGCCATTTGCACCCTGGACAGCAGGTAGCACGGACCGACGGTCCCTCTAGAAAGTTGTAGTTTTAATCAAACAGCTCCCAGTTCCCTGATCCCAGCCACCTCCAACCCTCAAATAACAGGCTTCGCCCGTAGGCCTTGTTCCCAAGCTCCTGTTTTGCTGATTGCCCAGAACATCGGGCTCCTCCTGGATCTGGGACTCCTGCCAGTTTCCCAACTTGGCCCCGACAAACCTTTCTTCCATCTCCAGTTCAGTACTTGGAATCTGCTAGCCCCTGCCACACCGCGTTCCCACCCAGAGTTAACCACCGCACCTATCAGAAACTGCTTGCCAGCACTCAGCGCAGCGTGAACTCCCACCAAGCCAAGACCAGAGCCGGAAGCCAGGCACTCGGCAGAACCCTCCGTGCTCCATCTGGGCCCCGACGTGGGCTCCGGGGTCCTGTTCCAGCTTGGGGCACACCACACGCTTTGGGTTGTTTGGGCTCTGAATCGACACTTCTGGTTTTACCCCTGTTATGGCTGTCTGGACATTTTGTTGTTTCCGATCCTCATTCCTAAACTTCCGCTTCCTCCATAACTATGACAGCTTGCTCCCATTTGGGCATGGTCTAGAACAAAGAAGCCATCCTGCCGTCCCTCTCCCAGGCAGCCACCTCTCACCCTCATCAGCCAACTCTCCTAGTTTCTGCCTATGACCACCACTGTTCGTCGCCAACGGAAGAGCGAGCCTCCTTTCTTCCCAGTATACCAGACCCTGACAGACAGACCGTGCTTGAGCCCTAAGGAAAGGGTCATGGTAAATCTCATTCCTTTTGTCCAGTGACTGATGGCAGAGGGCATGCGACCTATTCTTGGCTAATTCAATATAAGAAGTTTTCTAAGAAGGATTTCTGTCCTGATATTTTCTAGAAAACACCAGGAAAAGGCCTTGCATCAGTCCTCCACCTTAAACACACAGGAGACATCTGGAGCTACCGCAGCCACCTTGAGATTAAAAGGCAACAACAAAGGATGTAAGAGACGATATTCGAATGACGCCAGAGGAGACAGACAGATAGGCCCTGCGCTCTTGACAGCGTCATTGGTCTACTTCTCTAGCTTTTGCCTGTCCATCCCAGGTTTTTTGTTATGTGAGTCAAATAAACTCCTATCCATCTGAGCTACCGTTAGCCATGTTTTCTGTGACAGGTGACCAAATAACTTTCTGCTAATAGAACAGACATGTGAACTGCATAACTTGCAGGAAGACTGTGCTGAGTTTTGATGCCCTGGGTCAGGGTAGTCAATACTCCCCCATTTCCTTCTCCCTTCTTCTCATTCAATCACTCTCTTCCCCAATTCGTTCTATACCAAAGGCAGTAGAGTCAGGCGGCATTTTGTACTTAGCAGATACGTATGTTTTCTTTGAGATGCACAATACTTTTATGGTACGTGAGTGACATCATCAGAAACGATGGAGTGGGGAACCATGGGCTAGGCTCTCCACAAACAGCTAATAAAAACTGTCAGAATCGACTTCATCCAAAATCTGGAAACTAGTTAAATGATTATAGCAACCAGGTAACACACAGCCAAGAAAACGGTGTCTAAATATCAGTAGGAGAGATGTGTGGCATTTTAACTTACCCTAACCCCATGCCCCCAACCTAGCTCAGTGGTGGTCTTGAAGACACAACCCACTTGCCCGGTGTGGGTTCCTGGTGCCGGAAGGAGCAGTGCAGACCTTCTTTCCAAATAATTATGGTTATTTGTTTCTGGATCTGTCTGGTGGCTCCCTGAAGGACTGGTGTGGGTTTATCTTTATTTCATCTAATTCAGAACTCTCCCTGGGTGAAAAAGGGAGTACCCGAGAGGCATTTATCAAACATGTTAAAGGCAAATGAATTTTCTGCTGCCGCGAGGGGTAAGGGGTACTCTTTGGAACAAATAACAGACACACCAAAAAGCCTGGGAGAAAAGGCTGGGAATGAGACACTTTGGGAAATAAAGCCTTTGAAAAGCTCTCACATATCACTGGGAATTTAATAGCTCCTACACATATCCGGGGCAAGGTATGCTTAGAAAAGACCCGAGAAGGCCCTGATCTCTCACTTCCACCTGTCTTTTAGGCCATGAGCAAGCAGAAAGTGAAGGCTAAGTTAGAGTTGTAAACTGCATGGCTGAATGTTGAAGGCAAGCCCCAGCACTCACAGCCTATTCTGTGGGTTTTTTCTTTTTAAAATTTCTTTATTCTTTTCCAACTCCTACTTCTTCTTCTTATTATTATCATTATCACTGTTATTACCTTCTGTCTGTTTTGAGATGCTTAAGGAAATCTGTCAAATTGTTAGCTGATCACTATGCTAAGACTTCAGTGACCTTACATGACAAATAATACAAACCTCACAAAAATTAGTGCAGAAAAGTCACTAAGCCACCAAAAGCAAGAACCACTTGTGAAGGAGAAATCTGATTTCCAAAGCAGCCACAGTACAGTATTCAAAATATATAGTTTTCAACAAAAAATTATAAGGCATGCAATGATACAAGAAAGTATGGGCCCATACATAGGGTGAAAAAGAAATTAATAGAAACTCTCTCTGAGGAAGCCCAGATATTGAACTTACTAGACGGACTTTAAATCAATTATTTTAAATATGATCAAAAATCTAAATAAACCTTATACAAAGAACTGAAGGAAATCAAGAGAACAGTGTCTCACCAAATAGAAAATATCAATAAACAGAGAGAGATTATCACACACACACACACACACAAAAGAAAGAGAGAGAGATGGAGGGAGGGAGGGAGGGAGAAGGACACAGAGGGAGAGAGAGATTGAAATTGTGGAGTTGAGAAGTAGAATAATTGAAATTGAGGAGCACAACTTCAGATGTGAACAAACAGAAGAAAGAACTAGTGAACTCGAAGATAAATGAATTGAAATTACCCAATCTTAGGAGCAGATAAAAAAGAATGCAAAGAAATGAACAGAGCCTAAGGAATTCAAGGAATACCACAAGCATACCAACATATGCATAATAGGAGACCCAGACAGAAAAGAGGAAAAGAGGTAGAAAGAACATGTGAAGAAATGATGACCATAACATTAATCTACATATTCAAGAAGCTCCAGGGACTCCACGTATGATAAACTCAGGACTACTTTGAGACACATGGTAATCAAAGTAATGAAAAAACAGAATCTCAAAAGTAGAGAGAAAAGGCTTGTCACATACAAAGGGTCCATTATAAGATTAACAGCTGGTTTCTTGTTAGAAACCATGGAAACCAGAAGGTCATGACATCTAGGTGCTAAAAGATATTACCAACTAAGAATTCTATATTCAGCAAAACCATCCTTCAAAACTGACAAAGAAATTGACATTCCCAGATAAACAAAAACTAGGATAGTCTGTTGCTAGTAAACTACCCTACAAGAAATGCTACAGAATCCCTCATGCTGAAATGAAAGCAATAACCTGATCTGCATGAAGAAATAAAAACACTAGCAAAGGTAACTACATAGGTAAATTTAAAAATCAGTATTAACATTTTCATACTTCTTTCTTGTGTATATGACCTAAGAAACAACTACACAAAACAATAATTATAATCTATTGTCAAGCAGTACATATGGTATAGAGATGTAATTTGTGACAATAAAGCACATAGGCACAAGAGAACAATCAATCCGAACTAGGGTAAAAGGCTAGGTTCCTAAAGCGATGAATGGCAAAGATCCCCAAGAGAAGACATCCTCTCCTTTTGCCACAGCTCTCCACTTCACTTGTTACCTGATTGGTATTTATAGGAATTTGAGTTTGCAAGTCCTGTGTTTGAAACTCCTCCTAGATTAATCACACTTCTGCTTGGAGACCCCAAATGGTTCTCCACTTCCTAGGAAACAAAATTCAGACTTCTTGATCTGCCATCAAAGACCTGGAATATGTGTCTCTTTTCCAACTTTTTTGGCTTCATCTCTAAAAACTCCATGTATCACATTCTGTACCCCAGATAAATGGAACTGCTGACTAGTCCTATTTCCAATCTTCCCATGCTCATTTCCTACCTGGCTTAAACTTTACAGAAGCTTTTCCAGGGCTGGATGGAAAGACCTTCCCCAGTAAAGTCCATCTAGCCAGATTCCGGTGGTATTCCTTTGCCCATCCCCGCCCAGAAACCGTCTCTCTCTCTTTTACCACTTCTGTGGTACTTCCCTGATGGTATGTATTACTTTCTATTTTGTATGTAGCTGTGGTGGACATTTCTTATTGTTCTTTTTAGATTGTCAGAGAGTCCTCTCAGTAGCTTACAAAGGTCACCTGATTGGGAATCTAAGGAACTTCATTAGAGACAGCCTTGGGGAGACTATTATGCTTTCTGTGTTTCCACTTCATTGTTAAAATAAGTGAAACAACATCTGCTTTACGAGATTCTTGTGAGAATTTAATGATGTCATTTGTAATGTGTAAAGTTCATTTTACAGATGAACTTTATCTGTGAAGTTAACATTTTAGCCCGGGGTCAGAGTCCACATTTCAGTCACATTTATGTCTAATAAAATACTCAACACATAGTAGGTGAGGTGCCCAATAAATTTTTGTGGAATGAACAAGCATGCTAAACTCTGCTGTGAAATGAAGCTGAATAATTTAAAATAATTTAGAGGCATTTTTATTAATGATTTAGCATCCAATCCATAATCTTTACCAGAGGTAACCAGTATAAGAATTTTTTTTATAGATGCAGTTAAATGCCTTACCTTGACTTTTAACACAGCAACAACTTATTTTACCACTAACATGACTTTATTTTTGGTACCCCTCAAGGTAAAAATTTTCTGAACTCAGGGCTATTTTTCACAATTCAATAATCAAGCTGTCAAACGAAAGTGAGAGAAGAGAAACTGACTGCATTAGGTATAGTGAAAGTATACCCAGTTTTATTTAAAAAAAAAAAAAGACTTTAAATACAAGAAGATTAAGTGAGTAAAACTGCCGATTTTATAGTAAAATGAAGCAATTGTTCACCCTGGTTTCACTCACCTACAAAAGTCAGGCAACCTAAAGAGAGAAATGAGTTCACAGGTTTGTTTTTCTAAGAAATCCACTGTTCATTTCCTGCAGACATTTTGCAGCACGAAAATGTTCAACTGGACCATGGGAACTCCCCAGGACCAGTTCAGAGGGGAAGAAGAAGAAAAAAAATGACTGCTATTCTAATTATTAATCATGATAGTGTGTCTCTTTTTCAGAGACTGATATTCCAGAACACTCAACAAATATAAAGTCACCAAATTGAATAATGGTTTTGTTTTTTTATAAAAATCTATTAGACTTTTTAGAGAAGAAATTGGAACTTGATGGGGGGAGTGGTGCCTGGAAGGCTTAGTCAGTTATGCATCTGCCTTCGGCTCAAGTCATGATCCCAGAGTCCTGGGATCGAGCCCTACAAAGGGCTCCCTGCTCAGTGGGGAGTCTGCTTCTCCCTCTGTCCCTCCCCCTGCCTGTGCTCTCTCTGTCTCTCTCTCAAATAAATAAATAAAATCTTCTAATAAAAAAAGAAAGAAATTGGAACTGGGTATAGATGAAATTAAAGAACTAAACAATTTTTTCTCAAAGTTTTATACCTATGCTATGTAAAATTGATTATTACAATATGACTTTATGTATCTATCTACATATGTATATATATAGACATATATTGCACGTACCAACATATATTTATTTTTTTATTTAAAGATTTTATTTATTTATATGAGAGAGCATGAGCACAAACAGGGGGAGGGGCAGAGGGACAAGCAGACTCCCCACTGAGTGGGGAACCCGACATGGGACCTGACCCCAGGACCCCAAGACCATGACCTGAGCCGAAGTCAAGTGCTCAGCTGACCGAGCCACCCAAGTGCCCCTCACAACATAAATTTTATATCTGTAATATATACATTTTTATATAACATATAAACATATATGAATATATGTTGATATATACTAACTGAGGAGAAACAAATGCACAGAACTGAGTCAACTATAATTACAATTATGAGAAAATACACTGGCATATGAGGAATCTGGAATGAATGGATTATGAAATAATGGATGAATTTTTTTCTTTTTAAAAATTTCTCTCATGCTATTACCCTTATAGTAATGAAAATTCAGACAAGAAAATCTAGGATTTTTTTGTTGTTTTGGAGGGTTTTTTGTTGTTGTTGTTTTGTTTTGTTTTTGCTAAAACAAACAGAATACTTCTAAGCACTCAAGCTAGTGCATTTAGTGGTCTCCAAGTATGAATACAAAAAAATGACTGAAATATATTAGTAGGGGACCTTTAGGAAAATTACTTTCTTCTGCTAATGTTACACATAGTTTTTAGTTTATTTGCATTGTCATTCTCTAAATTGTCTCTAAAATTTAAATTTAAGAAGTGTTAAAACAACTGATGAATTACAGTATTTTTTAATTTGGAACAGAAAAATTCCTTAGCACTAAGTTTAGAAACCACCAAGAATTCTTGGGTTTGAAGTAAAACTCCAAATAAAACATTGGGTAGTTCATCATCTTCTTTTTAATACTGGTGCTTTTCTATTTAAGGAAAGGATTATAAGTTTAGGTTGCATTTTTTTAATAACCCTCTCTAAGAAGCAATTGCTTTTTATAAATAAGCGAGAAACATGTGTGCTGATTATTTTAACATGCTTACTTTATTTGCTTTTCAGGTAGACAATTCTCATGAAATGTCTTTCCTCTCATTTGCTTATGTGCTTCTGCTCCCTCACTATCCTCAAGGAATCATGAAAAGTGAGAGTGTTTTTGCCCCTGGACCACATTAATGTCCTATGTTTCTGTGTGTCACTAAACGTTTAATAGTTTAAGATACATCTTTAACAGCTAAATATAAGGAAATGGCTAATATTTAACATACATTTTTCAGATGCATTGTTTTTTTACTGTGAAAATCACTCAAGACCTTCCCGGTCTATGGACGACACACTTCGACATCACTGATATTTACATACTTTGTCCATGTATATCCTTGGCTATGGCTATTGGCTGTCAAATCCTATTTATTTTCCATATGAAATGAAGTAATTGAAAATATGTTAGTAATTCTGAAAGAATTCTGTAATACTAAGACGGAGAGAGAGAGAAAGTTCTGCAGTGCTACTAACGTATGGATATTAACATGTTGAATTGGAATTCACCTTTATATCTTTTTTCCATAATATCTTCATCTTCCCCAAATTCTACATACTTGAAAATCCACTGAGACTTCAGCCAAATGAGTTGCTTATGCTTTCTTTTTTTTTAAAAAAAATATTTTATTTATTTATTTGACAAAGAGAGGGAATACAAGCAGTGGGAGTGGGAGAGGGAGAAGCAGGCTCTCCGCTGAGGAGGGAGCCTGATGTGGGGCTCGATCCCAGGACCCTGGGATCATGACACCAGCCGAAGGCAGACACTTAATGACTGAGCCACCCAGACGCCCTGCTTACGCTTTCTTAAGCCCTTATTTCACCTTGTTGATGAGACTATAGAAAAACATTAGAAATATTACGCAATAATACAAGTTCCATGAAAGCATGAACTTTGGCAATTCTGTTCACCACTGTGTCTTGACCCTATGGGATCGTACCTGGTATACAGTGGACACTCAATAAATGTCTGTAAAGTATTTGTTGTACTTGCACAACTAAATCACAAAAAAAGACTGAGTTTAGGGATCAAAGAACTGCAAATGGAAATGTAATCAGTTTTGCTGTCGACAACCACAAAAATTCTTTTTCACGACTACTTTCTAAAGTTGAATCTCTTAAATTCTGCGCCTCTTCTAGAATCAGATAGAGCATCATTTTAATCAGTGTGGGCTAGCTCACCTTTGCTGACACGCAGAAGTTGCTGCAAAGCCCAACTCTGGGAGCGGGATCCGTTTAGTAAACTGTCATTTCACTTCCCTTAGTGACCACCTGCTCACCTGTAGGAAGGTAGGCCACTTCCAACAGGTAAACAATAGATCCGTCCGCCTTGGGCGAAACAGACGCAGTCCATTTGAGCCTTTTAGCAGACTTTCCATTTATGATAAGGAGCGCTTACACCACTGCAGTGCCATTAGAGTCTATAAATGTAAATGCACTTTTGTGCCTTTCGTTTGAGTCTCTGCGCTCATTATTTGCGACTGCCCTTTTAAAATCCTAAGACCTCGGCTCAGCGCTGGACGGTCAGATGGCTCGAGGAAACGGGATCACGTGGTGTTGTAGATTCGCTGCCCCCGACCCTGGAGGACCGCAGGCGGAACTCATTCACCTTCCTTCCCCTTAAAATTATTCTCTGCGGCTGATCTGGCTGTCTAAAGAAAAAGAGCCCACCTCTCCGTCTGGAGGAAAAGTTGCACGAAATGCATGAGGAAGTCTACTGTAATGTTGGGAGGAACAACTCTTGGTCACCCTAACCCTTTCGCACACCCTATGGCTAGTGCGGCTCCTGGGTCCCCACTACCCCCTGCCTGGCACCCACCCCGGGACCCACCTTGCAGGGGCTCCCTCCACGACAGCAATTCAGACCGCAGACTCCTTCTCCCCCCATGTCTCCCCCAGGGCTGGGAGGCCACTTTCCCCTCTGCTAGCTACCCTGAGCTTCCCACGCTTGGGGTATAAACCATTCATCTCCAGGCCCAGGGTCTTCCCGATCTGCTCCCGCGGCAGGAATCCTCCGCTTTGAATCCCCATAGCGCTTATTTCTGGGCGGGGAGGGGTTCCTTACTCCAGCTTCAACCCAAACATCCTTCTGTTTGTTTGTTTTCTATGTTGGGCTCCCGGGAGGTGTTAATTTGAAGAAGGGATTCTGTCATTTAAAAAAATAAATACAAGCATAAAATCCAGAAACCATTGGTCTACAGTGCTAATTTTGGTAAACATCCAGTTACTGGATGATTTCATGTTGATTCCTGTCTTGCAAACCAAATAAGGAGGCTCCTGAAGGGTGGAGTTTACCTTATTTTTGGTTGGTTTCCCTCCGAACGCAGCATAATGCTATGTACATGTCAGTGTTCTAGAAAATCGAGCTGAGTAAATGAATTTTACTGTTAGAATATATAACACAGATACCTCCCTCTAAAAATGAACCTTAGGGGGTGCCAGGAATTTCTATATCTCAGTTTGACTGGCTATTACATGGTATGTATGTGTGTGTATGTACATACTTAGGCACATATATATGAATGTATGTGTATATACATATACGGTGTGTGCATGTGTAGATATATAAAATCAATAAGCTACATACTTAAGGTTAATGCACTTTATGTGTTTCACTGCATTATGTTAACCCTCAACTTTTAAGTAAATAAACGCAACTTAAAAGTAAGAAAAAAACATACTCCATGGGCATTAATCAAATCCATACTGTATTCCAGGCAAGGAACAACGTTCCACATTCATCCCCAGTCAGGCCCTCTTATTGCCTGCACACAACACTGAACATGCATTGCTGAGATGAACGGGGTCCTTACCCTCTCAGCGTTTAGAGTCACATGAGGAGGATAAACTCTTAAACACGCAATCGTCGTCAGGAGTGACGTGTGTGCACTGAACCAGCAATGCCCAGACAGAAGCGAAAGAAACATCCAATTTTGTAAATGGGAGACATCTGGGGCGCCCGGATGGCTCAGTCAGTTAAGGGTCCGCCTTCAGCTCAGGTTACAATCTCGTGATCCTGGGGTCCTGGGATCCAGTCCCGAGTCGGTTCCCTGCTTGGTGGAGAGTTTGCTTCTCCCTCTCCCTCTGCCCCTTCCCCGCACCCTGTATTCACTCTCTCTCTCTCTCTCAAATAAATAAATAAAATGTTAAAAAAACAAAAACAAAGACCAAAAAAACTGAGTTGTGAGGCCGAGTGGCCGCCCCTGGGTCCAGGCACCTATATTCTAAATTTGACGAGATAAACACACTTGATCTGAAGAATGTAGCTTGACCAAAGCAATACCCAAACTCCAAACACTCTAAGAAGCTGCAGCCTAGAAAAATAATGGCATTTCATAAATAGAAAGATATTCTTGAGATGCGAGCCTCAAAAGAGAACTGAATACTTATCCTGAGTCTTTCGTAGACTCAGAGAATAACTTCTCTATTTTTTGCTTTTTAAAAAATTATTCTCTAGGGGCGCCTGAGTGGCTCAGTGGGTTAAAGCCTCTGCTCAGCTCATGATCTCAGGGTCCTGGGATGGAGCCCTGCATCTGGCTCTCTGCTCAGCGGGGAGCCTGCTTCCCCCTCTCTCTCTGCCTGCCTCTCTGCCTACTTGTGATCTCTCTCTCTCTCTCTGTCAAATAAATAAAATCTTTAAAAATGTATAAATAAAATAAAAAATAATAAAATATTAAAATAATAAAAATAAAAAATTATTGTCTATCAGCCATTTTTCTTTACTCTCCTACACAAGTCTCTGCCTCAGAGAGCATTTCAAGAAAGCACAATTCAAATTTTAAAATGCTTTATTTTAGACAAATCTGGCCAACGCACTGAAGAATTAGTTTTAATCTCCTAACCAGTATAAGCTTTTCCCTAACATCCTACAGAATTTAATATTAAATTGACGGGGAGAGAACGGTGACGCTTCCCTAGAAGAAGGAAAAAGAATTTACCCCCTAAAATTTCCCCAACACTTAAACTGAGACACAAAGTGGCAAGATCAAATATGACAGAGCTGGCAGGACATGGGAAGCTGAAACAGGAAACTCTTTTATCCAGCCTCAAAGATAAGGTTTGGACAAGTGCTTTTCAACCACCCAGGAGGTTGGAGGAAGTAGCAAGATGTGACAGTTACACAGGACTTGAGTATCAGGCCTGGTTCAATCTCAGCTCTGTCACTAACTTGTGATGTGATCCTGAAAATGTCTGCCCAACTCCCCACACTTCTGGCCCTGGTCACTACGGGGGATGGGGGCGGCGTCCTATCACAACCCCGGCCAACACTGAACAGCAAATAACAAAACACCACACGCGTGTGCGTGCACACACACACACACACACACACACAGCTACCGCCAAACGTCATTACCATCATGGGACTAGAGCTGTGCTTGGGATGGTCGTATAGGACGATGACAGATCATAAGATGCACATTTCTGCATGGAAATTTACCAACAGAAGTCAATTTCGACCTGTATATCAACTGGTTGAGCTATTCCCCTTGCTTCTGCGTCTTCTCCTTCTCAATCCCTCTTCCTGTCTTTAAAACCTGCCGCTCGGCTCAGAGAGATTTGCCCTTTCGGTGACAACGATGTGGGGTCTTGACAAGAGCAAATACAGGAACTCGGTAACCCTCTGAGAGTATTAATTTCCATTTTGCTCTTCTATAAAAATGGGAACAAAGAAATGAGAGAGTGCTATGGTCTGGATCTTTGTATCTCCACCCCCCTCCCCCCCGCCCAAAAAAATTCCTATGTTGAAGACGTAACTCTCCATGCGATGGTATTTGGAGGTGAGGGGTTTAGAAGCTGCTTAGGTTTAGATGGGGACATGAGGTGGGGCCCCCACCAGGGGATTAGTGTCCCAGGGGATTAGAAGAACAATATGGCTCTCTGTCCTCCATATGAGGACACAGCAAGAGGACAGACATCTGCAAGCCAGGAACGAAAGCCCTCACCCAGAACCGACTGTGCCAGCAGCTTGATCTTCACCTTCCCAGCCTCCGAACAGTGGGAAGTAAACTCCTGTTGTTTAAGCCATGCAGTCAATGGTATTTTGTTATCGCAGCCCACGAAGACTAATACAGAAATGATGCAAAATATATATAAATACATATACATAGTAACAAAAATGATTTCTTAAAGTGGCCATTGTTAACAGGAAAGATTCAAAGGGGAGGGGTCTGGCATTTACAGGTGGTCGAGGACAGGCCACATGCTGCGTCTCCTCTCTACGGCCACTCAGGGAGCACATACTAAGGGCATTGCAAATATCCTCTCATTTAATCCTTGCAGCTGGGCTAGGAAACGACGTTCCTGTCCCCAC
>CM052800.1:167722196-167775741 GCA_028533885.1 Nasua narica
CCCCCCCCCCCCCCCCCGACGACGACACCTTTACAGGTACGGCATGGAGACTCAAGGAGGAGACTCACGTGGAAACTGAGCCTGCATCCGGACAGCCTTCCTCTCCACCCCACACCCACCTTCTGGCTCCTACCTCCTCTGCACCTCTACAACTACCGCCTCGCTTAGAATGGGGTCAACTCTTGGTGGACATTGCAGCTGTCGCCTCGCTGGTCTGTCTGCTCTCGAGCCCGTTGCTTTCGCAGACTATACAACCAGAGCCATCTTTATAAAATGCACACAAATGTAAGTGTCGGCCCTGGCGTAGAAGTCTCAACTGTTCCCCAAAGCCATGTAGAGAAGATTCAGATCCGTTGCGACATAAGACACAAGGCCATGTTCACCAACCCGGCACCTTCCTGATCAATTTCATTGGTCGGCATGGGTAATGATAAAAAAAAAAAAAAGAAGAAGAAAATAGAATATCAAATATCAGGGTAGCCTGCCTATTCTAAGAGCACTATTCTTGTTTTCATCTGCATGGGTCCTGGCGCATGCGTGCGCGGGGCCGCAGAGCCTCTCTGCACGTGTGTGTGAAGATCCACAGTGCATGGCGTTTTTCTTTCTCTTCTTGCACATTTCCAACCCTTTCGCACTCAGGGTGTGACTGGAGCAGGTGCAGCCGGGGTGAGAAACTCAGGAGACCGACCCTACACTTCTCGAGCCTGAGTTTTAAATCTATTCCCGAAAAAAATGTCTCTTAAGAAGGAAACAGAAGACACTGGGAAGCAAGCAAATACTAAATCGAAAATAATAGCTTTTTCATTTTGACACTGAGCAGCTGAGCTATTTTGCAGCCTAGGTCGAGGGCCTACCACCCTGGTCTATATTTAACTGTGTCTTAGCCATTGACGCAAGAGAACATTTGTATCAGGAATTAACACAAAGCAGACATCTACGGTAGTCTCAGAACAGGGGAAAGAGCTTGTCGGAAGAGCTGAAATAAATGACAGACGCCTTTATCTGAACTTCAGCTAAACACATATAACTTCCTCTTTCCCCCCTCCGCCCCCCAAAATATCTGTAGAATGAATAACTGAAGCAGGACCCAGCCAACTATGACCCACACTCCAAATTCAGCTCTGTGGCCCAGGATCCAAGACTTCTTTGTCCATCTTCAAGAGGCCGAAAAAAACCAAAACGCTACTATTTCGTCGCCAGTGAAAAATCATCTGAAATTCGAATTTTGGTGTCCGTAAACAGAGCCCTCCCGCACAGCCGCGCTCACAGGTCACATCGGTCTGTGGTGACGCAGTGGCAGGACTGAGAAGCCGTGACACAGACCATCTGGCCCACAACGCTGAAAACATTTACTATCCGGCCCTTTGGAAAGCAAGTTTGTCAATCCCTGAATTCACGTTCGTTCCCACGAAGGCCTAGAAATGCTTCCATACTTAGAAATGCTTTTGCACTCAGACGCGAAAACAACTTAATCTTCTATTTCAGGGTTTTTCACGCTGAGTTCTGAGGAGTCCTCTAGGTCAGGGCGATGCCCCTTTGAGAGACATGCGGACAAGCTTCTGAGACTCTTCCCCCTTCTCCCAAAGAGGGCGTTTTGCTTTAAGCCTTATAAAGTGGGATACCGTGCGTCATTTTATTTCAAAAAGGGTTTTCTTGGGGGAAAAAGACAAAAGGAGTTTGGAACTCACTGTGACCTATTTTATCTCTGAGAAATGACTGCAAACATGAGCCAGTTTCAAAGGCTATGAATGAAAAAAACCATCGTGCATCTAAACCCCCCAAAACGAGGACAGCGAGCCCATTAGCCCTTGGCCACGTGCCGCAGCATGGGCAGCCAACACGGTGTGTTATCAGAAACCACGATTTCTGTCCTCAAGTATTTACTTCCACCTCAGCTGAACCCCGTGGGCACATGGCCCTGTAGTACACTTTATTAAATACATAAAATTACAAAGCGATTTGGTTCAGAGGTCTGTATTTTTGCCACACGCCCATTCTCCTGGTGGTAGCCAAATCAGAAACTTTAAAGAAACTACAAACAGGGTTGCAGGGGACCTATTATTTATTTTTATAAGTAATGAATCATTAACAGGTACCTCAGGAGGTAATTAAAAGTAAACTGATAGCAGTTAACCGTAAGGCTCGGAGTTTTCGTGTTTGCTTTTTTAGTAAACCAAGAGTCTTCCATACGCCGTTCAAAGCATCTCAAAAATTAGTTTAGTCATATAGCAGGGAAGCAGTAAACTGATAGGGGCTAGGTCCCATCTGAAAAAGCCGGGCTAATGCATTCTTACAAAGACGCAGTCTCACAGAAGGCCAAGGGCAATCAATTCTAAGGCAGGCTTCTTAAACACTCCAATCACCGAAGGCAGTAAGAACTACCAGGGAAACAGGGAATTACCTGTGTGTTGTATTTTAATGACTATATGTTGTAATGAGCACGAAAAGATCAAGTGACTTCATCTAGAAGCTGTTTTTTGTTTTTTCTTTTACAGGGATCACATGAGGAAATTAATTTCATGAGCCACACACCGGCAAGAACAGAGCATTTGTTGAAAGCGATGCCAGTATTCATAAGTCCACAGGTACATTTTTTTCCATATGAAGGACTCTCTGAAATTGTTATGCCTTCGTGGGAAACTAGATGGCCCGATAGACATGTTTATCTTGCCCATTTTTCAAAATCTTGATTAGCGCAAGATCAACTCGAGTATTTGTTTTCACTGCTCATAAAGTAATACCTTCTTAAAACAGAGTTGTTCTCCACCATCCTCTGATATATAGTTCGGAATGCTTTAATGAGCTGTTTATGTTTCCTGCTCCTGTTTTCTAAACCTCTTACCTGTCCTAAAAAGTTGTAGTATGCTGCGCACCGTGCATATGGTCAAATCATCATGCTGTACTCTTTCAACCTGTGTGGGACTGTGTGTCACTCATAGCTCCCTAAATCTGGAACTAAATAAATGAATAAAAAGCTGTTCCAAAACAGTGAGGGAAGCAACTTCCAAGTGAACCTTACTTTAAAAGAAGAAACAGGGAGGGCCTGGGAGGCTCAGCTGGTTGGGCATCTGCTTTTGGCTCAGGTCATGATCCCAGAGTCATGGGATCAAGTCCCACATCAGGCTCCCTGATCAGCAGGGAGCCTGCTTCTCCCTCTGCTCCTCCCCACCCCGCTCTTGCTTGCATGCTTGCTCTCTCTCTCTCTCTCACACACACACACACACTAAATTAATTAATTAATTAAGAAACAGGTTGGGCAGTTGGAGAGGCTGGGGAGGGACCAGGGAGCTTCAGGGATCTGATTATTAGTGATGTTGCATTAAAAGCTCTCTCCCACAGATCTACCGTACGCACTGTCTCTAAGACCATACTGCCATCACATTCCTTAGCATTTCTGTAACCAGATGAATAGAATAAGACCAAATCTCATCTCAGAGCATGGAAGCACGGCATTCTGGCAAAGTTGAAATGAGCAGATGAGACAAGCCCCACCGTATTTGAATTTCCACCGAAACTATCTATATAATCGTTTTTTAAAAATTTGTTTAAGTTTTACTTAAGTCCTCTCTACACCCAGCGTGGGGCTCGAACTCACAGCCCCGAGATCAGGAGTTGCACGCGCTCTTCTGACTAAGCCAGCCGGGCGCCCCCTTACGTTACGATCATTTTTAAAGGACTTCTAAGAAGCCAACTGAAAATGGCGGCCACTTTATAGAGTCAAAATACAGCAAATAACGTCTGCCCCCCACCTGCCACCCACACACTCACACGAGACCTCACGCCTGTGTTAGGAAAGCGTGACTCCGGGGCCTGTGCAGGGTCAGACTGACTGCTTGTCTTCGCTCGCCCCCTAGTGGGGAAACCAAACCTGAGCCAGCCCCCTGAAGGGGAAACAGCCACGAAAATCCACCCTTCACATAACAAGAGTTGGCTGCACAAGGACAAGGACAAAGCAAAAATATTTGAGACAAACACAGAGTTTTCCAAATAAGGCCGGAATTGTTATTTTCGATCGCCCATCCATTCTCAAAAAGTCCCACCTTTCATACGCACGGCCTACCTCCAACCACAGAGGTATTAGAACATTCCAATCTAGGTACCAAAGACTGGATTCCAAAAAGTAAAATTATTTTTTAGCATCCACCCTTCCCCTAAACTCCCCCACACCTAAGACACACACATACACCCCAGGAAAAAGAAAAGAATCTTTGTGTGTTGAGTTTTCCTGTGCCACAGCCTCCTCTGTTCCTCGAAGCTATTATTTTTTTTTTAAAGAAAAACAAGCAAACCCCCTTAGAGTGTTCACCAAAACTAGCTATGGACCCAATACTGATACAACTGGGGTATCCTGAAAGTTTATCATTCCATAATTCATACAAGAAAGTTCTATGGATTCTATGATGCTCATATAATTTGCATAATACATGTGCCATTTCATCACATGTAATGTATAAGAACCCAAAAAACTCAGACGTTTCAAATTTCCATGTAATTGTTAATTATGAATTATCAGTGTATATTTATTATTATACAATTAATATACGTTTTTTTATAATGGCATGAAATGTAAAGTCAAAAAGCCATAGTTCTATCTCTAGCCACCACCACTAATTGACTCGGTAACCCTGCAGTGAGACTTTCAGGGAGTGAAAGGAACTTTCTCAACTGTAAAAGTAGGGACCGGAACAGAGAAATCCTCCAGCACCTGTGTTGGTTGTTATAAAACAGCCGAAGCCCTTTCCCTTGTTCACAGTGCCCTCCAGTGGCTCCCAGGAAAAAATCAAGTAATTTTTAAATATTTTTTTGCATATTCGTCGAAGACCGTTAAATTCAGTGGTATCCCCACCTTTTAGATCCATGTGATGGTGGCCACTTTGGCTACGAGGGGATGGTCGAACCCAGTCTAGATGTCACCGTGATGGCATTTTTTAGATGAGATCACTCGTACTCACTAACATCAGGACTCGAGGAAGGCTACACTTCCCAGGTCCCACTGCCCTGCCTGCAGCCACGTGTCCGGGCTCAGCAATGGCTTCTAAACAGAACAGATGGCTATCATTCTGGGCTGAGGCCACGGGCAGCCCTTGAGCAGCTTACTAGTTGTTCCCCTTCGTGGAAAGCAGACTAGAGCCAGAAGATTAGATCATGGAGGGGCGCCTGGGTGGCTCAGTGGGTTAAGCCTCCACCTTTGGCTCAGGTCATGATCTCAGGGTCCTGGGATCCAGCCCCACATCGGGCTCTCTGCTCAGCGAGGAGCCTGCTTCCCCCTCTCTCTCTCTCTGCCTGCTTCTCTGCCGCCTACTTGTGATCTCTCTCTCTGTCTGTCAAATAAATAAATAATCTTTAAAAAAAAAAAAAAGTAGCCTACTGACCAACACAGACACTCTGCCTGTGCTGATTTCTGCCTCTGCCGACCTCACGTACAGTTGCTGCCGGGAGACCCTAGATCACCACCCTATTCACCACCTTAAAGAACACGCAGCCTCGGAGGATGAAAGCCAATCCCAACAAACTAAGAGGAGTCCCAACAACAAATATTAAAAGTCACTGGATCTCGGGGCGCCTGGGTGGCTCAGTCGTTAAGCGTCTGCCTTTGGCTCACGTGGTCCTGGGATCGAGCCCCGCACTGGGCTCCCTGCTCGGCAGGAAGCCTGCTTCTCCCTCTCCCACTCTCCCTGCTTGTGTCCTCTCTCTGTCAAATAAATAAGTAAAATCTTTACAAAAAAAAAAAAGTCACTGGATCTCAAAATAGACAAAAGATTTGAACAAACATTTGTCCCAAGATAGTATATAACTGACCAATAAGACCACGGAAAGATGCCCGGCATCATTAGTCGCCAGGGAAACGCAAATCAAAATCACAAGGAGATGCTGTTTGGCACCCTCTAGGAGGGCTAAAATAAGAAGGATGCGTGATCACAAGTGTTGGTGAGAATGCGGAGAAATGAGGACACGTAAGCGCCGCTGGGGGGAATGTGAGACGGTGCAGCCGTCTGGAAAACGATCTGGCAGCTTCCTCCAAACGTTCAACACAGAGCTCCCGCGCGCCCCCGCACTTCCACTCCCCGCATCTGCCCTCGAGCCCTGAGGACCTATGTGCACATAAACGCCTGTGCGTGAGCGCTCCCAGCAGCATGGCTCATTCCGGCCGGGGAGCCGCAGCACCCCGGATCCCACGCGAGGTCTGCGGGCGGGCCGGATTGCTCACAGCCCAGGAGTCACACGGCGGCAGAGGGACTGCGCTTTGCTGGGCAGACCCGGGACCCCCAACCCTCTGACTGCGGGGCTCTTTCTACCACAATAATGTTCCTCCAGTAGCAACATATGGGGCAGTAAGAGGAAAGCGGGAATGAAGGGACCCTAACCAATTAATTTTTTTGTTTTTTAAAAAAATACTTTATTTATTTACTTGACAGAGAGCACAAGCAGGGGGAGCAGCAGAGGGAGAGCGAGAAGCAGGCTCCCTGTTGAGCAGGGAGCCCGACATGGGGCTCGATCCCAGGACACGGGGATGTGACTGAGCAGAAGGCAGACATTCGACCAACTGAGCCACCCAGGCGCCCCTAACCAATTAATTTTCAACTAACACATTAAAAACGTATTGACTGTCAAACACCATGCTAAGGTCTTTAGACATTATCATCTTTTTTGCCTATTTTCAGATAAAAAGGCTGAGGTTCAAGGAGAGAAGGGAGGAAGGGAGGAAAGGAGGGAGGGAGGGAGGGAAACTTGCCTGAGGGGAACACACGCATTCCGCGGAGCTAAAATTCAAACTCAGCCATGCTCTGCTTTAAGACACGTTTCCCCTCCACGCCACTGTGTTGCATCAAACTCTAAAGATCATTTGCTTCATACCTGCTTCCCATCCACTCCAGCCCTAGCATGAGAAGACTCACAGTCCCTGCACTGTCCCTGCATCCCTGGGCCCTAAAGACCAGGAACTTAAAGCTCCTTGGGGTGAGAGCTCAGGCCCTCCTACCGTGCCCGACACAGGCAAGTGCTTACATCGGTTTGTCGAATGAATAAACAAACGTCTTCCACTGAAATTCAATGCAAGCAGCTGGTGCTCAAGAGCCTGTGTGTTCTCCTTGCTTAGAGCAGCATCATCTGGAGACAAAAAGAGCGAGGGATAGAGGCAGGATCTTCGAGGGTATTCTGAGACACAGGGGAAGACTGTAAGGGATCCTAGGAACCCCCCCTTCTCCCAAGTGCACGGCAGATGTGCCAGCCGCACCCGCTGCCCGGCTCCACGCTGCCTGAGGTCCAGAGGGAACAAACCGCCGACCGACGCAGGCCTGGGGTGGCCAATGGCTTGGTAGTTTTCACCGTGTCAAACCTCAGAGATCCAAACTGGTTCAGATGAAATGTGTGAAGCCTTCAGAAACCCATGGAATTCAAACTACAATAGTTGGGGATCCCCCGAGGCTGCGGCAAGGAGCTAACACAAAGACTGGGGGATGCCTTCCTGCCTAGGAGGTGCTCCTCCCCCCGTGAAGCAAATAACGCTCTTGTACCCATTCTGCAGATGGGAAAGTTGAGGCTGGGCCAGATCAAACAGCTTGTGTCAGGAGGCTCCCCAGGTTCTAAAGTGGAGGATCTTGGGACGACATGTTCTCCCATCCTTCCGACCTGCCTGGGTTAAGCTGCTGTATGCCTGGGGTGAAAAAAAAAGAAATCCAGCAGAACGACCTTCTGCGGCACTTACCTGGGGAAAGCACTTCGTTGAGAGGGGTTCAAGCACTCCCCACCAGCGGCATCATCACGACATACAGCTGGACGGGGCTGGGTGATTCTGGACCCAAGTGCTCCGCCAAGGAGCCCTGAACACAGTCCCGACACGTCGCATAAACACGGATCCCGCTGCAAAGCACAAAAGCTCCCCATAAAACCAGAAAGCGATTTTGGGCCTTTAGTCCGGACCTGACGTTCTGCAGGCGGTTATGAGCTGCAGCAAAATGAACCTTAGCTACATTTTTAAAAGACTTATTAAGAACTAAACTCATCAATGCTAAAGCTTATCGAACCATACCCGCCACAGGGGAGAAATTTTAGGGACACAGTCACCCTGGATGATCTCCATCTGGTAACGAATTAGCAAAACAGTCTTAATAACGGACTAATCTTCCAAAGTCGTTTCGGATGAGAAAGAGACAGGATGACATCGCAGAAAGTTTTAGAGTGAAGGAAACCTGTCGTCTGCCTGGCAGAGGTGCAAGTAAGAGGAGATATTATTATCCCTTAAGCATACGTATTGGTCCTATGCTTGCCGTTGACCTTGCCTGCATTTTCATTAAGGAAAGATTCAAGGCAGGGGGGAATGTAATGACGATAAAGGTAAGAATCACGTCATGGGCTGGTAAAGACCTGCAGAGTCTAGTTTTCGGGAGTTTTAAAAAATTGCATGAATTCTTAAACTCCCCAGATTTTTTCAACAGGGTCTTTTCCTGGCAGGTGATGAAAGAAGATTAAATGTCAGAATGGGGGGGAGGGGGGTTAGGGATAGGTAAAGCCATTGTTCTCAAAAGCAAACAGAAATCGACAAGTTCCAGAATTGGGGGAGTGGGCTCCCAGAGAAGACTGGGGCCTGGGAGGCTGTGGGCCCAACAGCAAGGAAACAGACTCAGAGCGGGGGGCGGGGGCTTGGGACCACCGAGAAAGTGACAAAGAACTGGGTTAACAAATTCTGTTCAACATTCCTCTCTTTTCCCACCGCACAGTACAGTTTTCATAGGATAGTAGATTCATTCCTCATCGTATCACCAGATTCCAACAATATGGCAATATACTTAACAACATATTTCTAGGCCACCCTTTTCCCCGTGATTTAAGTCTGATATTCACAAAACATTTGCCTATTTCTAAATTTTCCATCGGGGTCCTCAAACGCTAAGGTTCATGATCCGCCCAATTATTAGCGTTTTCAGGAACCGCATGTGACCACCTGTTTCCTGACGGGGCTGGAACTTGGCAACGCGAGCAAAGCGAGGTTCCAAGTTCAAGGCAGGGCCAGGAGGCCAGAAATGAGTACCGGCAAAGGAGCCAAGTTTCTGTCCGGTCAAATTTTTCCTTACGTTTGTACAATTGTGGGTGTGTTTTTCACAGGACAACCTTCTGAACCTTCCTATCCTGACTCTGCTGGAGACCACGAGCAACAAACAACACCCCCTAATATCCTTCCCCGCCCACCCTTCACCCCAGAACGACGCCAACACCCTCCAGCCCAGCTGCTCGGCCGGAAGGTCCGCCTAGCGTTTGGGCATCTTCACGAAGAGCGCCTGACCCAGCATCCCACGACCCTCCTAAGGCCGACCTCCAACGTGATGGAAACAGGAGAAGGTACTGTTTTTAAACCGAGAATAATTTAATTACATGCAGCTGACAATGATGACAAACTAGTATTTTCTAAAACCACAGACCTGCCTGTGACAAGAACCTTTTAAAACATTCTGCACAGCTTTCTTCTTCAGTGGGCCCCTATTACCGTGACTTTCCCAAACGTGTTCATGGTGGATCAGGTGACACTGAAACCATGACCAAAGTCCTGTGCTTGGAGGAGGACTCTTAATGATTGATTTTCAGGTGTGAGTGACGCTTATGACTAATTTCTTTTCCGTGAGCCACTGGCATGTGAGGAAAGCTATATACTTTCCACTCTGGCTCATTGTAACCAATACGGAAGCCTCTACATCACCTGCAAACACCCTCATCTAACCTCCCCAGGAGGAATGACATACGTCGGGCCAGACCAGTTCTGCACACATGGAGAGAGCAGGGCTGAAAATGAAGCCAACGCCAAGGTCAGAATACAAGGTCACTGCTTCTGTCAAGCCCGCCACTTAGACCTCGCTACACAACTTCCTTTCCCCCAAAGGACGAAGTCGACCACTCTAGCCCTGGGGAATTTAGGAAACAACGTCATTACCCATAGTTATCATGCCTCGCTGTTTCTAGAACGTACTCCAGCGAACAGAGAATTTAATAAACCACATCTGCTTGCCGTTGGCCAATGGGAGGAAATCCCTTTTTTAATTCTGGTCAGACCATGAAGTTGTATTTGGCCCAATACACAATACCATGTGTATTAAAACAAGCTGGCCTTAAAGCAAATAAGAACGCGCCAGGTGACCCGAAATGCCTGATATTAGAATAGGAGTGAGATGAGTTCTTCTCACACAGACGCTGGGAAGAGTACCGTCTCCCTGAGGCATGGTGCCCAAAATCAGGTAAATATCCATCACTCCAGCAACAATGGGAAAGGTAGTAAAAAGGACTTTGCCAATCCCATCCACATCACTCATAATTGCATGGAC
The DNA here is from genome assembly GCA_028533885.1 of Nasua narica. Classification (NCBI taxonomy): domain Eukaryota; kingdom Metazoa; phylum Chordata; class Mammalia; order Carnivora; family Procyonidae; genus Nasua; species Nasua narica. Next base: position 167,732,507 of record CM052800.1, read on the forward strand.
ATTAACTGTGCAGGTGAACAAGCCCAATCATGCCCATCTCTAGGATCAACTAAGACAATATGAAAACACCTTGACCATGCTGACACACAGCAGGTGCTCAATGATTGTTCACTTGTCTTCTTATGTCTTTGGGAGTATAAATTCCCTGGCCCACAGAGGAGAACGGCTCTGCTTCATTTCCAACGGGACCCAGAATATCTGCTTATAAAGCTCATTACAATCAGAATTAGTTAGTTGTATTTGGTTGCAAGCAACAAAACCCCAAGTCAAGGGGCCTTAAAATTAACACGGGATTTATCGGCTCATATTACGCAAACTCCAGGGGCAGGGTTGGAATCAGGAAGGACACAGCCCGATGGCTCAGAGACCAATGTCCATATGAAATTTAAAATGTGTATTGTTACTTATCCTCATGACTCCTATTAGAACCCAAAACACAGGGAATAAGGAACAATAATCTTCTCCCTCGCAGAAAATTTCTCGCAATAAGTAATTTTCTAGTTATATGCAGTACTGGTGGGTTCTTGAGTTTGGAAAGTTTACACAGTGAGGAAGACAATAAAGTGATAATGGGCTGAACGTTTTCACAAGAAGGGATCATGTTGCTACTCCCCTCCTCTCTGCTACTATCACAGCTCATGAACCCGCGGCAGTCCGAAAGCATATCAAATATAAACAGTAATATCTATAATAGTTCAAAACTCAGAAGCTATATGCTTGAAGTTAAATTCAAACCACAGCAGATTAACTTAAACTGCTCACCAAAAAAAAAAAAAAAATCCAGTAGTTTCACGATGCACTTTGGAAAATACCTTTTAATGACTATGAAAAATGATTGACATGCATCAGACAGAATATCTCTAACCGAAGAAGATGATAGATTTTAAAAGACTGAATACCACCTCTTTAGACAGGAAAAAATAATAATAGAAGTTAATTTCTAAAGTCTCTTGTGTCTCAGTGCTGGCTGGCAAAATATCTGTGGAAGGAAATTAGTCAACTTTATAAATGCTATTTGAAACAGCCAAAATAAAGCAAATTGCTGTTCTAATCTCTGGTTGGCACCAAAGTCAAACTGCTTTCTCTCATTTGCCTGTTTCAACTTAAGTCTACTTGATGAAACTCATATGTGTATAGCAGCAGGTTTTAGCAGATTTTTATAGCGTGCATATGACTCTCCGTCGAGTTTAAAGTGTGGTCTTGGTTAAATACCAGAAAAAAATTCCATCAAACTCGAGGTAAATCACAATACTTTCCTTTGAAGTTAGCAAGGTCTCCAAAACAAAGAGATGTGTAATTTCAAAGCAAATAGAAATATTTCACGGAATTTCTTTGCCATTCTCTTAATGCTTGCTCCTTTGACGAGGCATCTTCTAGGACGTTAGAGGCAGACTGAACAATAAAAGCCTATATGTGGAAACTTCAATCTGTCACCACTGGGATTATGCCACTGAAGTGTATGGATTGACCCCACCACGTCTATTAATTTTACAAAAAGATCCTGTTGTTTTAGCCCATCCCCCAAATTTCTATCAGTTTTTTAAAGGGGAAGGAAAAAAAAGCCAACATAATGACTTCCCAGTTGCCATTAAAAGAGGGATCAAGTGTAAAGGGAGAGAAGGAGGGTGGAATGCAGAAAATATCCCCCCAGGACAGAATATAATTTTAGATTCTAAATACTAACCATAAGGCAAACCCGTCATATGTTCCTGGGGCTGTTCCTTCCTTCCTTCCACCTTCCCTATCTCTGTCAAGAGTTCTACTCCAGCATTACTCATCCAAGATTATAACCTTGGGGGCAAAATGAGCCAATACCATCTGCCATTTTCTGACTCGAGTCAGTTACCACACCAGCCGACAGCTCCTTGGAAGTATCGTTCATCATCCTCAGACGGGCCCTTGCAGAGTGCAAACACACAATAAATATGTGCTGAATGAAGTCCAAGAAGGACAAGCTGTCAGGTACTCTGCTTTAAAACTCATTACTAAAAATATGCTTTTTGTCTAGATCCTCTTTTAAACAAATGAACTGTAAAGGGGCGCCTGGGTGGCTCAGTCGGTTAAGCATCCAGCTGTTGAGTTTCCACTCAGGTCATGATCTCAGGGTCGTGAGATCGAGTCCCACATCGGACTCCTTGCTGGGCGTGGATCCTGCTTAAGATTTGCTCTCTCCCTCTCCCTCTGCCTCTCCCCCCACGCCCTTTCTCTAAAGAAAGAAAGAAAGAAAGAAAGAAAGAAAGAAAGAAAGAAAGAAAGAAAGAAAGTTAATATGACCAATCGCAGACATTTAAACACAAACTGGATAGTTGATATTAAGGAACAACTGATAATATTTTTAAGCGTGATAACAGCATTGCAATTATACTTTTAAAAAAGCGTCTTTTAGAGCTATGTATGTATGTATTTACCATGAAATTAGATGATGTCTGGGATTTGCTTCAAAATAATTTGTAAGGGGTGGGGCTGACAAAACAGGCCAGGCCATGTGCTGATTATCACAGAGGCTGCGTAAACGGAAATCCATTCCATTCCCTCTATTTCTGTAGTATATGATTAACAGGTTTTCCAACAACAGAATGAGCTTTTTTCTTATTCAAGCGCTGTAAGAATACAGCGGCGCCGCCAAACTTTCCGGGTTCAAACGCTGGTTCCGATAGTAGCTGCTGAGTGAGCTTGAGCAAGGCACTCACTTAGTCTGTGCCCCTGCTTCCTCATCTAGCGTTAGTATCAGCACACACACACACACACACACACACACGCCCCCCCACAAAGCTTGGTGGAAAAGATCAAATGAGTAACGCCCGGCCGAACACAAGTTCTTTATAAATTTGCGACAGCTATGACTACCGCTCTCGCTACTAGTCCTACGTTTTGCGTTACTATTACCTACCAAGCAGTGAGCTCAATGCTGAGACTGGAGAGGAAGGTAAGGCCTGATGGTTTTCTTTTGAGGGTCTTTTGGTCCAGCTGGGGAAAGGACACTTTCCTAACATACGCTATGTACTGAGCACTGAGCTAAGTCCCTTCCCCGGGGCAGCATCTCCTTTCCACTCGCACCAAACCTCGTGGGGCGGGTGGTATGGCCAGGAAATGTGGACTTGAGGGGGAGGAAGCGACCTGCCCAGGGTCCCGGGGAGGCCTGATTCAAAGCCCTCGCTCTTTGGACAAAGCGGTCGTTACCCTTGTAATTACCTAGTGTAAATAACAGAGGCCACAGACATGCGAGGGAGGCCCCCGTTACTCAGCTGGGGAGGCCAGGGCAGGAGGTCTTACAGAAAGAGGAGTGAAGGGTGGTGCTCCCCAAGGCTGCTGATGGGGACACGAGGCATCGGAGCCTGAGGAATGAGACGGATGCCGAGGCCTGCCCTGGGCTCAGTGAGCAGAGCATTCCAATGGGCACAGGCTTGCTGAGGGCAACAGTGAGGGCCAAGGCCAGAGAAAGCCACCGAGGGCCTGAATGCAAAAGGAGGATAAGAATGAAAACTGAGAACCTAACATTAACCAACCGGGTCAGTTTTCTCAAAGGTGGTCTCAAAGGTGATCCAGGGCACTAGAATCGTCTGGGATGCGACATAAAAGTGCAGATTCCCAGCCCTGCTCCTGGTTGACTGATCTGGGGTCCCCAGGGAGGGGGCGTAGGGGGGAGCCCAGGAATCTGCATTTCTAATATGCTCCCTAGGTGAGTCTGCTGTGTATTAAAAATGGAGAACTTCCGTGTTAGAAAATGGGGAACAAAAGAGGAAGAAGCCGAAGATTGCCCAAAGGGGTCAGTGACTGAGAAATGATGTCCATTTTCAGCTCCCACCCAACCGACCTATTGCTGCTCCTGCCCTCTCCCCAGCGTGCGTCCTTCTACGGCCAGACGAATCATCTCCAGACGCTGCTCTTATCACACGCAGAGCAGTTTTCCAACATTTTACGACAACAAATCTAAACTCCTCTGCTTGCTCCCCTTCCCACCAAAGGCAGGCCCCAAATCTCTGCCAGCTTTCCAAATTCCTTAATGCACCGCTAGGTTCGGACCTCAAGCCCCCTTGGAGAACAGCAATGGAACCAAGGCTCAGGGCCCTACAGGCCTGGGACAGGGAGTGACATCCTCCAACCACGCCCTTGCAAATGAAGGCAGTCACCTGGCACCTACTTCCCTCTTGAGCTGCATACAGACGCCCCTGTGCTCTAAGGCAGCCTCGATGCCCAGGGCAAGCGTATTTCACTGAGGCACGGACGCTTGGAGAGGCTAGGGGCTGACCTCTGCCAGCCCCAGCACCAGCTTCACCCAGGTAGAGAGGGACGAATCAGTTCTGAGTGCCCCCTCGGCCTGTCCTACTCCCTGCCGGTCTGGAGGCCTTAGGCAAGCTGCTTCGCCCACCTCAGACTTTCTGTCTCACCCACAGCCTCTCCACCTCCTCCACGGAGCATTAGCTCAAGATCTTCAAAGCCTATGTCAAGAGCAAAGAAGGTCCTGGCTTCCTCGGACTATCCAACATCACAGACCTGCTGACACCACGGAGGGATCCTAGACCCTCCGCTGAACTCTGCCTCTCTTCAGCAAGTGTCTCTGCTGTGTGTTTTTAGGAAGCATCTTTGATGGCGGCCTCCTTAGCTCTCTAAGGGCCAAGGAAGATCCACCATGTTTCTCGCCCTGTCCGCAAGCCCAAGGCCGGATGAGGAACCGAGGGCCACGAAAGGCATTCTGGATGTACAGGCCAAGGGGAAATCCAGCTTGGGATCCACACTCTAGCTCTACGAACCCTTCCCCTTCCACGAGCCCACAGAGCTTGTCCTGCAACAACTATTTGACTCTTCACCGCAAGTTGACCAACTATTCCATGAGCTCCCAGTGAGGCCAGGAGGCCCTAGGAGCTGGGGCCAAATGCATGGTGCCTCTGTTTCCCCTACGGTGTCTCGCATTGCATATTGCATACTATGCAGGAAATAAATGCTCGGTTGGTTAGAATACTGTTATTTTTAAAATGCGTACATTTGGCCCCTGGGTGGTTCAGTTGGTTGAGGGACTGCCTTCAGCTCAGGTCATGATCCTGAAGTCCCAGGATCGAGTCCCTCTTCGGCTCCCTGCTCAGCAGGGATCTGCTTCTCCCTCTGCCCCTCCCCCCCCCATGCTCGCTCGCTCTCATTCTCTCTCTCTCTCTAATAAATAAAATCTTAAAAAAATAAAATGCATACATTTTTCTCTCTGAAGTTTATCCCACAAGTCAAACGAATGGAGTTTTTGTTAACTAGTTGGTCAAGAAGACTTTCTTACTTTTTTTTTTTTTACAATCACACAGTATAATATTTCTGTGGGTGTTGATTTGAGAAGCTGTTGAAGATTAACAAGTTGGAAGGCTGTTCCATTTAATTCTCTCTAAGGGGGGTTTTCATAAATAGTTGTAACTGAAATGTCCCTAAAGGAACTACCCAAGACCCCTCGCCTAGGAAAATAAAATAGGTTAAAGGAAAGTAGAACATGGGTGAGAAATTTATGTTAAATTTAATTTATGTTAAAATATGGGGAATATCGGGAGCAATAAAAAATATTTTATTAGCTTTATGATACAGAAAAAAACGTAAAGCTTATTATGACACCTATTCTGGGGGCACCGGGGTGGCTCAGTCAATTAAGCTCAGACTGTCATCCCGGGGTCCTGGGATTGAGCCCTGAACGGGGCTCCCTGTCTCCCTGTCTCCCTCTGCCGCTCCCCATCGCTCATACTCGCTTGCTCTCTTCCAAATAAATAAAATAAACTCTTAAAAAAAAAGATTCTCCTATTCTGGCAAGTCTAAATTTATCATAAGGCTGTTTTAACCTCAAAATTATTTTCAAGTAGGTAACAGTCTAGGGGACAAACTAAACAAAACCATTACATAAAACTGTCAAACTACTTTCACAATTCATGACTTCTCCAGTTCGCAAGAACACAGCAAAATGTATCTTGTTAAAAACCGCTTCTCGTGGAAAGTGTGGTAGCCGATTTTACAAGGGACATGGCCATACACGTCTGCATATCTGGGGAAAAGATCGAGACCTGAGGCTGCGTTTAAAGGACAAGGTTGTATTGTTGTTACATCTTTTTTAATGCAGGTGTACACCGCACTTTACGATAGTTAAAATGTGCCAAAGACCAAAATCTTTGCCCTGGAGCATTTACAATCTAGAGGCACCGATGGAAAGAGCCAAGGAAAACCCCAGCAAAGCTGTGGAAGTCACTGGAATTGAAAGGCCTGCTCATCAAACAAGTTTTCATTCCTGCGGCCGCCGTCCCCCAGACCCACTTAGGGGCCATACATGCTTTGGGTGCCGCTGTCTCTCTGGTTAGATAACTGTGAGTCCGTGCCTTGTGCAGCTCCTGCTGGCCAGCCGGAGCCTCCTGATAATAGAGATTTAAAAAAGAAAGAGGTGAGGGGTGCCCGGGTGGCTCAGTCGGTTAAGCATCTGCTTTCGGCTCTGGTCATGATCCCAGCATCCTGGGATCGAGCCCCGTGGGGAGTCTGCTTTCCCCTCTGCTGATGCTTTCCCTCTCTCTCTCCCCCCCCCCCCGTCTCTCTCTAATAAATAAATAAAACCTTAAAAGAAAAAGAGGACCCTTATTATGGTGAAATTTATATTGGAAGCAAAAATTGATTAAATAAGCTTTGAAGAGCACTCGAAGGTTCCAGGAGAACCAAAGAGGCCAAGTCGGAAGCAGGGGACTGTGGGGGGCTGGGGTGCACCCCGGCAGGGGGACACCCCCAGGGGGGAGATCTGAGCGGTGGAGTCCGGTGGGTCAGAGCCTCAGCCCTGCCACTCTTTATCCGTGGGACAGCGGGTAACACACTCGCCCTCTCTGAATTTCAGCCTACTGGAAAGTGGAGGGAAGGAAGCAGCAGCAGTTCACTGAGCCTCCGTGCAGATTAAATACAACCACATAAATAAACGGGCTACTTCTGAGTCTAACATACAGCAGGTATGCAATACATAAAAGCGTTTTCCAACCTCATTCTTGAGCAACAGTGGCGTCTGCCGCGTCCACAAGGGCCCAGGAATCCCCTCCAGGCTCGCCACGTGTGGGGATGGAGCACTTTGGGAAAGCCATTGCACAGTCAGCACCAGGGTGGCAAAGACACCTCGTCCAGAGCCTGGAAGCCTGGCGGGGAGGGAAGGGAGTCTGAGGAGCATCTCGTCCCAGAGGGCAGAGCTGAGAGCCCCGGGACACCCCTGGTTCTGGGACACCCTGGCTATGAGATGCTAACACCAATCAGATATTTCTACGCTTCCGTTTCCTGTTGAGCAAAAAGCAGGCTGAGAGACCGTGAACCCTGAGGTCCTGTCTGGATCTAATATCCTAAGCTCCAACTCTGTGACCCAGACCCCCAGCATGGTCACGAACAGACCCCTGAGAAAAGCGCGGCATCAAGCCCGACAGAGACAGGAGCGGGGGTGCTTTGGCAGCTGGGGAGGGAGGAGGGGGAGGCAGTCTGAGCCCCCCTCCCTCTAGGGGGGGCCCTCTAGCCTCTGCCAGGGGGCCCGGGGGCCTGGGGGACGGGTACTGTCCAGCAGCGAGGAGTGGGCACTGCCAGACCTCAGCATCGTGACCTCCCTGCCTATCGGCCTCTCTCAGCAGCCCTCCTGCCCCTGGCCCAACACCTGTGACGTCACAGCAAGGAACACAGAAGGGGCTGAACCTGGGACCCCGACCTTGAAAGCAAGGTCACCCTCAACTCTCTTCAGCATCATGGGTGACGTGCAGAAAGAGGAGAAGTACAATTTCTGGACAGATTAAGTCTGCTGTGCTCTGGCAGGAACAATACCGGGCGATGCTTTCGTTTGTACTTTGAACACAACTCTCCTACCTGCTCGCACAGGTTCCTACCTATTACAACACAGAGGAAAATAAAGCCATTATCCGCATTCCGCGAAGTACCATATGGTTACACACGGGCACCCAGCCAAGGGAGGGCTCTAATCAAGCCTCCGAGGACAGTTCAAAAGCCAAATAAAGTTGTCACACTAAATTGGATTAGCATCAGGAAAGGAGGGCCAGGGAGTCAGCAGAACCCAGAGCACGAAAAAAACTCCTTAGTTTCATTTTCATTTTTTTTTTTTTTGGTAACTTCTAGTTTCGGAGTTACCTTGAGTGTCTCAAAAACCACAACTGGAATTAGCCAAATTTTACTCTACTGACAGCCTGTTACTCAACTGCATATTTTGAAACCGAGTATGAAAAATTCAGTCCTTTGCTAGATCCAGAACCCAGTGGGACGCTACCAGACAGGACCCTAATAATAGGGACTTAAGTAAAAACAGGAACTGAGGGATATGGTAAGCCAGAAGACTGACACCTTCTGGACACTGTTTTAGTAATGAAATAAAAATAACCTTGAGTTTTCAGACTTTATCAACCGTGAAATTGGAACACACCTCAAAATCAGAGGAAGGAGGGAACTAGGCAAATCAGGTTTAACTACTAATACTGGGACTAATATTTAGTGGGGCTTAATTTTATTTTTTTAAGACTGTATTTTCTATTTGTCAGAGAGAGAAAGAGTGAGCACAAGCAGGGGGAGGGGCAGACAGAGGGAGAAGCAGGCTCCCCGCTGAGCAGGGAGCCCCATGTGGGGCTGGATCCCAGGACCGCAGGATAATGACCTGAGCCGAAGGCAGACGCTTAAGCTTAACCGAAGGAGCCACCCAGGCGTCCTGGGGTTTAACTTTAATTCTGATACTTATCAGGCCATCAACTGCATTCTCTAAGCACTCCTCATCTTCAGCTATATTATGAAACTGCTTCTAGACTATTTGCCTGCCCAGTTTAAGAGCATAATCTTCACACCGTCTCCTCCAGAGACAGTTCACACGGGAACAAAACCACGACCTTAAAGCAAGCAGTGAAAGGGAGGAAGAAGATGACCTTCCCACTCGTGACTAACCGCGGCAAAATTTCACAGCCATGCCTCCTTTAGGTAAAACATAAAAATCTCATGCTCTCTTTTAATTGTACTGGGTTTCGGGGCCCCTGGGTGGCTCAGCGGGTTAAAGCCTCTGCCTTTGGCTCAGGTCATGATCTCAGGGTCCTGGGATCAAGCCCCGCATCAGGCTCTCTGCTCAGCGGGGAGCCTGCTTCCCCTCTCTCTCTGCCTGCCTCTCTGCCTACTTGTGATCTCTCTCTCTCTCTGTCAAGTAAATAAATAAAATATTAAAAAAAAAGAATTGTACTGGGCGTTTCAAAATTAAACATATCGATGAAAAGTGTCACAGCAATGGTATTTTCAAAGAAAAATATTTATAGTAACCTTGATATATACATACTTTTTCCTCATCACACGATGTTTTTAAAGACTGTTGGGGATGCCTGCTCACTGCAGGGACAAGGATCATCACGTCATCATCCACGTGTCCTGCTGGTTTTCAGACTCCCCAGTGAAGGAGAAAAACCACGCCAGCAAATGTATGTAAATGAGAGAAATAAGCTCACACCAGCAACAGCTCGTTTTAATACAAAGGAGATACCACAGTAAACTGTAAAGCCCATCTGACACCTGAATCAGATCCCTTTTCCAAAACTCCTCTTAGTCCTCTTCTCAAGAACATCAGTGAGAAAAGGTCTCCCTTCGAAAGCTCATGAATGTGACTAACTAAACAAGAGTACGTACCCGGATTCACCCAGCAGACGGACAGAATCAGGTCGAATTTCTTAAAAATCACTTACTGGAAGCCTGGAGGGTGTCCTTAAATTTCAAAAACTTAAAAGGAGATGGACAGGACGCCTGGGTGGCTCTGTCGGTTGAGCATCCGACTCCTGATTGCAGGTTGGGTTGTGCTCTTGGGGGTCCTGGGATCCTGCCCCCCGTTGGGGTCTTCCTCTCCCTCTGCCCCTCCCCCTGCTCGCTCACTCTCTCTCTCTCTCTCAAATATATAAAAATTTAAATTTATTAAATTATTTATAATGACTATATAATTATTTGCTATAATAAGCCATTAATAATTATAATGAATAATCATGACAATTATTGATTTATTAAATAAAATTTAAATAAAGAAAATTTTAAAATTAAATAAAAAGAAAGAAAGAAAGAAAAAGAAAGAAAGAAAGAAAGAAAGATAGATACAAAGGTGGCTTTAAGTTTTAAAATCAGCTATAAATTTTGGGTCTTTATCCCTCCAAGTTTCCATCTCTGTGTATTCAGAGAATCCTTTTTTTTCTACCAAATACTCAAGGCTCCAACCGAAAACTGTTCAGAAGCGCACAGAAGTTGGTCTTTTCCCCCGGAGTTCCCCAAATAGAGCTAGTATGTCTTTGTACTCACGAATCGGGTGAGCACATTCCCTGGGACAACTCAGCCAAGCAGAGACCCTGGGGTCGGCATTCAAGGGTTTTCAAAGCGACAGACAGCATCTGGTGTTTAGCACCTGCCTTTGGAGGTGAGTAAGGCCCTAATCCACGGACTGAGGTCCCCTAGTTACTGAGCACTTCTGGAGGCCACTGTTTCCTAATTCAGCCCCCAAAATAGGGTTTCTCTTTTGATTCAGTTCACTACCTTGCAAGAATGTTGACCCCCTTTCAAAGCTCTGGTGGTGGTCTCCTACCTTGAGAAAACAGGACAGACTTCATTTCTTCTCTCCTGACTTCAGGGCTCCACGGGACCCAGAGCAAGTGAACGCGATTTCAATGGCCAGAGTGGACAGCGAGAACCGTGTTGGATCTATGGCTACACTGGAGATTCCGTAGCTTGCCCTGGGCCACCAGCCGTTCAGCCGATTCCGCACTTGCCTTCGAACTGGACGATGACGTCGTCTGGAGTTCCTTTTCCCCTTCCTCGCCAACGAAGTTGGGACTGATGTAAAAATTTGGTTTTCATGAGATTATCTTTAATGGGGAATTTTTTTTTCTTTTCGACGAAGGGGTGATTAAATATAAAACTTTCACAGTCTTGGTGGATTTCCGGTTATCTTCGCCACTTCCTACCCATCTCTTGTGTAGAAGTCAAGGGTCCAGAGGAAAACAATGTTTGCCATTTTTTAAACAAAGTTGTCATACCTAAGGCTAAATAACATCATTACTCGGCTTTTATTTTTTATTTTATTTTATTTATTTTTATTACTCAGCTTTTAAAAATATATACAATATTTGGGGCACCGGAGTGGCTCAGTCGGTTCAGCACCTGACTCTTGATTTCGGCTCAGGCCATGATCTCAGATTCCTGAGATGGAGCCCCATGTCGGGCTCCATGCTCAGTGGGGAGTCTGCTTCTCTCTCTCTCTCTCTCTCTCTCTCTCTCTCTCTGCGCCCCCCACCCCCGCTTAGGTGCTCACACACGAGTGTACGCACACAGTCTTTCTCTCTTTCTAAAATAAAATATTTATAAATATATATATACAAAATGCACCTTATTCTTTAAAATATACATTCAGGGGCGCCTGGGTGGCTCAGTGGGTTAAACCTCTGCCTTCATCTCAGGTCATGATCTCAGGGTCCTGGGATCGAGCCCAGCATCGGGCTCTCTGCTCAGCGGGGAGCCTGCTTCCCCCTCTCTCTCTGCCTGCCTCTCTGCCCGCTTGTGATCTCTTTCTCTCTGTCAAATAAATAAAATCTTTAAAAAATAAAATAAAATAAAATAAAATAAAATAAAATAAAATATACATTCATGAATGCATACATGACTTCTAACCCATGAAATTATTTATGATCTTCTGAACGCACCCAGGAATTCTGAAGACAGGCCAGGCCTGCAAAGGGAAGAAGATATTGACCTTACAGCCTGGAGGCTAAGGCTACTCGGGGGGGCCCCCTTCATGTAAGCAAACGTTTTGATCATTTCATGCCTCCTAATAAGTATGAAAGATCAATATCACTTTTTGAACACTCTTTCTAGGACAGGCACATTTGACTTGTTTCGCGCTGACATCTTCCTCTGTCCCTCCTCAAAAACAGAAACTGGTCAGCACCGCTCTCCTTTTATTTAAGGTTCCCCATTGTTATTCCTGCCTCAGGGTGACCCAACATGGCCACTCTCAGTGACACACACACGGATGAGAAAGGTCCTGTGTTGACCTCCCCAGCGCGCCCGTCACATGGTTGCACATTAACAATAAAGTCCATTATTTCCTGTAAAATTATGATCTCATTTCACACCCCTTCCTCCCAGCTATGAGAAAAAGAACCTTCTTCCCTTTGCTTGACAACAAAAATATGCCATGATCACAGTCTTCTCTCTTACTCGTCAAAATGCTAACCAGACCAGTTTCTCTGGGGCTCTGGCCAATCATCCAATTTATTTATTTTCTTTCTTGGTTAAAATATAATTAACATACCTCCTAACTTATTTTTTCAAGTCTATAGTCCAGGTCGTATTTTCTAAGCACTATTACAATGCAAACAAATGTAATATGTACTGTTAACTGTAATCACCATTAGACCGATGTATTTTGCAGTATCTTGCTAAAAATTATGCCTCTTTTGGACATCATTCCATTTTATTCCATTATACACCCTCAGAATGGACTTGTAAAAAGAAGCAGCATATAACACCCCCCTCCAAAAGGGAAGACTCTTTAAATGAGGTATTTCATTCAACACTATCTTTATTAAGTGTTTATATTCAGAGTAATATTTCTCATTGAAGAAAATCTGAAAAATGGGAGGGAAAAAATGAAATCACCCTCAGTCCTATTACCTAAACTCAACCACTATTAATATTCACAAAATCAGTGGGTTAAAGCCTCTGCCTTCGGCTCAGGTCATGATCTCTGGGATCGAGCCCTGCATCGAGCTCTCTGCTCAGCAGGAAGCCTGCTTCCCCCTCTTTCTTTGCCTGCCTCTCTGCCTACTTGTGATCTCTCTCTTCTCTGTCAAATAAATAAATAAAATCTTTTTAAAAAATTCATATTCAGTGTATTTTTTTACACAGCAAGTGGAATTTCAGAAGGTCCTAAATGCTGGCCATGGACTGGCCACAGAACCCACCCTGTGTATTAGAAACACAGGCTCCTGATCGGTTGGGAATCCTGATCCATCAGATCTGGGATTAAGTTACAGAGTATTTATTCATTTATTAATTCATTTAGTTATTTCAAGTTCCACAATGCACAGTCAACTTTGTGAATCACGTTTCAAGCACAAATTTTGGGTCCCACAGACCTGGGACCAGATCCGGTCCCATCACTTAACTTGGCTGAGCAAAGTTATCCAATCTCTCAAGGCTCACTTCCCTCATCCATAAAATAGGTGCATCCAAGATCATTTATAAAAATTCAATGAGAATATGTACTTCGCACTGTGCCCAAAACATACTTATTATTCAGTACGTGGTATTTATTGTTATTCTTTCCCATTTTTTCCTATGCCCTTGGTTTTAGATTTTTGTTCTGATTTGTATTGCTATGAAACATCACACACACTTTCACATAAACTATGTAGCACAGACATTTTCCGTGTGGTTCCATAACCATCATAGACCTGCGAACAGTGACCTAGTATTCACCCAATATGTAGAACTACAATTCACTCTCTACTCATGATATTTAGGTTACTTACAATCTTTTTTTTTTTTTTTAAGATTTTATTTCTTGAAAGAGAGACAGCGTGTGTGGGTGCACTGAGAGCGGGGTTGGGGGTGGGCAGAGGGAGGAGAGAGAAAATCTCAAGCAGACTCAGAATTGAGTTGGAGTTTCACGGAGAGTCGGGGTGGGGGTGGGCCTTGATCTCAGGACCCTAAGATCATGACCTGAGCCAAAATCAAGAGTAGGATGCTCAACCGAGTCACCCAGAAATTGTATAATGAGGGCATCTGGGTGGCTCAGTCTGCTAAGCATCTGCCCTTGACTCAGGTCATAGTCCCAGGGTCCTGGGATCGAGTCCCGTGTCAGGCTCCCTGCTCAGTGGAGAGTCTGCTTCTCCCTCTCCCTTTGCCCCTCCCCCCTAATCGTGCGCTCCCTCGCTCTCCCTCAAATAAATAAACAAATAAAATCTTTTTTAAAATTGTATAGTTAATAGCTTCCTACATATAGCTCTCTGAGCTTGCATTACGACCTTAGACATAGTCCTCAAGGTAGAATTACCACATCAAACTATGTGAATATTTAGATGGCTCTTCGATACATACTGACAGAGGCTTTCCAAAAAAACTTTTTTTCAATTTACAATACCACTGGCAATATATTAAGGTTATCGGACTTATCTTGCCTTTACCAGACCCGAGTCATTTTTCCCCCAATGTTAAAATGTATACGAAGGTAACCCAAGACACATGACATTTTTAAAAATTTACTTGAGCAAACAATTCCAGCTGGGCACTACCGAAACCAAAAAGGGGTTGGGAATCTCCCTGGGAGAGCAGAGGTATTTATAGAGAAGACATGGAAGCAAAGCAAGGAAATTACTTAATGGGCTATAATTTAAATTTCTGCCTTACTTGGGAAAATTTATTCAGCTGTTATGATAGTTGTTCTTGAGTTCCATTTCCTCAGAGTCAAGAAAATCTAGTTGATTCTGGATTTAATCTGTTTACATAGGCTACCAAAGGCCCATTACATAGGCTATCTAATGGCCTCCTTGTTTAACTATTCTATCAAATGGGACTTTAGAAATGGCCACTAGCCACCGGTTAGCATTATCTATACCTATAAGTATACTTATGTTATATTTCTAAACCCACATTACATAGAAAATTGGACTAGGGCATAAAAACTGAAATTTATCATCTCTACCCCCAAAGAAGTTACAATCTAATGGGAAAGACACAGTCACGGGGAACCTGCTAATATAAGCAAGTTGAAATCAAATGCCAATTCTTTTATTAAACTGTGTGATTGTATAAATGGTGATCATGTCAACTTTTGTGACTTGAGAAGGCAGTATCTTAACTGAAATGCCTGAATAATCTTTCTGGCATGAGCACAAACTTGGCACAATGACCCACCTACTCGGGAAATTAAATATGTTAGCTATATTACAGAGGACTTCATTCACTCCATTTGAGTGCCCAGGCTTAAATCCTGGGAACTCCTGAGTACCCAGGGTCAGGGCTTGGAGAAAAGGACTCACATTCTCTCTGCACAATTGCCCGTACTCTAAATCCGTCTCCTTGAAAGTAAAAGCATTTTCTGAATAGGTCACACTCTTGACCCTCGGATTGGCCAACACAGATTTACATTGTAAAAGAGGAAGCAAACTTCCAGTCACTGAAATCATGTGAACTCACCAATTCACAACCAACAGCTCTTTGGAAATAACTTCAATGCACATTCTGTTAGCATGTAAATGATCCCTCCCTCTTCTACTAATAAATTTCCAGAAATTTTAAAGGTGGCGGGGAATCGTTGAAAGCAGTGTAATGCTCATTTCAGCAAAGCTCCCTTTTTTTTTTTCCAGACCTAAAGTCATTTAAAAAGTGTAGACACATTAAAAGGTATTCTGCACAATGTGACTTTATCAACTACTCATCAGTTTCAGTCCATATACATTTAAAATCTAGTTCATTCAAATTACATATAAATTAGCTGGCTAAATTCACTTTTACATTTTTAGTACAAGTGTAGCTACATACAGCTGGACTTTAAGGAATCCAGGCTTTCTGACTTCTGGCCACTTTAGAAGGGGCAGTCACCTACTTTAGACCAAAAGAAACTGGTATTATTTATTTAAAGAAAACAAAGACATCTGGGACACCTGGGTGGCTCAGTCGGTTAAGCGTCTGCCTTCGGCTCAGGTTGTGATCTCAGGGTCCTGGGATTGAACCCCGCATGGGGCCCCCTGCTCCATGGGGAGCCTGCTTCTCCCTATCCCTCTGCCTCTCCCCCTGCTTGTGCTCTCTCACTCTCAAATAAATAAATAAAATCTCAAAAAAAAAAAAGAAAAGAAAAGAAAAGAAAACAAAGGCATTTTGGAGTTTTCTGAGCCTCGTTTCTCCCCTAGCGCCAAAGAGATATATAAATGCTCATTTTTTAAAGAAAGAAGACAGGGGGAATCATCAGATTAAATCTTTTCTGCACAGGAAACCTTTTATCATTAGTCACACAGACTGAATTAATGCCACCAGCAATTTCCATCTGACTGTGTCTTTGTGGGCTTCTCCGGGCTGAAGACTTGCTTCCGCCACAAGCTTCTAGTCTCTTTCTTGTCTTTTATTTATTCCTTGATTCGGCATAAGTAGTTTCAAACAGAAATCAATCTCTTCTGCAGGACAAACATGGAAGATTTACAACAGCAGAGGAGAGAGACAACCACCAAAGCTGTCTCCCAAGAGAACAGCAGGATGCTCCGCACGCTGGGCCTGGGCCCCAAGAGCCGATGCTGGCAGTAACATCTGGCAATCTCTGGGCAGAGACGCCAGAGAGTGCTGCCAGCTCTCCAAGCCCGCTGAACTTAGAACAATGCCAACACCCCTCACTTTTCCACCTCTTGAATACAGGATCCACGATACTTGCACAGTAGGAACAAAAAAACAAAACAAAATACCCAGTTTCCAAATGACACTGACCTAGCCTCTTTAGAACAAACAGGTGCTACTCTCTGTGCTTCCCCCTCCTCCCTCCCTGCTCTGAGGTCGGGTCAAGTGGGAGCCTCGTCAACTCCCTCTAGTCCCAATCAACACTGTCTGAGGTTAAGAAGGGAACGCTTTACCAACTTGCGTCTACACTGGCCCCTTTCCGGGAGATGCAAGGCAGCAGCCATGACTTTCTTTCTCTCTGTGATGGTGGAGAATTCGGGGCTAGCTCATCTATGGAATAATCAGGTTTGCAAACCGTTGCTCTAGTTACAAGGTCTAAAAGAAACACCAAAGAAGGGACTTAATTCTTCATCTGAAAGACTGGCAAGCGAGCATTGGAGAGTCATGTTGCCCCTGCTCCAGTACAAAGCAAATGATTTCTAGAAAGCTGATATCGTAGGGCCTTCCAGATAAACACAGAGGTTCCAAACAAGAACAAACATACCAGTTACTACAGTACGGTTAATGGCTCGATGTACCTAAAAGACAAATACTCTTCACCTTGAGTTAAAATTCAAACTCTTATCTTGCTTATGAAACACACACGAAAGCAGAAGGACACAAAAAATGAAAATGCTCGGCATGGAGCCTACATTTAAAAGAAAAAAATTTCACAAGAGGACTTGGGGCACCTGGGAGGCTCACTCAGTTAAGTGCCTGATTCTTGGTTTCAGCTGAGGTCGTGATCTCGGGGTCATGAAATCGAGCCCCACATTGGGCTCCACGTTCAGCCTGGCATCTGCTTGAGATTCTCTCTCTCTTACTCCTCCTGCCCCTCTCCCCACAGTGTGCTCTCACACACGCAGGCTCTCTCTCGATCTAAGAAACAAAAACCAAAAGATTAAAAAGAAAAAGGAAGCAGTGACATACCAACCAAAACACAGAGGTGGCACTATGAACGCTGGAAAAAGATCTCACGGTAAAAAGTATGAAAGAGACCTTTGTGTTAGGCGTATATTTATATGTAATATAAATGTACATACACTTACACATATGTGTGTAAATATATAATTATATGTGTATTTCTATGCTTACAAAAGGTAGAAATTAACAGTAACGGTACGTGTTGGCCATCCCCTGACCCTGAATTTTAAATATCAAGACCACAGTACTGTTGTTAAGACTCCAGTTCACTTCTTCGGCGGGATATCATCATAAAGTTTAAGGATATTTTGCAAATTGTAATCCAGATGACACTACTTTGTTTAACATTCAATTCGAAGAGAAATAAAGTTCTCAATGATAGTGACCATAGCCAAGACCTGCATCCAACAGAAATGACAACCAATTTTTTAAAAGTTGACAGCTCAGACTCTGGAATCGAATTGCTGGGATGAATTTGAAAGTGCTTGTTCATGCAAGGTTACTCTCTGAACCTCAGGTTTCTCTTCTAGAAAACAGAAATAATGTAAGCACTACCTCCATGAGACTAAATGAGACAACGTATCAAAGTGCTTGGAAAAATCCCTGACCCAGATACCAACTCTGGAAGCACAGCCAGTAAACATATAATAAAATGAAGGAGCATCTGGCATAAAGATTGTGTTCTAGAATGTTCCTTCAGCGTCAGAGGAACTGTTAAAAGATACAGGAAAGAGCAGAAGATGGTAGTGTAACCCTCACTGTCTGGAAACATTCAGAGACATGATTTCTGAAGTCCTGATTTCTTTCCTCCACATTAATGCTTCACGGTTACTAACTTAAAACCTCCCTCTTATTTTTTTTAAACAAATTAATAACAAGACTCTGATGAAAGGAAAGTGATCAACCCAAATTGTGCAGGTCATAAAGTCCCCCATAATAACCAAGCATTCATCTCTCCAGAGATTCTGTATTAACTCCAAAGCCAGCAGGCTTTCCAAGTCCCTCCACGCTGGGCGTGACCAAAAGAGAAGGAATCGATGGGGAAAGGATCGGCCATGAGAACGAGGGGGGGGGGGAGGATTTTGGAGGGAGCAGGTTTGAGGATCTGGGTGAATATGGGGAATGTGAGATTGCAGCATGCATCACCAATGAGGGAAAGGGTTGGGATTTCTTTCCAGAAGGACGGCAGTGCTCATGGAACTATAGCAAGCTTTTCTGCCTCAGGAGGAGTCTCGAAGGGTCTAGCTGGTTGACCAGAGGCAGAGATTTAAGGGAAAAGGCCAAGGTGAGTGGCTCAGCCCGGACAGTTCACACGAGCAGGGGGAAAAGCCGGCCCCTGAGCCTCCTCCAGACCGCACGAGACTGCCAAAGAGAACGCACCGAGCTCTGTCTCCATCCCACCCTCTCCGACAGAGACAAGAAAACGTCCAAGAGGAGGACCGTCCAACGTGAAACCATCCTGCCCTCATCTACACCAGACGGTCTCCAGAGCCTCCCTGTGATCCCCGTGCCCTGGCTTCTGCTCTTCTCCGGCCTTCCCCCTAGCACTCTGCGTGTGTCAGCCGGGGACTGTGGCCTCCTGCACACCCCCAACCTCCCCTCGCACACATGCTCGGGTGCAGCTCCTCCCGGCTCCGTCCCCCCGCCCCCCAGGGCCACCGCCATCCAAGCAGGAAGGAGTAAGAAACCGAGCTGGGAGGCTGGTGGGTCTGTGACTTTACGAATAAAGCACAGCCACCCCAGGGTGAGGTCAAAGAGGGAAGAACGGAGAATTGGTGTGGGAGTGGCTGCAAACATGGACGGCTCCTTGGGGTGGGCGTGCAGACACCTTCCACTGACAGGGGGCTCGGAACCTCGTGACCTTCCCCTGAGTAGGGCACATCCTAAAGGGGCAAGAGCCAAAGGGTCGGGAATATCTGTAGATAAGTAAAATTTTGTCTTGAGAATCCTATCGACCCTCCAAGGGGTTCAATATGTAGACCATTCTCCCCCTCTTTCCCAGCATGAAGGAGTCAGAAAACTATCCAGGACAAACTATCCAGGACTCACTGTGCCACCAGCATGGCACGGTGGTGATGGGGGTGGTGGCGGCAGGGAAGGGAAGCCTGGAATTTCTGAAGATAAAGTTCCTTAGAAGAGCAGGCGCTGAACGGACACCTAAGGAGAACTTGAGTTTCCAGAAAAATCTGGAGGAGAGAAAACTACTTAGAAAGGCAGAGGTGGGAGGGAAAAGGATCCACACCCTGGCGGGAAAGTTGGAGGGGGAGTCTGACATCTTTGGAGGAAGCTGGGCAGCCACAGAAGGAGAATGCTGAGACATCAACTTTCCCCAGGAAGGAGCAGAGCAGAAGCCCGCCGTCTTTGGAGCCAGCATCGCCTCAGCGCCCCGGGGTGACTGAGAGGACACAGGCTGCGGCGATCTCGGGTAGTAAGAAGATGAAATCCCACCGGACCTCACTGCGCCCCTTGAAGACACTGGTAAGCCTTTAGGGACCTCCAGGGGCCCCTAAATCCTTGAGAAGATGGTTATTTTGAACAGATTACTAATCAGCCCATAAGCAGCCAACGTATTTTAGGGGCCTTGCAAGACATTGAAAAAATAGAGGAATTTTATTGTGTTTCCTTGTGTCCTAAGAGTAAAACTGACAGCACGGAGATAGGCTTTCATACCATCACCATCGTAAGAACGTCTTGAGCCCCGGTCTGTTCCAGATGGCGTTCACCGCCCCGGGGACCTTCTCTGCCCTCCTAGCAGGCTTCACTTTCATCTCCGCCCCAGAACGACTCGATGGATCCTCTTTACCTAAGTCACTGATAAATGTCTTCAGAGATGCCTCTAGTTCTGGCTCTTGATAATGTCCTAATTCATGTTCTCTATCAAGAGAGACTGACTGTGGGGCGCCTAGGTGACTCAGTCAGGCATCCGACTCCCGATTTCGGCTCAGGTCATGATCTCAGGGTCATGAGATCGAGCCCCGCGCTGGGCTCTGCACTGAGCATGGAGCTTGCCTGGGATTCTCTCTCTCTCCCTCTTCCCTCCCCCCACCCTGCTCACACTCTCTCTCGCAAAAAAAATAAATAAATAAAAATAAGACCTATTAAAAAAAAATAAGACCTATTGATATAAAAATATCGAAAGCTGCTTTAAACATCTCCTGATGCCAATGTGATTAAAGTTTATTAAAAAGTCCTTGGCACAGGATCTTCTTAAAGATCAATTTGTTTCTAAAAAAATCAATTTATTTCTATTTATGATACTTATATATTAAAAGATTCTATTCACGGCTTGTACCTTATCAATACATCTATTTAACCTCCTCATTCAGATAAACCAGATCATTCATTTAAAAAGTAAAAAACAGGAACGCCTAGGTGGCTCAGTCAGTTGGGTGTCTGCCTTCAGCTCAGGTCGTGATCCCAGGACTCTGGGATCGAGTCCTGCATTGGGCTCCCTGCTCAGCTGGGAGCCTGATTTTCTCTCTGCCTGCCGCGGCCCGTGCTTGTGCTCTCTCTCTCTCACTCTCTCCCTGATAAATAAATAAATAAATAAATAAATAAATAAATAAATAAATAAATAAATAAAATCTTTTTTTAAAAAAGTAAGAAACAAATCTGCAATAAATACAGAATGGAAGGTTTCAAAAACTTGTTTTAGGAATGCATGAACTGAGTAGAATAATGACTCAAGTACATCTCCAAACTTCAAGGGACTATGGTAAAGCCCACTTCATACACATCACCATGTGAGATACTGTAAGTAAGATGAAACCTTTAAAATTATTTGCAGCAAGTAGTTTGCATACAGCAGACCTCTCTGGGTTTTCACCCCAAAGCACCGGCGGGCTTTCCCTCTGGGACAAAAGACACAGACAAACATTTTTGGTTTTATGCTCTTTTAAAAAGAACTCGGGGATAACTGACAAATTTACCTCTTAATGCAAGAGGGAGAGAAACACGCGCTCTGGGTAAAATGTATAAATCTCTGCCAAGCCTCCCAGTTGTCACAGCGAGCCCGTGAGTCTCAGAAGTTCATTCTCAAAGCTTTATTACAATGAAACTGACACGCCTTTACTGAAAATATCTTAGAGCCAGAGTGAGGTAATTCATAAAAATATTTTTTACGACCAGCCAAAAATTAATCAAACCTGAAATGCATCACTGTTCGCATTTTAGACTCCATCCTGAGATTTTTGATATGAGAGGTGAGGTTCTCTAGAGTGAGGCCCATGTCTGAAGCTTTTCTGGATATTTCCTGGATATTCTTCAGACCCCCCAATCCCTGTGCTCTGTGCTTACAGGATGCTCAACGCCTTGTCAGCACAGGAGAAAATCCCAGGAGGCCCCACATGGCCTGGAGGCCGCCAGCTCCTCTGACCTCATCTCCTGTCCCGCCTTCCATTTCCATTCTCCTGCTGCCTCAACCAGCCCCAGCCTCGCTGGCCCTTTCCCGTTCTTCCCGCACGTCAAGCTGATTTCCACGTGCTCTTCCATTGTTGGTGGACTGATCATCAGTCCAGTGCCACACGAAGGAGAGGTTATTACAGAATAGTCACTCCACGCCCTGGTGGGGAAGGGCGCTAGCTTCGAGGCAGAAAGCGAAGAAGTCCCTCTCCTTTGCCTAAGCGCTACACAAAGATTATCAACCACACAAGGTAGGGAACCGACCTGTTTGGCCCAAAGGAAGCTCAAACGTGATGGTCTTGGGCAACATCCTCGACCCTGACCCTGGTTTCTCTTTTCCGGTGTGTCGTTTAAGACAAAAGGAGAACGTAGCCATTTCCAGCCAGGCCAGCTGCCGCTGGGCCACCCAGCCCCCTAAATTGTTGGGAGGGTGTGTGTGACTTAGGAGGAAATTTTGGTCAGGATAACCTGATCGAAGGGAAGGAAGGGAAGGGGAAAAGAGAAAAGAAGACAAGACAAAACCCACCCACCCTCCGTCTGGACCCAGATCGCAGTTCTTTCTCTTACGAACTAGGTGTCCTTGGGGAAGTACTTGTTTTTTCTGTCCCTCAATTTCTTCATTTGTAAAATGGGAGAAATAGTGATCCCTGAATGGGACAGCTGTCTTAAAGATTAGTTAATAATATGCTAAGTGAAATGAGAAAGAGAAAGCAAAATACTGTATGATTTCACTTATATGCAGAATCTAAACAAGACAAACAAATTAACGAACAAGCAAAAAGCAGAAACAGACTCATGAATACCGAGAACAAACTGATGGTGGCCAGAGAGGAGGGGGTGGGGTAAGGGCTAAATGGGTGGAGGGGGACGGGAGGTCCAGGCTTCCAGTTAGGGGACAGACATGGGATGAGAGGCACCAAACAGGGAATAGGGTCAATGGCGACAGGACAGTGTTGTATGGGGACAGACGAAGCTACGTTTGTGATGAGCACAGCGAGGCATACAGACTTGTTGGATCACTATGTCCCGCACCTGAAACTAACGTAACATTGTGGGTCAACTATACTTCAATTCAGAAAAAAAAAAGATGAGTTAATAAAAATAAAGCACTTAGGCAATAACAAATGATCGATAATTATAACTATTTAAGTTAATTATAAATAATTAAATAATTATTAAATAATAAATTATTTTATTTATTAGATTTTTTTTAAAGATTTTATTTATTTATTTGACACAGAGAGAGAGAGATCACAAGTAGGCAGAGAAGCAGGCAGAGAAAGAGGAGGAAGCAGGCTCCCTGCTGAGCAGAGGGCCGGATGTGGGGCTTGATCTCAGGACCCCGAGATCATGACCTGAGCCGAAGGCAGAGGCTTAACCCACTGAGCCACCCAGATGCTCCTGTTTATTAGATTTTTAAATGAATTATTAATTTTAAATTAATGATTTATTAAAATATTTATTAGATTTATTTATTAAATAATAAATTTATAATAGATTATTAAATAATAATCAAAATAATTGATTATAAATAAATTATAACCATCGATAAATATAAACTATTATCCCATTTCTCCCCATTGCTCTGTATCCTAGCACCTGCCTCAATTTTACCACACTTGAAACTCTGTGAAATTCTCATTTCTTTGTTGAATTTTTTTTTTAAAGATTTTTTATTTATTTATTTATTAGGAAAGAGAGAGAGTGAGAGAGAGCAGGTCAGAGTGAGAAGTGGACTCCCCATGGAGCTGGGAGCCCGATGTGGGACTCGATCCCGGGACTCCGGGATCATGACCTGAGCCGAAGGCAGTCGCTCAACCAACTGTGCCACCCAGGGGCCCCTCTTTGTTGAATTTTTGAGATGCCTGCTGCCCCACTAGAATGTAACTTCCAGAAGTACAAGGACTGGGATTGGTTCTCCACTTCTACTCCCAGAATGGATTCTCGCAAGTGGTAGGTGTTCCAGTTGTTGGATGAATCAGCGTCCCTCCTTCAAAAAGCTTCATAACACTCATGAAGCAATCCCAACCATCAGTCTACGAATATTATTCAATTTTAAGTTGACTTAACTAAAATGAACTTCTGGGCAAATATATACAAACTTTTTTGGAGAATACGTTTTTTGTTTGGTTTTGTTGTTGTTGTTTAAAGATTTTATTTATTTATTTATTTATCTATTTATTTATTTGGAGGTGGGAGAAGCAGAAGGAGAGGGAGATGAGCCCGGAGCCAGATGTGGGGCTTAATCCCACGATCCCACGATCCCACGATCTCATGATCACAACCTGAACCGAAATCAAGAGGCGGTCACTTAACCAACTGAGCCACCCAGGTGCCCCTGTTGTTGTTTTTTAAATGAACTCTACCCCCAACGTGGGGCTCAAACTCATGACCCCAAGATTAAGAATCACATGCTCTACCAACTGAGCCAGTCAGGGGCCCCAGGAGAATATATTTAAAAAAAAACAAAACAGAAAACTATTCTGGGAGCGCCTGGGTAGCTCAGTTGGCTAAGCATCTGACTCTGTTTAGGCTCAGGTCATAATCTCAGCGCAGTGAGATCGAGCACTGCAATGGGTTCCATACTCGGATGGACCCTGCTTAAGATTCTTTCCCTCCCTCTGCCTCTGCCTCTCCCTGCCTCCTCCCTCTCTTATAAATAAATAAA
Organism: Nasua narica; assembly: GCA_028533885.1. NCBI lineage: Eukaryota > Metazoa > Chordata > Mammalia > Carnivora > Procyonidae > Nasua > Nasua narica. The sequence goes on from CM052800.1 coordinate 167,756,904, forward strand.
TAAACAAACAAACAAACAAATAAATAAAACAAAACCCCACACAATTCTGTCCGAAAATTTTACAACTTGGAGACACCACCTTAAGAGAGCAACTCCTTTTGAGAAAACCAATAAAGATACTGAAATAGAATAAAATCTTGATGCCCATAAGTTCTAAACAATTTTATAGTATCAAATACAAGTTCTGATTTAAAGTCTGAAAACCATACAGCACCTTTGCTGCCAAGGATTTGAATATCAAAGGATAAACTGGGGAAGTATAAAGAACCACTGGCAGGGACAGAGAACTAAGATATGAATTCAGGAGACCCTATGGCACTGACCGCTGGGTCTGACTCAGGCGGGCAGGTGGGAAAACCTGAGCCCCAGGAGGAGGAGAGTGTGAGCTCCACACAAGGGTTAGGGTTAGGAGCTGGGGCTGGAAGGCCCTCCAGACACAACCCAGCTAAATGGTATCTTCTTTAAGGAACTACCCCTTGACCGTAGGATGTACCTTAGAGAGTGACTGCTCTAACACAGCTCCCATCACCTCTCCCCACAACTGTGTCCATGAACTTGGCTGGGGCTCTGTTTCTGATCCTCTCCCAGTCCCATCCACCAATCCCACTGGCCCCAGAATTCTCCTTATACCAACAATCATATCATGTCGCCCCTCTCCCCACTCAAAAGCCACCAGCGACTCCCACATCATTGCATCTGGGTCTAACCTCCTTCTGCATTGTTGGGTCACAGCCTTCTCCCCAGCCACTCTCACCAGCTGGTTTCCAAACAGGTCATGAGCTCCCCGGCCTGGTAATTCTGCTCATGCTCTTGCCTGCAGAGGAAAGCTGTCGTGGTCTAGACGAACCCCTTGCAGCCCACATCTTCACACGGTCTAGCTCAAGCCTCATCTCCGGGAATCCTCCCTAGCAGCGCACAAGGCAGAAGGAACTGCTCCTCACTCCCTTCAAAGCACTGCCCGGTGTTGTGGGGGTCTCTCCCCCCAAAACACTGCCCACCTCACCAGTCCTTACAATCTCAGGAGAGACACAGAGACTGCAATTAGTACACACTCAATAAACACGCACAGGATTTAACTTATCGTGATTTACCCAGAATGTACAGCACAAATTTGAAACATTCCTACTTTCCCGAGCGTGCATGTCCCTTTGAAGGGTCCTGGAAACCCAAGGTCTGAACTATTTTCTACATGCCCAGAGCCAGTCACTTCTAAGAAGTAAATGTGACTATTCCCAATCAAAACTTCTCCTTTGACTTGCTTATTTCCCCCGCTTCTCATGGAATCCATAATCACCTCCTCATTGTCCAGCCCGCACCTGAACCTTCACGGTTGGCGAGAACCACATGCTTTTGGAGTTACCGGCAAAAGTCATTTGGAATTGCTTGCACCTTCAATCCCGCAGCAGACGCCAAGGTTCCCACAGAGAATTCTTAGAGCAGATAAACTCTCTCCAGCAACTCAGCATTTTACGGTCATTACTGAAGCACCATTGAAATTCCAGTAGAAATTCTGAACCCGCAAAGCAGCTCAAAAGACAGTGACGGCTTGAATCCAAGCAGACATCACTCCTGCTTATTTATCTGATGCTCCTGTCTCAGGAGGCTGCCTCTTTGCTTTGCTCCCCATCATGGTACTGAGTGTGGCAGGGAGCGATTGGGGGGGAGGGGTGCAGCGGCCTCCCCCATCCAGTCAGCTGAAGACCACTCAGGCTACCCAGCCAGATTAGGGCAATGGTCAACCAACGACAGCAATTTGGAACCTTCCAAATTGCCCAAATATTTCTCTTGGGTTCATAGAACAGATCCCCAATTCCTATGAGTTTATAAATTCTGCTGAAATGAAAAAAAAAAGTGAACTGATATTTATAAGTCAAATGCTGTTGATACAATGTCTGTGATTTCAAAAGGACATTAGGTGGGGAACAAGGTGAAATCTGACTGGCCATGTCCTAATGTATTTCAAAGTTGGATGATGGGTACATGGGAATTCAATGTAAGATTTTTGAATTAGGTTGCCTTTCTATGTTTGAGGTTTTCGAAAATGAAAAGGGTAAAATAAGAAAGAAGTAGGGCTTAAAAGAAGACTATTAAAATATATTAAAATACTGTCATCTAGGCGGGGCATAAAAATAACTGCATATACCCCTGCTTCCTGATGTGTTGTACTGGTACATTTATGAGCAGATCAAGCCTCAGGGGCATTAACCTTGGCCCCTTTACCAAGGCAGCTTAATTACAGGTAGTCCACTGAGGTTTTTGCTAAAGTAAAAAAAAAAAAAAAAAAAGGACCTTTTGAAATTTGGCACGGGTTACAAAACACACAAGATGCAAGCCTTCCTGGTTTGTTTGTTGTTTGTTTGCTTGTTTTGGGTTGTTGTTTTTTTGTTTGTTTGTTTGTTTGTTTTTTGTCTACTCAATTCAAAGGAAACTTTGTAAAGATTTCTGCTATGCAAAAACAGACAAAGTACCACTAAATAAAAAATGCTATAGATTTGCCATAGCCATACAGGAAGACACACGAGCAGGTATAAGCTAATCGGTCAGAGGAAGGCAGCGTAGCAACAGTGGGCAACGAAAAAGGCAAAGGCGGTTTTACAGTCTTTCAGCGTTTGAACTTTTGACCTCCTCCCAAAAACGTCACGAAAGAATTTCTAAACCGTGGTACTAGAAAGAAGGCTTTCTTTCTTGAAACTGTTGCATCAAACACTACTATTTTACCATACACATTTTTAACCACTGGGCCCAAGGTACACAACCAAAAAGTTTTTTCTAAAAGAGATGCAATCTGGATTAATATAGGAGTGCAATTAAGAAAGAAAACAGCAAGTTAGGCAACACTGGAAGCGCACAGCGACTAAACCTATGGGACTCTCTTCCCCCGGACACTCTTCTTTTGTTGAGGATCAGACTGTCCCTTGATTTCCTCGTGTCCCTTCTTAAACGTTCAAACACACAAAACTAAAGAAAGATGTACCGGAGGCAAGACCTTTCAAACTAAATCCACAGCTCTATCTGGCACAGAAATGCCGGCGCCCGACACCCACAGCGCCCCAGAGCCGCGCGGAGGGGCAGGGTGGTCGCCCGCGGAGAGGACGTCGGGGGACAGCGTGGGGGCCGCTGCGCACCTGAACTGCCCGCCGCCGCTGCCGCCCATCGTGGCGGGGCCCGAAGCTACCTGATGCTACCGGAATCCTCTCCGGACTCCTCTCCCGATTGCGCGCCTCCCCGGCCCGATGCCGGCAGCTCCGAGCAGGGAGCCCGGCAGATCCTCCCGCGCCGCCGCCTACCTGGCCGGCCCCTGGCACCGCCCCGCTGGAGCGCGCGGCCCGCGTCGCCAGGGAAGCTCCGGGAGAAGGGGGGGAGGGCTCGTGGGGAAAGGTACGAGCTCCGTTTTAGGTGCCAGGAAGTTCCCCAATCCCGCGCCCGCGGAAGCCGGCCGGCCCCTCCCCTGGCCGCGGCTCGGCAGCGGAGGGAGGCGCGGGGCGCCCGGGGGGAGCCGGCCGTACCCGTCGCGGGGCCGGGCGCGGGCTCGGGGCGGGACGCGGCGGGCGGCGGCCGGACTCACCTAGGCAGCGGATGTGGAAGCCCGAGGGCGGCCGCAGCGCCCGGCGCGTCCAGCCCTCGCGCAGCGCCTCCAGATGCTCCTCCTTGCCCTGGATCAACAGGACCTGCTCGTCGATCCAGCCCAGGAAGAAGGTCTCGGCGACCGCGGCCGTGACCTTCTTGTTCCAGAAGTGCTGCATGTTCTCGGCTTTGAAGTCGGCGAAGATCTCGTAGCCGATGTGGTGCCGGGCAAGCTGGCGGGGCTGGGCCGGGGCCGGGGGCGCGGGCTGGGCGGCCCCGGACCTCTCCCCCGTGGGCCCCTCGGCCGGGCCCAGGACGATGGCCAGAGAGTGGGGCGCGATCTGCAGAAACTTCTCCATCTCCCGAAGCAGCCGACGCCCCCGCCACGCGGCCCCCGCTCAGGGCCGCCGCCGCCGCCTCCCGCCGCTCCCGGGAACAGCCGGCGGAACGTCGCTGCGCGACGGGCGTGGAGCGTTAGTGCCCCCACCCGCGCCGGGGCTGGCCGCGCCCCCCCACCCAGCCCCGCGCCCCAGTCGCCCGGGACGCCCCGCGCAGCCCCGGGGTCGCTGGGCCGGGAAGGGGACGGTGCGCGGAGCCCGCTCGGGCCAGAGCTCTGGCGCGCGTTACCTGCAACTCCGGGCCACCCTCCGGGCACCGCTCATTTTCCAGCGGCGGCACCCTGGCCTCCCTCGGCGCCCGGCGGCCCCGGCAGGGGGCGGAGACGCAGGAGGAGGAGGGCAGTTCGCGCCGAGGCCGGGGAACCCTTTGGGCTGGACTTAGCCAGAGAAATCTACAGGAGTCCGAAGTGGAAGGTGTTCGAGGTGGCCCGGAAGGCCAGGGGTTGGGGAGGGTGCGTTTGGGTGGCGGCGCTCAGAGGAGACCTGCAGGCCCGGGGCGGGGAGTGGGGGGGGGGGGGGAGACGCAGGGCGACACTTGGAAGGCAAGGATTCCCGAGCGGAGTGTCGCTCCTCCCCACGCTCCACCCCCCCCCACCTCCCACCCCCTGCTGGAACAAGTGGATTAGCTGACTGGTTGATGGGCCCTTGGAAGTGGCTTTTTAAAAAACTTAGACACGCCACGCAAACGTGTCATCAGTCCCTCCTCCCAAACTCTTGCGGAACTCCCCCGTCGTGTCTCCATCCTGTACTGTGGGCCTGCTACGGAAGAAACCCAGTAATTCCCCGTGTTGTCTACACAACACTCCCTTGGTGAAGAGGGTACAGATATTATTACCAGGAAGGGTAACCATCATGCTTTAAAAGAACAACAACAAAAAAAACCCCCAAAAAACCTTCGTTAAGGTTGTTTCTGTACAAAACTGTGTTTTGCTTCTTTTTCATTGAGAAAAACTATATATAGTTGTCATATATCTAAAGAGATGACCAAAAAAAAAAGATGACTATCAGAAGTAGCATTAGGGGTTAATGCTGCATGTGATGATTTTCCCAGAACAAAGAATGTTTCCTAGAATACACAAAGGAATAGTATACCTAACTGATTAGTATACCTAATCGATTCTTCCCACTGCCATCACCTGCATGATCAACTTTATTAGCATTACTAGGGCCATTTATGATTACCCCCCACCCCTCAGCCACAATCGAAGGTGCCAATGTTGCTTGACAAGGAACTATTTCCTTCCCTAGATTCAGTATTCGGGACCTTTATCTTGACCCAAATAGTATAAAGATTTCCTGGCTACTTTCCAAGGAAGGGTGTTCAACATTTATCAAATGCCTCGTTCTTACAAAATTCAATGAGGAGAACAATTATTAATTTTCCCATTGAGAAAACTGAAGTTCACAGTCATTATGTAATTTACCCAAGATCAAACAACTAATAGCTGGTCAACCTAAAATTTCAACCAGACCTATGACTCCAAAACCCATGCTTATTCAGTGTTCACTGCAACCTCCAAGGGAACTAAGAACCCACAAGATAAACTTGATGTTACTTCATTCAGAAGAAATGCTTGCAGCAATTTCCTTGAAAACACTCAGGAGAAACAATGAAGGGCTGTTTGAGTACTAATCAAATAAGAAACCCCCAAACCCAACTCCAGCACCCTGGGGAGAACACTTGCCTCGGTTGTCTCAATCCTGAAGTTTGAGATCTAGTGGGATTTGGTGCCAGATGAAAGGGCACTGTGAATGAACTTCTTTGTCAGCCTTTCTCCCCATTGCTTGCAGCCAACTGCCTGCCATTCTGGTGGGGAAAGAGGGTGTTGCTGAACTTTCTCTTGTCCAGGCTTATCAACTGCTGATTGTCCACTGGGATATAACAGGAGCTCAGACAATCATCACTCAGGGAGGTGCATTCCAGCCTAAGGGCCTTCACTTTGGAAATGAATAACAAATAACTAACATTTATATGGTGCGTCCTATGGAATGCATCCCATGCTAAGTACCTTACATATATTATTCATTTATTTACTCCACATGACAGTCCTATGCGGTAGATACTGTTGTTATTCTATATTTACAGAGAAGGAACTGATCCATAGAGATGTTACAAAACATGATCAGGGACTCAGATGTTAAGTCACCAAGCCAGGATTCAAATCCACACACAGTCTGCGCTGTTGATAACTCTACTTATAGGCCCCTCCACTCTTTCAGGGAGTTACTGATCATCTTATTGTCATAGCCACACATGTGTGAATCGCTTGCTTGAGGATATTGACTATATTTTGTGGTTTAGAATTAATTTGATGTTGAAAAGTCTGCAAAAGTATGTCGCATGCTTCACTTCTCTCAACAACCTACCAAAGATTCTCACCTTAGTCAAGACCTATATTGATCTTCCCTCCATGGAAGACTTTTTCATTGTCTGAGACACTTTTCAAAATGGCTCAAAGTGCTCCTAGATGCTACTCAGATTCCTCATTCAGTTTTCCCCCAAATAATTCATCTTTTCTAGGACCAGATTTAAGATTGCCACCATAACTGACTCATAGAGCCTAAAAATTAAAATGGTCCATCTAGATGTTTCTTGAGATGCTTCTGAATAATACCTTTGTTGACAACGACCCAGCCATGACCCCCCTCTGTACTCTGGCTATCATATGGAACTGGCCTTGGCATCTCAGGGACAGTGGCAGAAGCCCATCCCCGTCAAAACCGATTTTCAAAGACCAGTGTACAAAATATATTTTTCTTTGTCTTATGTTTCTATTAGTGGTTCATGCATGTTCAATTCCTATAGTTGTGCATAGCAGCAATTAAGGGGAGAAACCAGTCTAGAATACTACTTTTTCCCCCATTAAAATATTTTACAGTTTTCCTGCCTATTATTGTAAACCCAACTCAATACACCCTAAATTTCAGGCTAAAATCATTTTTATTTGAACAAAACTTCCATCAGCCACACCAATTAGTGTGTTTTCTTTTTCATGAAATGTTTTATAATACTGGATGTCCACATCATTAGTGCGCACGCCCCAGGCTTTAACCCTGAGTGATTGAGAGTCACTAAATCTTGTTCCCATTCACAAACAATCATATGTCAGATAGTTACTGTAATTGAGGCAGTGTGCAGAGTTCTAGACACAGAAAAAATAGGACCTAGTCTTTATTTTGGGGGAGCTCACACTTTTTTAGAGGAGACAGACAAATAATCTCCCTGAAATGAAATTATGCCTTTTGGTGCAATATTAGAAGTCTGTACATACCACACAGGAGCAGAAAAGAGGGAGGGGATAAAACAAAGGAGGAGTTCATTAAGTAGATGACATTGAGAATGAGATAAGACTGCACACAGTAGGTAATATTGAGCTAATAACGCTTGAAAGGTAGGTATCTATTGGGGGTGCCTAGGTGGGTCAGTCATTAAGTGTCTGCCTTCAGCTCAGGTCTTGATCCCAGGGTCCTGGGATCAAGCCCCGCATTGACTCCCTGCTGGGATCAAGCCCCACATCGACTCCCTGCTCTGGCGGGAAACCTGCTTCTTCCTCTCCCACACCCTCTGCTTGTGTTCCCTCTCTCACTGTGTCTCTCTGGGTCAAATAAATAAATAAAATCTTAAAAAAAAAAAAAAAGGTAGGTATCTATTGTATGATATTCATGAATTCCATATAGCTCTGTCCAAGATAAAGGAAATGATCCACTAGCGAGTATCTCTCACTGGGAAGTGTGTCATAGAAACTGGTTATTACAACAGAGTATCAATTTGGAATTGATTCCTTTCTATTTATTTTTAAATTAGGGCAGATTCAAAGTTCCTCCGACAATAAGTTTACTCTCATTCATCTGCAAACTACAAGGCTTTTTAGATTAGGAAAGAAAGGGGTGGAGTGATAACTACTTTGCCAGGATTCATGCATTTCACTAGCATTCCCAAGGGGCTGTATCCCTCATGTAAATGGTATTCTCCATAAAAGCTCTGGTGTGGGAGGATAAATAAAAACATGGCAAAGAGCTGCTCTAATACATACTATACCATCATTAATTTTATAAGTATATAGATGAACATATATCACACCTTGTTGCTATTTCGTTGAAATAAAAATGGCTGATATTAATAACCAAGCAACACAATAGAGCAAACACAATTTTTGTAGGTTTTCTCCTACTCACTGAAATGGAATCAGTTCCTTATCTGTTGAGGTTTTTTAAATATAATTCCCAAGTTCTACTCTTGATTATGTGTCCTCCGTATAAGGAAGTGAGTGCTCAGTGTCTGAGATCTCCAACAGTGGAAATTACAACCTGTCAGGCCCCCACCATCTTGCCCAAAGTACGCATTCTCCAGTAAACAGACCCTCCCTCTCTGAGATCACTGCACATGGCAGATCTCCAAAGGCAAGAAGGGGCAGCTAAAAATAGACAGTTTTAGGAAAATGCTACAATTAATCAGATAACTGCTATTTGAAACATGCAGATATCAAAAACATTTTAAAAGGCAGAAACACAGTCATTCACAAGAGAAAGCTAAATGATCTAATTCATGTTGTATTTGTCCAAAAGTGGAATTCCAAAACCAATCTATCTTGGGCATTCAATTATAAGTGGAATTAGATCCTTATGCTGTTTTATACTTAATTACATTAGAAATGTGAGTAACTAGTCTACAGCCATACCACCCTGAACGCGCCCGATCTCGTCTGATCTCGGAAGCTAAGCAGGGTCGGGCCTGGTTAGTACTTGGATGGGAGAAATGTGAGTAACTAAAGCATTTAGAAAAATATTAAGTGCAGATGGCTACTCTTAATGATTCAAGATAAAATATTAACTTCTAAACATTTATCTCATTTATTGTAGGTGAAAAAATATAGATAGCTTCTCTTGCAAAAAAAATCGTAGTTTTCTTGGCAGTTTGTTCACATTTCCTTTATACTTTTAATGGGGATTGTTTTGGTAATTTAGAAGTGCAAAATAAGTGGCACATTGACAAGAATCTTCTACCATCTGTGACAATTATTGCAAATCCTAGTGTCTTTTCAACTCATCACTTTCAATATGTTCTATTTATTGTACTTAAATATTTTAAAAGATCTAAATTTGGAAAACTAATTAGATAAGTGCTCCATGTCTAAATACTGTATTTCATATCAGAATTAAACATATACATACAACAAAGACAACATGTTTTCATAGAAACATGTTATCAACAAAAAAGTGCATGTAGGCCTTCCATTTCTGGCAACGGAGCCCACTTCATATCCTAAAAATTTCTCAGTACAAGCATTTGAAATGATGTGTATCAAAAGTACCACCTCCAGCACTGACATTATGCTTCTAAGCGGGATGGAGTTGTTAATGTCAAACCAATGATTTTGCCAGGAACCTAGAAAAGCTACATAAAATATAAACATTGTCTGCTTAAAGGCATCACATAGTTGCTGAAGCAAGAAGGAAAGAAAGTAATAAAATTTCAGAGGGAAGACCCATGAAGCAGTAAGCTGACCTTCTGCAGCCACTTTCCCCAGGGAAATGCTCAATCCAATTCCTGGATATGAGCAGAAGCTAAAAATCCAGTCTCTGATGAGTGAACTGCTCCTGGTTGGTGGAGAAACCCACAGACCTTTGGCAGTTTTACGCAGCTAGAGGGACATAATTGGAAGGCCTCAAATGAGGAAAGTTTCTCTTCAAGAGAGCTGCAGAGGATGGGAGGAAGAAAAGCTGGGCGGAAACTCTGAGATAAGGAAAGCCTTCGGCAACCTTAGTATAACAATGAGACAAAGATTGGAATTCATGATCTGCCCAGGGGGCAGAGCCCCAGCACACACATCAAGCTCTCGGCTGAAAGCCTTAAGGGACATCAGCATGTGAAGAGGGTGAACCAATTGTAAACTGAGCGATGCCAAAACTTCAATGCAGACCTTAGTCTGCTTCAGCTCCTTAGTGAACTGACGTGACCAGCCCCCCACTCTATCTACTTAGCAAGGAAAAGGGTGAACTCTCTCTGGAAGAAGATAATATTTTAAACACACACACACACCATTCATTTAAAAATTACAAGACATGCCAAGGAAAAGAACTCTATTGAGTCCTTAAGGAAGAAATATATGTACTAGAAACAGACACATAGCAGAAAAGAATTTTAAAATAACTATAATACGTTCAAGAAAATAGAAGAGGGACGCCTGGGTGGCTCAGTGGGTTAAAGCCTCTGCCTTCATGATCTCAGGGACCTGGGATCGAGCCCTGCATCCGGGCTCTCTGCTCAGTGGGGAGCCTGCTTCCCCCTCTCTCTCTTCCTGCCTCTCTGCCTACTTGTGATCTCTCTCTCTCTGTCAAATAAGTAAATAAAATCTTTAAAAAAAAAAAAAAAGAAAATAGAAGAAAAGATGGAGAAAAGGAAACCAATAGAGGATTTTACCACAGAACAGAAATCTTAAAACACATACACACATATCAAATGAAACTCTAAAATCTAAAGTACAATCTCCAAAATTAAAACTCAATCTATGGGTTTATGAACAATATATAGTACAGGAAAGAATTGGTGAACTAAAAAATAGGTCAATAGGAAATATGCAAATTTTAAAGTAAAAAGAAAACAAAAATGGAGAGGGGCATAGAAATATGTAGGATATATGGGAAAATTTTAATACATGTGTAATTCGAATCCCATAAGAGGAAAGTGAGAATGGGAAGGAAGAAATATTTGAAGAGACAACAAAAGTTTCCAGAACTAATATGTAATATCATCTAACAGATTTCAGAAGCCAAAGAAGAATAAACACGATAAAAATCACACACAGGCATATCAAATTAAAACTGCAGGAAACCAAAGACAAAAAGAATACTGGAAAAGAAGCCAATGGAAAAGAAAGCACATTGTCTTCAAAGATGTAATAATGAGATTAACAACTGACTTCTCAGTAGAAATGATGGAAGCTAGAAGACAATGGAATGATACCTCTTTAAATACAGAATGAAAATAACTGCTAACCTAGAATTCTATAGCCGGTGACAATAATCTTCCAAAGTGAAGGTGACCTAAAATATTTTCAGACAATCAAAAACCACAGCACTAACTTAACAATTCTAACCCTCATGTGGTAAACTGAAAAATGGCCTTCCAACGATGTCCATGTGCTCATCCCCAGAAGCTAGGAATATGTTACATTACACAGAAAAATGGACTTCGAGGATGTAATTAAGGTTACTAGTCAGTTGACCTCAAAATAGGAAGATTATCCTAGATTATCTGGGTGAATCATGTGTGATCACATGAACCCTTCCAAGCAGAGCTTTCTTCCAACTGAAGACAAATAGAAAGGCAGAAGAAAGATATGGCAGAAAGGAAGGTCAGAGAGATTTCAGTGCATCACGGTGGGCTCTAAGATGTGCAAGCCCACGTGGAACCAGAGAGAGCCCTCTAGGAGCTGAGGGTGTTTCCCCCGCTGACAGGCAGCACTAAAACAGAATCTCAGTACTACACCTGAAGGTTGGGACATCTGAACATGCGCACAGGAGACTTCGAGCACTATGAGGCAGAGCTAGGAGTGAGATGAGAAGAGAGAAGGAACAGGGAAGGCTGGGAGCAAGGGCTTGCCTCTCAATGTCCTCAGGTAGGATGCCCTGAAATCTAAAAGTTCTAAATAGAACCTGAATTTATAGGAAATTGTAACTGCGTAGTTGTCAAAATAAAAAGATATACTATAGTCATCAAGATGGTATGGTCCCAGCATATGGACAGACATGTGGATCAATGAAAAAGAAGAGAGCCCAGAAATAAATGCTTACATTTATGGTCAACTGGTTTTCAATAAGTGTGCCAACAAAATGCAATAAGAAATATCCTTTCCAACAAATAGTGCTGGGACAATTGGATGCTCACAAATAAAAAACACTTCACACCATACAAAAAAACATTTACTCAAAATTATCATAGACCAACATGTAAGAGTTAACACTATAAAAATCCTAGAAGAAATGGGAATAAATCTTCCTGACCTTGGGTTAAGCAATGATTTCTTATATATAACACCAGAAGCACATGCAATTTTTAAAAATTGATAAACTGGACTTAATCAAAATTAAAACCTTTTGTACATCAAAAGATACTATCAAGAAACTGAAAAGACGACCCATATGCTGGGAGAAAATATTTGCAAATCATGTAACTGATAAGGAACTTGTATCCAGAGTATATAAATAACCCTCAAAACTTAATGGCAAAAAGATAAGTAACCCAATTAGAAAATCAGCAAAAGACATTAAATGATATTTCACCAAAGAGGATACATGTAGATGTCAAGAAAGCTCAAGAAAAGAGGTTCAACATCATTAACTATCAGGAAACTGCAAATTAAAACTACAATGAGCTATCATTATAAACCTATCAGAATGGCTAAAATTAAAAATAGTGACAACACCAAATGCTGGTGAAGATGCAGAAAAGTCATATCACTCATACACTGCTGGTGGGAATGTAAAATGGTACAGCCACCCTGGGAAACAGTTTGTCAGTTTCCTATAAAAGTAAATATGCAGTTACCATCTGTACCACAGACTACTACTCAGGAATAAAAACACATGAACCATTGATTCATGCAGCAGCTTGGATGATTTTCCAGGGATTTATGCTAAGTTTACACTAAATTAAATCTTACGCTAATTATCGTAATCTTACGCTAATCTTACGCTAAGTGAAAAAAGGCCGATCTCCAAAGGTTATATACTCTGTGATTCCATTATGTGACATTCTTGAAATAACAAAATTATGGAAATGGAGCTCAGATTAACAGTTGGCAGAGGTTAGGAGCGGTGGGGGTAGGTAGCTGGATATGGTTATAAAGAACCACACTAGACATCCTTACAGGGACGAAACTGTTCAGATTCTCACTGTGGTGGTGGGTCCTCAAACCTGCATAGGTGATAAAAAATGCATAGAACTAAGTACACACACACATGCGTGTGCACACACAGACATACATGTACAAATAAAATAAGTAATCTGAGTAAGATTGATAGATTGTATCAGTGTCAACATCCTGGTTGTGATATACTACAATATGTTCCCATTGGGAGAAACTGGGAAAGTGTACAGGTCTTTTCTTACACAAACCCGTGAATCTACAATCACTTCAATAAAAATTTCAGCTAAAAAAAGACAAAGGCATATAGTACACCTGAAACTAATATAATGTTGTATGTCAGTTTATACCTCAATTCTTTAAAAAGGCAAATTATTTTATTTTTTTAAGGATTTTATGTATTTATTTGAGAAAGAGAGGGCAAGAGAGCATGCACGAGCTGGGGGAGGGGCAGAGGGAGAAGCAGGCAACCCGCTGAGTAGAGAGCCTGATCCGGGATTCGATCCCAGGACTCTGGGATCATGACCTGAGCCAAAGGCAGATGCTTAACCGACTGAGCCACCCAGGCGCCCCAAGGCAAATGATTTTAACAGATATTTTTCCCAAGAAGATGTACAAATGGCCAATAGGCACATGAAAAGCTGCTCAACACCATTAGTCATTAGGAAAACACACACTCTCAAAATAACAAAACCACACTGAGATACCATTTTGTGCTTTCTCGATGCTGGGAAAGGCAGATAGCAAGACGTGATGCTGTGGATGTGGACAAATCCGAGCCTTCATATGGCACTGGTGAGAATGTCACATGGGGTCACCTCTTCGGAAAACAGTCTAGCTGGTGTTCCAAAAAATGAAGTACAGACTTATAAGAGAAGAGCAAGTCCACGTCTAGCTCTCTATCCCAAAGAAAGGAAAACATATAGCCACCCAAGGACTTGTACCCCATGGTCGTAGCAGCATTATTTTTAATAGCCAAAGAGTGGCAATAACGCAAGTGTTCAAGAACTGAAAAATGGAGAACAAAATGTTGTGTGTCTGCGCAATGGAGTACTGCCTGACAATAAAAAGGAATGATGTACTGAGCCATGCGAAAAACAGAAAACCTCAAAGCCACGGTGAAGCAAGCCGGACACAAAATACCACTGACTGCACGTTTTTATCTGCATGAAATGTCCGAAAAACAGAACACTATAGAGGCAAAAAAGTTGATAGTAGTTCCCTAGGGCTGGGACAGATGTGGAGAGTGACTGGTAATGGGCAGGAATGTTTTAGAACATTTGTATCACCACTTTTGGGAGATATTGGAAATGTTCTAAAATCAGTTTGTGATAGTAAGGGTACATCTCTTTAAATACACTGAAATTCTCTGAACTGTACGGCTAACACAGGTGAATGTTATGCTATGTAAACTGTATCTTAATAAAGCAATTAAAATTAAAAAGCAAAGCAAAAATAATCAACTAATCAAGTTCTCAGAACATATTTTAATAGTTTGTGAGCTTGACTTGAAACTGTGGAGTATTTAAACCTGTGGTAAGTGGGTCTCAGTTTGTGTTAGGGACAGCCTGTCATCGTCACTAGTGAGACAAGGCACCCAGTGCTGTGTTCACACTAGGAACCAAGCCCCGAGATGTGGGTGACTAGCTTGAGGACCACGCCAAAGAGGGTGGGGAAAATCCGTGCGGATTTAGAAAGTTCTAGTCATGCTGACGGAGGCTGCCTTAAGCCTTACGCTTCAAAGTGCTCAGGGTTCTCTTTCACTCCGCGGTTCTGATAGTCACCGTGCAGGGAAAAGTACAGACTCTGAGCTGAGAACACATTTCATTTTACTTCCCCATTGCCTCCAGAAGGAATATATTCTTGTGTGTGTGTGTGTGTGTGTGTGTGTGTGTGTGTGTATTATATTCTTATATAATCTATCCCTCCCGATTGATTCCATGGGTAAATTAAAGAATATATCAAAAATAAAAATAAACTTACATAGTCATAATTTTGATATCATTCAGCATCTATGCAGAATTGCCTGCCATGTAATATCACACCAGAGTGCAAGCCAGGGAACATATCGCTGCTAAACAAAAGCAGTGACGCTATGGTCAGACCAGCCCAAGCATTGCATTCCCACAAAGGGAAAATGCTTCTATGCTTTGTCATGCATTAATTAAGAGCTAAGTGCTCTTCTGTAAATCTTTGCTCGGTGGCCCAAGGATCTAAGTGATTACCACCTGGATTTGATGAGTCAGATTCTAAATATTAAAACATTCCCCCCAGGCAAGGTCTGTTGCTCAGATCTGCCCTTTTGTGGCTGGAGACTCTAACCGTTTGGGAGGCTCAGGTCCCCAGGCACTTACCCAGCCCGACAGCCCTCCTCTCTAAGAGATCATCCTCCACAGAGCTTGGTTGGGCCCCAAGGGGAAACCCATGGAAGTCTGCAGGCACGGGCTATGGGGAGACTTTCAGGGGCCGGGAGTCACTGAGGTTGTGGGCAAGCTACCTGCTGGATTTTCTCCACCCCCCTTCAGACTCCTCCATCTTCCTCTCTCCTGCTCTCCCCCCAGGAGACACGGGCTGCCATGGTCCGCGCCCGCGGCGCTCTCTTGCCCTCTTACTTCCAGGCAGATCTGGCTGATGAGCAGAAATTGACAAGACATGGGGGACTAAAGGGGGAGACACTGGGGTATTTATTTCCCAGCTGTCCCTGGTCAGACACCCGGGTTGGCCATAGGTGGTCCTCTACCCAAGACTAAGGGTTCCTCTCCAGGGCCCTGTCTATAATGGCGGTCATGCTGGGCCAGCAACCACTGCCTTAGCTTGCTCCTCAGGCCTAGGAGAGTAGCAGAGTCCCTGCTGCAGCCAGCCCCTGGAGGCTCCCCTACCGCTTGTTAGGTTTCCATAACCCTACCCACTGCTTCGTTAACATTCCCTTCATAAAATTTTTTTCAATCACCGCTTTTGAGAGTGCCATCTATTTCCCGCCATAATCCAAGCAGTTAATAGGAGATACCATTGGTGAGGAGAATTAGGAGGAATTGATCAAGTGTTTAATATTTTATTTTATCCTGCTCTGTAGTTTTTTATATATTTAAAAACAGGTAGATGTTACTCTGATAATTTAAATACCCACGCGTGCGGGCATGCGCACAAGGGTACCTCCTTTTTGTAACATGCTTCCCATTCAAACATTTGCAGAAGCTTTTAAGTACCTCCCCTGCCCCGGGAGAGGAAACTCGAAGCCGGCATCTCTTCCCCAGTGACATGGTAACATCAAGCCTCAGTGTGCATTCTCACGGTGCTTACAATGCCCACGCATCTTTCCAACACAAGGTACCTTACTGATCTAAGACCTTCTTTCGGTCTGGGATGTAGGCAATTTTACACAGCGCCCCTTCAAAACTCCTAGCCCGGGAGAACAAAAGGCATAGGTTGGTGTGTCGTAAACAGCCAGCTCATCTGCTCACTGATTCTAAAGACGTAAAATTGTTTTATTATTGCTTTTGCTTTGTCTAACCAACTATTTGTGCTTTGATCAAAAGCACAGGGATAAGTCAACTTCCCAGCCTCAGATTTAAGCTAACAGCTTAACCTGAAGCTATTATAACTCTGGCCCCATGTCACTGGATTTGAAGACCCATCAATGAAACGGCTTTAAATCCAAGAACCTCAGACTCCCAGCCTGTGCTTGGTTGGAGGCCCGTCTGGATTGCTATCTGATGGCCAGTGACCTTGAGCTGACCTATTGCTTCCTTCTGGTTCCCCAACAAGGAGAAATTCTTCTCACAATTTCCTTCATTCTCCTTAGGACTTTTCTATCTTCCCCGATTTCCATTTTTAATTTGCTTTTGCTTCCTAAGTTCACTTTTTTCCTCAGTGAAGATGCTTAGTTCCCAACACTCATGAAAAACTTTGTAATTTCAAAATGAGACCCCAAAAAGGCATCAATCAATCAAATCAAATGGTGGAAATATTGGTTGAGCTGTTTGGAATCGAGATGGTTCCTCCTCATTGACCACAGTTGCCATAACGACACACACACACACACACACACACACACAATCCAGAAACACAAGTATGCAAACACTAAATGTAAAGGAGATACAATCCCCATTCTCAGGCCATATTAGACAGCATGGTACTGCATACAGCATATCCTAATTAGAGGACCAGGAATAGTATGTTCTATACATTTGTGGCTAGTCTATGTCTCAGTATATTTTTTCTTGTACCCCCGGATGTGTAAGAAATAGAGCTCTACTTTTCCTTAACTCATAGCATTTTATCTTTCAAGCCATCTCTACACCATTACCATTTCATCAGAGTGGGAGAAACTAACTCTCCTTCAACCTTTTACCAGAGGTCGTATCTAGGCTTTGGGCGGTGGTAGCAGGGGTCTCATGTCATGCCAAGGTGTCCAGAAGCGGAGAAGAGTCATTCGGGCCCTTCCTGTCCGCAGTCCACACCGGCAGCCACTTAGACACGCGTTGCCTGCCTGGCCCTTGGTATCTGGGCTACACACGTGATCACAGAGATATCTGCCTTTCAATCCACTGGTTCCTTCAAGTTTTAGGGTCCTCTCCCTGAATCCTGAGATCCTTGCAGATACTCGAGTCATCCTGCTGTTTCTGGGACAGGAAGAGGTGCAGGAGGTCTAACCCATCCCATGGCCACCTCTTCTCCAGGATCTGGTGGCCCCTCGGGGCCCGAGGATGGCGGGGAACACACTGTCTCCACCCTCGGACACACAGACCCGTCTGCTGTTTTGCAGCTGCCCCAAACCGTGACAGAGAAGCAGATGCTGGGCTTGCCCCGCTGGAACCGACCAACATCTCCACTCTTACTGCCTCCTATCACTTTCATTCTTGTATTTTTTTTTAAGATTTTATTTATTCGTTTGAAAGAGAGGGAGCATGAGCAGGGGGAGAGGCAGAAGGAGAAGCAGGCTCCCGGCCAAGCCAGGAACTCAACATGGGGCCTGATCCCAGGACCTGGAAATCATAACCTGAGCCGAAGGCAGCCACCCAACTGACTGAGCCACCCAGGCGCCCCTCTCGTATTTTTTTTTTTAACTGGTGAAAGGTGGAGGTCAAATTGCAGTGCTGAGAGGAGCAGAAGGTTTGCACAGATGTGGGATGCCCCAGGACCTGGTCAGCACAGAAAGACCCTCTAGAGGAAATACTGCGCCACCACTGGATCCATTTAAAAGAGAAATATAATAATTGCATTTTAAACTATCACTTTTATAAGACTCTGGAAATTAAATCTCATTTAGATCTATTTCAACTTCTGGTTGAAAAAACTGGGAGTATCATCAAACTGATCATTTACAAGAGTTCAATGGTCTTCCCAAATCTTTTTAGGGGGGTGTTTGACCAAAAAGTTTAAAGGCCAACCGCTCCAGAAACTAGGAGACTTGCATTTGAAATAGATCTCGATGTGATTCTCTGTTTTGTGAGGGTTGAGTTTGAGGAGTTCTTTATACATCGTAGATATCAGCCCTTTGTCTGTAGTGTCATGTGCGAATATCTTCTCCCATTCCGTGGGTTGCCTCTTTGTTGTGTTGACTGTTTCCTTCGCTGTGCAGAAGCTTTTTATCTTGGTGAAGTCCCAAAAGTTCATTTTCGCTTTTGTTTCCTTTGCCTTTGGAGACATGTCCTGAAAGAAGTTGCTGTGGCTAATGTCATAGAGGTTACTGCCTATATTCTCCTCTAGGGTTTGGATAGATTCCTGCCTCACGTTGAGGTCTTTTATCCATTTTGAGTTTATCTTCGTGTATGGTGTAAGAGAATGGTCAAGTTTCATTCTTCTACATAGAGCTGTCCAATTTTCCCAGCACCATTTATTGAAGAGACTGTCTTTTTTCCACTGGATATTTTTGCCTGTTTTGTCAAAGATGATTTGACCATAGAGTTGTGGGTCCATCTCTGGGCTCTCTATTCTGTTCCACTGGTCTATGTGTCTGTTTTTGTGCCAGTACCATGCTGTCTTGGTGATCACAGCTTTGTAGTAAAG
>CM052800.1:167776241-167857030 GCA_028533885.1 Nasua narica
TTTCCCAGCACCATTTATTGAAGAGACTGTCTTTTTTCCACTGGATATTTTTGCCTGTTTTGTCAAAGATGATTTGACCATAGAGTTGTGGGTCCATCTCTGGGCTCTCTATTCTGTTCCACTGGTCTATGTGTCTGTTTTTGTGCCAGTACCATGCTGTCTTGGTGATCACAGCTTTGTAGTAAAGCTTGAAATCAGGGGAAAAAAAAAGAAGAAATAGATCTTGAAAAGTGAGTTGAACATTGCAAGGGAGCTGTGTTGGGGAAGGGCGGTCCGGGTAAAGAACTGCCCTCTAGCGTTAGAGAAATGAAAATGCAGGCATATTTGGAAATATGTGGGGAGCTGGTGTAACTGGAGTGCACACGGAGGGCCTAACCTCTCCCTCTGATGAGCCTCGGCTTGTCCTTAGGCAAAAAGGAGAAATGAGTAAGTCTGATAAAGATCCACCCTTGGCCAATAGTAAGAGGACACTGGTTGAAACTTCTGGAACTTGGTGTCCAGAATAGAAAGAATTCCTACAATTAAATTATAACAACAAAACTTGATTTAAAAAAAGGAGTACATTTAGGGGTACCTGGGTGGTTCAGCCAATTAAGCTTCCAACTCTTAATTTCAGCACAGATCATGATCTCAGGGTCATAGGATCGAGCCCCACGTCGGGCTCCGTGATCAGTGGGGAGTCTGCTTGAGATTCTTCCCCTCTGCCCTTCTCTCTCCTGCCCCTCTCCCCACTCGAGCACTCTCTCTCTCTCTCAAATAAATAACTAAATAAACCTTTCTTAAAAAACAATGAGTAGGGGCACCTGCGTGGCCCACACTTAAGTGTCCAACTCTTGATTTCAGCGCAGGTCGTGATCTCGGGATCCTGGGATCAAGCCCCGTGTCAGGGTCCTTGCTCATCGGGGAGTCTGCTTCTCCCTCTCCCTCTGTCCCTTCGTGCTCTCTCACTCTCGAATCAATAAAATCTACAAAAAATAAAATACAATATACATAAAATATATTACTTTAACTCTGTAAAATATGTTTTAAAAATTGCGGTAAAGGGCGCCTGGGGGGCACAGTCGGTTAAGCGACTGCCTTCAGCTCAGGTCGTGATCCCAGAGACCCCGGATCAAGTCCCGCATCGGGCTCCCAGCTTTGTGGGGAGTCTGCTTCTCCCTTTGACCTTCTCCCCTCTCGGGCTCGCTCTCACTCTCTCTCTGTCAAGCAAATAAAGAAAATCTTTTAAAAATTTTTTAAAAATTGTGGTAAAACACACATAACATAAATTCACCATTTGCATCACATTAAAGCACACAGTTCAATGGCCTTAAGCCCATTGACGGGCTCGTGCGGCCACCAAGGCCACTAAGCTCCAGAACTTCTGTCATCTTCCCAAACTCCACACCCAGGCGCCCCTATTATGTGTGTTTTAAATGGAAATACACACTTAAAAATTTTTCTGGTAATGTAAACCTCTCCCTTTAGAGACTAGAAGAGACCTGCCCAGGCTGCACAGAGTCCAAGCCGATGTTGAATGGATCCCCTTTGCCCTTTGTGAAAACCAGACAGGCAGCAGCTGCTCCGGGGGCAGTGCCGCCCGCCACACCCACGGTCCTCTCTCCTCTCGCACGGCGGTTCCCTCCGCCTGCGTCTTGCACCCTCCATCCCTGTGGACTCCAGCACAGGGCTCGATAAACTCTTTGTTTGGAAAAAAAATCCATTTTTTCTGTCCCCGAGAACGGGTTCTCAGCTCCTCAAACATTCCCTCGGGCTCCGTTCCCAGCTGCTTACACCTCTGTCCTAACTGCCCCGAAGTCTGTTTCCTCTCTCCCTCTGATGCCTGCCAAAGGCGTTCGCTCTTGAAAAACAAATCGTGACGCGAAGGAGGAACCAACCCTGCTCCGCATTGTTCCACATGCAGTTCAACCTCACTGCCCTAGTTCAAGTTCAGATCTTTGGAAGCTGATGATGGTCTCTGGTCCTCTGCTCAACAATGTTACCGGATGCCCGTCTGTCTGTAGGTCCGTGTGCTCGCTGAGGGGCAGGGATGGCGTCTGACAAAGGCAAGGAAGACGCGAGTTCAGTTATTGTGACGTCTGCGGCCCAGTGAGGGAAACAAATAAATAAACAGGAAATGACAGTCCAGAGTGAAAATGCAACCGTGGGAGGGAGGGCTGGGGCCGGGGGTGAGGGTCGCCCAACCCAGCTGAAGAGATGGGAAGAAGGGCATCCCCGAAGGAGGAAGCCTCAGGGGAGAAGCTTACAGCAGACACAGGGCCTGACGCCGGGGTAAGCAGGTGCGTGTTGCCAAGATCCCACAGGCACCCCCTCATCTGTTTCCTACAAAATGCTCTGGCCCTTTCTTATGGGTTGACAGCCCCCAGTTAGGTTTTCTGACTTTTCCTGTTCAAAACTTCAAAAGAGTCAATACAAGAAGGGCAGTGCCCCATCTTTTGAGTTGAAACTCCTTGGAGAGAGACCGGGCTTTCAGGATGTCCCATACCCTGTGTCATCCCCTTTTCCCTCCCATTTTCCGCTTTCCTTAGCACTAGGTACAGTGACAGGGCACAGAATATGCGTTACGTGAAAGCAACTTGAAGGCTCTAAAGTCAGATCCAAACGGTGGGTATGAATCATCATGATTAATAATAGGATGTTTTGTACAGAGGAAAGAGCAGAGGCTGAGATCCCAGGAACCCTGGGTCTGGTTCCTTCCTCTGACTCGGTGCCCCGGAGTAAATTCTGAAGGTCTCTGCGGCGCATGTGGGCATTTTCCTGTGTCTTACACTCTATATTCTTAGACACATGCTCACCCCCAAGCACACGAGCGCACACACACACACACACACACACACACACACGTGTATATGCATGGGTAGATGATACAAATGTGGGAATATGTTTACATTTTCTAAATCCAAATTGTAGGTTTCTGGATGATCACTATACTATCCTTTAAATTTCTCTGAACGTTTGAAACTTTCATAACAAAAATTTAGAAAACAAAATTCCTACCCTCCAGCCGTCTTCCGTCTGTGACCTGTGACTTTCCCTCAGTTTGGGGCACCCTTCCTGGTCCCAGGCAATCTCATACCACCCCTTCCTCGGATATCGAAATCTGCTCAGAGATGGACAGTTACCCGTTATCACCTCTTCTTCGTCTCGGGCATATTTATGCTAAGTCCTTACTTTTTAAGGAGAGCATTCGCATGTTATCTCTAACTGTGACGTAAAGGTTTTGTGTCTTCTTTAAAGGAGATCAGGATGAACGAGTGAGAGAGGATCGGGGAGGGCCGGGGAGGCTGTCTTCCCAGAGCCCCATAAAGCACACCATCAAGGCTATAAGGCTATGTCTGCGTGTCCACACCCACGGCTGCGCGGCACGACAGCCCCCTTGAAGCCATGTCTCAAGTGGGTCCTGCTTTTAAACTGGCTGCTGTGCTGAGTCCCCTTCGCCCTCCAGACCACCGATGGCTCATTTGGAAAATAAGGCCATGGCACCAGCTGGGTACAGGACTAGCTCCCCCGGGCTGCTCAGTAAGCATGTGGATGCCGGGCCCCCCCATGGGGTCAACAACATACAAAACACTGTTGGGTCCCCTGCACAACTCTCCTGAGCTACAATACATGGACGTTTATGACGAAAGAGGGTGGGCTGTGTCCTCACAAGGGAGCATCTCTCCCACGCCTCCTCTACTCGCCTCCCAGACCCCCTCCTCTCCGTCCATTATTCACAGCGTGAGCCGGACCTCATCAGCCCCAAGGGAGTGGCTCTCCCGACTGCTGACCTGTGAGCCTCAAGCAAGAGAACTCAGAAGAAGGTGGAGTCAAGGAGGATATTCCACAGTCCAGAAGCATTTTCTTTTTCGGTCATCCTTTAAAATAAAACAAAACTGCTCATCTCTTTCTCATTACATTCGACTGTATTTCATAAGCCACAGTGCCTTGCCTGCAGTTGAAGAGGCATTTTCTTGTTGTTCAGATCTCTCTTTTTTTGATGTATTTTTTGGGAAAAGCTTTGTAAAAGCGTATTTCAGTCTAAAAATATAAATACTTTCCTTTAGGAAGTCACCGCTCCCTTCCCCTCACATATTTGAGGAAATACTGCAGCTATAACTGTGATGATGTTAAAAAGGAAACCTGGCCACAAAACAAATTCCCTTCCAATGTTTTCCCGGGAGCCAGTAAGAGCCGATGCCCAAATGATGGGAGGTGGGTGGGGGCCTCTTTCCCCTCAATGTCACGGACAGACGGCCTTCCGTTCTCTGTGGGCCGAATGTTAAATAAATCTAAATGAAAGTCAACAAAGGTCCTTTTCATTCTGCGACATACAAAAATGCAGGGCCTAGTCCTGAAGTTTCAAGTCTCAGAGACCTTCCGTCGGCTGAGTGAGCTACAGGAATTCGTTTAATAATCCTGTGGAATGATCCTTGTTCAGAGACGATGGAAGCCTGAAGCGGCCCCTCGCCAGCTTCAGCAGTGACCCCCTCTTTCTTTCCCGACTGCTCTCCTGCCCCGACTTGTCCGGATTATGGGATTATCAGAAGACCAGCACACAGGAGGAGTCCTTGAAGGAGCCCTGACTGTTTTCTCTTTTCTTTGGCACCTTTCAAAGACTTGAAAGAGCAACTGAGAAAAGCTTTCTTTCCAATTTGGTGTGGCTCAGGCCACAGGTACACACACCTTGCTCTCACCATCAAAGGCGTTATGGCAATGCAACAAGGAGTTACAGGTGCCGGCTGAATGCACGCTACAGGCAGCTGAGCCGGCAGGCAAAAATAAAATTCAGGCTATCTAAAAATCTGATGTCCCCCCTGGAGGTCATTATCGATGAGTTACGGAACAGTCCGAATGCAATAAACTGCTAAAATCCGTGATGTGACCTGAAAGACGTGTGCAGTCTGAATGGAGTGTCCGGGGCGGGGGGATGCTTTACGCAGAATAAACAAAAGAGAGGAGCAGTTATCGTCATGGGCTTTGATGGCCCACCGCCCAGGTCCAGACTTGTGTAATAAGGAATACACACACACCAACACCAACAAACCCATATGCATATGTATACATATATGCATTATTTTTTAATCCATTTTCACACCAGAGTGCACAGTGCATGACAACAGGAAAATAGTGATTCTCTGCTGCGAGGGTGACTGACCTGTGACAACTTGGCTAAATTACACGTGAATTTCCAGCATTCTCTTCCCTGCGTCTTCCTGGGTTAGGGTTGGCCACAAGAGAAACGTGCATGGTACCTGCAAGTCAACAGTGAAGCCTCCACCATATTTTTATGCTCTAATGGTCGGTGCGAGGCTCCGGCCAGGTGTTGGCTCACAGGCGTGGTCACGGTCCGGATCTGTGGCCACACCCGGTCGCGTGGCTGCTGCTTCTCCATTTCCCACCAGATCCCTTCCTTCTGCTTCTCTGAGTCCTGGGCTGGGCATGTGCGCAGCTCACGGTGAAGACCACCAGCCTCTCCTATAGATTCCCTGCGCCATCAGGGTTAGAATGAGTGACAGGTGGAGAGGCTCTGGTTTTGTCGCACGGGTCACAGTCTGCCTTTGTGGATCCCACTTCGTATCTAGCATTCCTTCCTCACCAGTTGGTCTTAAACGATAAGGACTAGAGGATCATCAGCAGATGGAGAGGCAACAGCCTTGCAGAGACTCCCCCAGCAGCTTCTACAATCGTGCAAGGTCTAATTCCTAAAACAAATCCATTATTCTGCATCACTGAGAGTGACTTGACTTCTCCAAACCTGGACTTGCAGGGAAACTAGTGTCAGACATGGTTCCAGAGGATGTGTTCTCTGACCCTGTCCTAGGCTAAGTGAAATTGGTTCTCTGATCTGATTCACTGTAAAGGCATTACTAATCCAGAATCATTAATAATAACTGATAATGAGGGTCTGTGAGATGCACAGCAGAAGTTACTTTAATGACTACCTGCCATCAAATGTCTATAGCAAATAAAGCTTTGGGTGACAAAGTTGTTTCTTCCACAAAAAAAAAAAAAAAAACCTTCACGTATAATAGAGTTGTTTGGTTGCATTCTGGAGAACTTGGGGGAGAAAATGATGCCCTTAGGGCTTTAAATTCCCAACTCAAGGTCTGACAGAAGGACGAGAAATATGCACTTGCCCTAAAACTGAACTTTTCCCAGTAGCTACAGAGCCAAGATTTCTGAAAACCAAGCCCAAAGTCCAATCCAATTGAATGGCCAATCTTATAGGATCTTTTTTTTTACTAAAATTAAGGCAATGATTGGAAAGGAGTAGAACCCTAAAAATTGGGAAGGGGACATATAGACAGAGTCAACACCTGGGGACCTTGAGTCCCCAAGTTCTGCCAAGTCTTCTTTGCCAGTAGAAGAAATTCTTTCTCCCATGTCTGAGGAAGTTTTCGTCCTTATGCCTGAAGATCCTGAAATGGTCTCTTCTAAGGCCTTACACAAGAGACTGGTGACCTTCCTCAGGGTGAACCTATTGATTCTAGACCAGATTCCAATTCTAGTAGGTCCCAACAGGTACAACATATGACCTATGAGGTTGCCATACACACCAGAACTACAAGATTTTACCAATTTACATCAACAGAAACTTGGGGAGCGTGCTTGGGAATCCAGTAAACATGTTGGGTCATAGCGGAAGGAATACGATGCTGAATTGGGCTGAATTGCTTATATAAGTGTATAATAATGTTACATAATATAAATTGAAACAGAGATTTGATGTGTTCCTGACTCAATGTATTCGGTCAGTGGTGGGAAGCAGCTCTAACAGTTTCCTTATTTTGTTGACTTGGCTACCTGGACCCATAGATAGTGACACCGAAACATTAAGGAACTAGCAAAGAGAAAGCTTCTGGTAGAGAATGAACAGAAAATGGGAAATGGCAGTACTGATCTCAAATATATTCAGTCTTCAGGAATGAATGAATGGAAAGGAGTGGATTATCTTCTTACTCAAGTCTAAGAGATCCAGCCCCTGTGAAGTTCCTCTCTGCTTTTTACACTAATTCCAAATAAGAATATCATGGATCATTTTTTCCCAGCTTTGTGGACCATTGCGATTGGCAAATATTCTTGCCCACTAAAGTCTGGGAGAGGTGGTTACTTTCAAGGAGAGATTCTAATTAAATCATTCAGCCATGCAAGCACAAAACCTTTCTTCTCTTTCCAATTGTTCCCTCCCCCTCCCCCGTGGTACTAGTCCCTTTGGTTGAGTCTAATGAGCCTTCTCTTCAGTTCTAAGGGCTACAGATCCACCAACTCTGTGACTTCAGTCATGACTCCAATGTCCTACCTTTCTGTGTTAAGGAAATTTGAACTCCTTCTTTTGTAATATGGCTTGAATTAACATGGCTGGGACCAGAGTCCAACAGACGCCAGGAGCCGACACTAGACAAGGAGGAAAAGAGGAGGTGCCGGCATGCTGTGCCAGCCCTGGGGGACTCAGCACGCACCCTACTCCGGTCCCCGGAAACCCCCCAGTCCTGGAGACTTCAGCAGAAAGAACCCTCATGAATCTAAGAATAAAGTTAGCTGCCTGGATTTGTCTTCTTTTAAACAGATCCAATCCCCAAATATTCTTTGTACTCTTAAATTCTGCTTCTTATTTTGAAAACACACACACACACACACACACTTTTTCTTTTTCTTTTTTTGAAAATTCTTTCTTATATAAAGACCTTACCCCTTAAAAGGAAATTTTAAAAAAGAAGACAATTATGCAATGGCCTCTTAGGAATCTAAATCCCAATGTGTGACCTAAATGAATGATTTTTTAAAACTCTAGGTGTAAGTAGGAAGATGAAAAGTGTTCTGAAAATCATTGCTCACCACTGAGATCGTGTACCACACTCACATATGCTGATATTGCTGATGCTTCGGGAAATTATTCGAGGGGCAAGACTGGTCTCTTTCTCTGATCTGACATGGAACTGGTCAATTTGATTTACTTTGAGTATCTTTTAATCTATAATTTAAATTTTTGCTTAGAAAATTTTGTCCTTTATCTCACCAATACCAGCAGGAAAGTTGAGCTATCACAGTATAAGGGGTTAACTCAACACCAATTACTTATTAAAAATATGTAATCAGAAATCTAAGGTTTGGGGGCACCTGGATGGCTCAGTTGTTAAGGGCCTGCCTTCAGCTCAGGTCATGATCCCAGGGTCCTGGGATGGAGTCCCACATCGCATCGGGTCCCCTGCTCAGCGGGAAGTCTGCTTCTCCCTCTCCCACTCCCTCTGCTTATATTCCCTCTCTTGATGTTTCTATCTCTGTGTCAAATAAATAAATAAAATCTTAAAAAAATAAAGAGAAATCTAAGGTTCAGTTCAATATTACACCATATAACCCAACATATTTGAATTTCACTTATAAAATTATTAAATTCAATGAAATGTATTGCAATTTTATGTTTTCCCAATTGTAAGATAAGAAAAATAATATTGTCTGCTGTTACTATTGCCTACGAACTAAACAGAGTTTTGCAGGCACAATTAGCTAATAATTGCTATTTTGATTTATACCACTGTAATAATTTTATGCTAGATATTCCAGTATCGAGGCAGGGGTATAGCTATTTATTTATTTTTGGGGGGAGGTATAGTTATTTTTAAAGGTGACCATTATGCAAGTGCAAACTTAAACAATTCTGCTTACTAGAATTTGCAACCCGGCACATCCCCTTGAAACAAATCCAAAACATCCAAAGAATGTATATATGTGAGCAAGGGTGAATGTGTGTGTGTGTGTGTATGTGTGTGTATACACACGTATAACCTTTTCTCCCAGGTGCTACTTTCATATTCTTCCATAAGCATGACAATATTTACTTTATAGCAAATCTCACTATATATAGTAAATACATTAAAATAATTTTTCATCTAAGCGAACAAGTCAAAAATTTTTAAATCCACACTCCTAACTTCCCCTAAAATGTGTCTAATTCAACGGTAATATTCATGAAATGTAAAGATTAGGAAGTTCTTTTTTTAAAGATTTTATGTATTTATCTGAGAGAGAGAGAGAGAGCAAGCAAGACAGCTACAATTAGATTTTAAAAAAATGATTATCATTAAATTAAGAAGTTCTTGGTCTTGGTTAACTGTTAAGAATTTTGATGCCCCATAAATCTCACGGAAAGGACATCTCACGAACTATTTCTTCTTACTCTTGCTGTTGATTGGTGCTTTCTGAGACATTTAATCAAATCCTAAGTAGGGCTGCCAAATAAAATAAATGTGAATTCCAGTTAAATGTGAATTTCAAATAAATAATGAAAATGTTTTCAGTAGAAATATGTCCCAAATGTTGCACAGCATATACTTACCCTAAATTTATTTCCATAGTTTATCTGAAATTCAAATTTAACTTGCTGTCCTATATTACTAAGAACCTCATTAAGCTTTATTAAGATATTTATGTATCATAAAATGCCACCGCTTTAAGTATATAAGGCAATGGATTTTAGTATATTCACAGAGTTGTGCAGCCATTATCACAATCTGATTTTAAAACACAGTATCACCCCAAAAAGAAACGCTGTAGCCATTATCACTCGCTCCCCATCCCTGGGTCCCCCTCATATTCTGCAGCCCTGGGCAACCACGAATTTACTATGTGTCTTTACAGATTTCCCCATTCTGGACATCTGACCCACATGGGCTCGCACAATATGTGGTCTTCTGTGACTAGCTCCTGCCCTTAGCGTGATGTCGAGGTCCATCCACATTGCAGCCTATCGCCAATGCATCTGTATTTTTATTTGTTAATCTGACAACGTTATTCGGAAGGCAACATGGACTAGAGCCATTTGGCCCAGGATAAGGTGAAAACCTGTCTTTACTACCAGACTCCAATCCACACTGATCCCTGGAGCTACTCTATCAAATTCTCCCATCTCCTCTGGACTCACGGAATTTGCCATTCGGGATTTGGAGACCTGGGGTCAGAAAGAAGTAGGCTCAAGGTAACAGGATTGGAGCAGGGCCTGAGCTGATCATCACACAAATACAAGGGGGGTCAGAGCTGGGGGTCTGCTCTCCACACCTCTGGGCCTTTGAAGATGCCTTCTGTCCTTTCTTTTTAGCTCTCCCCTTGATGATGGTTATCACCAGATTTTCCCTCTGTGAGATTTGAGAGGAAGGATAAATAACACAAAGGGGTTAACCCACAAGTTGAAGGTCAGGCTAGCCCGGCCAGGGATAGCGAGTGCTCTTGGGGTAGGAGGAGGAATATGATTTGAAGACAGTCGGACTGCGCGATTCCAAAGGACACGATTTCACATCTGCCGACACTGTTCTCCGCACACCGCCCAGATTCCAGTCCCAAAGCATCCCCAGCCCGGATTCCTGCCGCCGCCTATGATAGCCACCTGCAGGGAGGTGGTGATTGAAGACGCCAGGCCCTGCCTTTGACCCTGATAGTCCCTTGCGTGCGTGCCCTCGAGAACCCTGATCTGTGCGGAGTAAACCACTGGTCCAAGGTTTTCCTATTAGGACTACAGAGGAGGAAACATTAAAACTTCACCAAACAACTTAACCAGATGATTACTCTATTCTGTTCTTTCCTTGGGCAATGTTACTCTTTGCCTTCCTCAGAATTAGAGAATTGTATTTGCTTCGTTTGGACAGGTTTCTGGAGAAGTTACATGACGGCTCCTGAGGGTGAGTGAGAGGACCTCGTCTCCTTAGGGATTCGAGCCGCAAGCTTAATGAAACCCCTGCCTTGCGTGACAGGATGCTCTGTGCACGCCTGATGGAATCCAGGACACCATCCCACGCCCTCCCCTTGTAAAATATGTATTTTAAACTTGATGTATCTTTCAGCTTAAGCCTTCATCAAAGCTGTAGCCAGCATCCAGAACTCCCCCAGAGGGCCTCGCTTGAACACTTCTCTCTCCCACAGAGAAAGGAACCTGCTCTCACTCCATAGTACATGCTCAGCTGGCGGAGTGAATTTTTATCACATTAAAAGAAAAAAAAAACAAACAAACCACTAACCATCGTTCTCCAGAAACTCTTCCAAAAAGGTCAGCTTTAATGCAATGCTTATCAAATGCATTTCGAGGAATCCAGGGTTGGGCTAACTTGTTCCGAAACTTTAGTTAGTTGTTGTTGTTGTTGTTGTTTTTAATTTTTATTTTATTTTTTCAGTGTTCCAAGTTTTTCATTGTTCATGCACCACACCCAGTGCTCCATGCAATATGTGCCCTCCTCAATACTTTAGTTTCTTAAGGTGTTTTTTGTTTTTTGTTTTTTAAGTTGCCAATCCACTTCAAATCCCAAATATTTACAGTTCCCCGCCAGCAGGCTGTCGTCCTTTGCAGCACGGTAGCCCCGAGGCGGCATTCTTGCCTGTCAGGCTTCTTGAGGGAGATGAAAGAATGATAAATAGAAGCCACGGTGGGTGAGTCTGGTCGAAAGGAAGGGAGGTGCCTTTTGGGCTGTGGGAGAGCCCTCCGGGGGCCATGCTGCTCCTGGAGACGGAGACACACCACCCGAGGAGCCCTGGGCCTTCAGAAAGGCACGCTATCCCCTTCTCGGCTCCCCCCAGCCCCTGGGCCCCTCAGCCTGCTCCCTCCGTCCCTGACCAGCTTGCATTTCACAAGTTAGACTTCACTGTGTTCGCTAATTAACAACAGCAAAACAGGACGCGACTAAGTGCACACTGCGTGTGCAAGGAGGAAATAAAACTACCTGACAAATGAGAAGTATTTAAGAAACACAACCCAGAGCCACCAAATGAGCCAAGAGATTCACTGGCTAGCCCTGGCCCCGGTACCTTCTGAACAGAGCCCCCTCAAGAGACCTCTCATGAGGCCGCGGTTAGAGTTATTTTATCAATCTATGCATCGAGCGTTACATAAGGCATTACGAGATTGTGCCCTAAACGCAAAGTATCGAATGCATTTCTTGCGACTGCACATGATTCGCTCGTTATCTCAAAATAAAAATTCTAATTTAAAAACAAATTACTGAACTCTAAGATTTTAAAGAGACATGTGTCCTCGTAAATAAAGAGTGAACTCTCAGAGCAGAAATTCCCCGGGAAGATAATGGCTCACCAGTGTCTCCTATTGGGTGCAATGCTATGTCTTCAGCGGCTCAATGAACCAAAGGGAGAAGATTATTTCGGCTGTGTATCATTTACTGGGCAGGTCTTTTGATGTGGAGGAATTGGGAAGACCCCCCCACAGCACCCTAGTATAACACTGTACCTCTTTTGTACCTATATGTGTATATAGGTATACGCATGTATATATATACACCTACCTACACCCATATAGATAGATAGATAGGTAAATAGATAGATACACACACATATACATACACACATACATATATCCTTTGTCCAGGTCTTTGCTAAATTTAATCCATCTAATTTACCCCTGGAGTTCTTCTAGCTTGAAATTCCAGAATTCTGTGTTGCGTTCGTCAGTATCTAGCTGAACCCAGAGGAGAGAGACCCCAAGGGAGGATTATGCTTTTAGAAATGGGACGTTCTGGAGCATAGGGTGCTGCCTAAGGGAGGGAGGTCCAGTGGGGGACCCGGGGCAGAGAAGGGCTATCAGGCAGATGGAGGACACAGATGGGGAGCTGCAGAGGGAGCGAAGTCAGAGTTGGCCATGTTTTATCCAGAGCCAGCCCTATACCTACCAAACTGGATTTAATGGCAAACCGTCTAAAAATATGCTCATTGAAAACAGTCCACGGACCCTCTTCTCCCAAGAAACGACTGCAGGACACCATGGGGTCGGTATTTGAGCTTTCATTGTAATGCCTAGAAAATCTGCATTTCCACAGTCAATTTTCTCCTACCCTAGAGTTAAACTTTTGACTTCTTTGTTGAATCCTGGCAGGAAAGGGGCCAGAGGTTAACGGGCTGGGGAATCCAAGGCTCCGTGACACAAGAACTGTACATCCATCAACACTTGAGCTTCTACACATTATCAGACCGAGTAAACACAGCCACACCCCGCTCATCGACAACCCAAATATAAAGCAAATGCACCCGCGGGAGCCAGGACAGCAGAAGAGGGCCTCGTGATGGCGCGGAAATCACAGGCATCAGCAGACAGTGCATGGGGTAGAGAGGGAGGGACAAAGGGACGGACAGAAAGAGCACTGTGCAGCTGTTCCTATCAACCTGCAAAGCAGGCAGCCCACATTTTGTACCTTTTATTGGAGGGAAGCAAAGTCTTCTAAAGAAATCAGCTAATGAAACTTGCGAGGTTCCAGACTTTGCTTTGAAGGAGTGACTGAGCCATGATTAGTGATGCAAGCTTGGCGGGGTGGGGAAGCGGAAGGGACTCAACACAGAGAAGAAGGGCCAGACACAGGGAGGTTGCAAAGAGGAGGGGTGCTCTGGACGGCTGGGACAGGGTCTCCGCCCTTGGCTGTGAGGCCAAAAGGTTATCAGCTGACCTCTAATTACAAGGAAGAGGAAATCAGTATCAACGCCCAGAACTGTTTATATTCCCGTCTAAATGAGCTATCATATTGTCTCATTGAGTCCAAGCTTTCTCAACAAGTTCCAAGTGAGGAAACCTCTAGAATTCTGGCTTACTTCTGTGTGTGCTGCATGTGACATTTGCATTCAATACACTTTATTCTCTTCAAGGGAAGCTCCTTGGACTGTTACTAAGATTATTTAAGGCTAAATTGGACAGTTACAGTAAACTTGGAGTTAGGGCTTTCTAACTCACAGAAATCAGAAATGACAGAGAATCCATTTACCCAAACACAAATGCTAACATCAGCAAGAAGTAGCAGGTAATAACCACAGAAGGAAAGAAAAAAAGATAAACTCTCTAGTGCCAACCCAAGTACCAGAGAACGCAGCAGACTTCAGACCTCAGCACAGACCCCCCCGTGACACACATCTGATGGCCGACGTCTACCCAAAAAAAGCATGGTTGGAATCTGTACATTTGATTTAAAATGTTGAAAAGTAAGCAAAGGGAGTTTTAAAACATTTTGTCCAAAGGGGTTAAAGAAAAATAGGAAATTGACTATCTCCAGCCAGTTGTCATGAGATACGGATGGTTGAGGTCTATACTGGGTAGAAAAGTGTCTCCCCCCAAATTCGTGTCCACCGAGAATCTGGAAATATGACCTTATTTTGAAATAGCGTATTTGCTATTTGGTGAGTGGTAAGTGAAATGTGCTTGGCTTTGAACTAGTCACTGAAGTTGGACGATGGCCACAGAGGTAGTGCACTGTTATTTTCACTTTTTGGTAAAGTATCTTTAGTGTAAAAAGAGCAGCTAAGCTCTTAAGCGATTTCTATAAACAATAAAATAATCGCAATTAATTTCTCTCCTATTTTTGCATTTTGCTGTCTGTTTTCCCTGCGGGGGAAAGTGCCTCCTCAAAAGAGATTATTTTATCATCCCTCATTCTACTCCGCCTGGGAAGAATATGCTGGGGTAACATTGGTCACAGTTCTGTAGAGTGCGCTACCTCGGAGGAATTTAACCTACTCTAAGAGACGGTCAGGACTTGCCTTGCCTTTTTCTATTTGTAACACGATTTGGCAGAGGTCCTGGACCTCAACACAGTTTAAATGTTTAAGGGCACTCGATTCAGCCAATGCTAAGAAAACCATTTGGCCAATTAGTAGCGGGTCCTGTCTTCTGCACAACCCTGCACTGCGTTCCATTCAACCCAAGGGGCAGAGCAGAAATGAATGGGAAATGAAGAGGGAAGGGCTCCCTCCCTGTTTAGATGCTCTGTGATTGACAGCAGGCTGGTCATTCATCTCTGAGTCAAGCCCAAATCCCCATGGCTACAGGGATGACCTTGGTGGAGAAGCCCAAGAAACAACCGCTCTTTACTTCCCTGGAGGTTGACAGGGTAGTGCATGTACTCAAGTATCCCTTCCCACCCCTGGGGAAGACAACAAAGTAAGAAACCTGTTGGATGTTTCTGGTCATCTCAGCTTCGAGTCCTACCTGCCTGTGAATGGACACTGTCATGAGTTGTGCATGCGCTCACTGAACAGATATTTATTGAACACTACCTATGTGTCAGGTGCTCTTTCGGGCCCGTTCAGGTACAATGGTGAAAAGATATACCAAGATGCCTGCCCTCATGGGTCGTATAGGAATGCAGATAATCAACTATAAATATAGTCAAGAAGTAAATGCTCTAGAAAAAGAAATAGAGCGGGTTGTGATTGAGGGGCTGGTGGCGCTGCAGTTTTATTTCATTTTTAAATTTTTTATTTTATTTTTTCAGTGTTCCTGCAGTTTTAAATAGGAGGTCAGAGTGGGGCTCATTGATAAAGCAACGATTAAGCAGAGTTGAGGCAGACGAGGAAGTTGGATTTGAGCTAGTTGGAGAGACAGTGTTCCAGGCACAAAGAAGAGAAGGGAGGGGGGGGAGAGGAAGGAGGGGAAAGAGGAGCTAATTCCAATATTCTGCAGCAGGAGCATACTACAGTTCAAGGAATGTCAAGACACCATGGGGAGCAGGGTGAATGGGGGCTCAAGTAGCAGGAGAGGAGATCAGTAGTAAGCGATGTCTGACTTT
This sequence comes from Nasua narica, assembly GCA_028533885.1. NCBI lineage: Eukaryota > Metazoa > Chordata > Mammalia > Carnivora > Procyonidae > Nasua > Nasua narica. Next base: position 167,791,763 of record CM052800.1, read on the forward strand.
GTAGAACCTTCCAGGTCATTGTGTGCACTTGGCCTTTCCTCTGAATGAAAGAGGAACCACTGGGGAGATGGAGCAAAAGAGTGACAAGATCTGAGAGCTTTTCCAGGCTCGTTCTGGCTGCTGTGTCGATTCTAGACCATTGAGGTGTGAAGAGAAGCGGCAGATGTTGTGATGATCCCAGTGGCTGGGGAGAGTCGTAGCAGCGGGATGGGGAGAAGGGATCGGATTCGGGGTAGAACCGAAGTGACCTGTCCGAGATCCCACACAGCGACTCGGCGGAGTACTTGGCAGAGCCAGGTGAGAACCTATCTTCCACACATCACGATCGAGCTCCTGCGTACTGCACGACTCCTCCCCGCGGTTCTCTTGGTGTCCCACTGCCATCTACGAATGCAGGTTTGGGCGTGGGCTTGTTGGTTGTCTTGGAACTCTCCGTGCATTTTCGTAGACATCTGGCTGCCTACTTGGAAATGCTTTGGGGCAAGAAGGCAGTACGTGAGCTAGCTGCTCTCTGCTAGCTACTCCTCCTGTGGTTTCCAGATGACTGTTAACAAAACTTCTGGGGGCACACTCTGCTTTGTAAAGGGTACCAGTATGCCAACTGGAAGCACCCCACGGGGATTCCATACGGAGAGATTCTGCCCTGCTGAATAAACATCTGCTCCTGCCCCGTGGCTGCTCAAGGAAGAGGCAAAGGAGCCAGCACTGTAATTACAACCGTGATGCTTTCCTCTTATTCAGAAGGTGTCCGAGGGTTTGGTGACTCGGATCTGTTGCTTGGCAACATTCGCACTGAGTCTGTCCTCTTCCAATTTCCAATCCTATCTGACCAGGGAGAATTCTCATAGCAGACACACTGCTGTGTCTTGGCTTTTAGACTAGAAAGAGCAGACCTCAATTTAGATCTCTGACCTAAGGGATGACGCCAAGGGACCCAAAGAGCTACAAAGTCTTAACTAAACCAGACTTCAGCCTTGCCACAACTTCCTAAATGGGCCTTCCAGCAGGACCACTAGAATGTTAGCACCAGAAAGGGATGTTTGATTCACCGAGGTGTCTCCAGCTCCTAGAACCATCCTTGACACACTGGAAGGCACTGGCAAATATTTATTGCATATATATGGGTAAACGTCAGATCTACTCTTTGGAAATTTTTATATCCCAGTCCTTCGGATTTGTTTTTCCTGTTCTTTCTTATTTCTTGTCCTTTCTCCTTCTCCTCCTCCTCTTCCTCCAGCTCCTTTCTTGCTTTTGTATGTATGCTTGAGAACTCCTCCCTCACCCCACCCCTGCCCATTTGTCATTCACCAACTACCATTCTAGTCATTCATTAAAAGATTGGCCCGTCTGAATGACAACTGAAACCACAATCCACAACCAGGTAAGATCCCTGGAAGCTTCACAACAAAGTCTTGAAGCGTTTAGGAGGAGACATCACAACCCAAATGATTCCAACTCTGCCCTTTTCGTTTCCAGCTCCATATAACTTTGGGATTGACCGGAACATATGGTCAAGGGCATTCGTGATACCGGTGGTTTTTGTCAACACATGACAATGAAAAGTCTTCTTAGACACCACAGGCAGCAGAGGCCGACTGACCCTCTTTCCCTTTGCAGTAATCTTGTCTCTCACCGAGTTGTGTTTCTAATGTCCCAAGCCCCACTGAACACTCTAGACGGTGTTTTCTAACACAAGTCAAGTGATCTATAGCGAAGTGTATATACATTTGCCAAACATGTTCAAGCTGAGCTGGTAGGTTGTCAAAGTCTAGGAGAGCATTCAGATCTCCGACCTCTCAGGGACTACAGGTCCAAATGTTTGCCTGAACAGCTTCATTAGTCGTCCTCACACTGAAACCACCTCTCTCTCCACCTTCCCTAATTCTGTCAGTGGTCTTGCACTCTTGAGGACATTCAAGCTCCAAACTAGGAAGCCATATTGTAACGCAGGAATACCAGAAAGTTGTCTTCCCTTTCCCTTGTCCTCCCCAGGCAGATTCCTCCTGGTTCGCTGAGGCCTGAAATTTCATAATTTATTGCCTTGGCTTAAATCCAGGAGAAGGGAAAAGATGTAAATTTCTTTTCCAGCGCTGTGTGCCAGGTACAATCTTAATTATTCTCCGCATCAATCTTGGGCCTCAGACCCTTTTACATGCGAGGGAACTGAAGCGCAGAGACAGCGCTGAGCGATTTTCTTCAGGGTCACAAAGCAGGTAAATGGAAGAGATTATTGCTGAACTGAAGTTGGGTTGACTCCAGAATCTGATTTATCTAGTACCATAGGCTACTCTCTATGTAAGCCTAGCACTGTATTAAATATTTGTCTTATTAGATATATATTGTCAGAGTCAATAAGTTTATCAGGGTAGTTTCTGATGAAGGTCCCCCTCCATGCCTCCGTACAGAATTAACCCTTCACCCCAAACCCAGTGGTCCTCAGTCAATGACTGATGGAAGTGGTGTCCAAAGACCAAAGCTCCCTCGCCCCTAGGGTGGGATAACCCTACACTGACTCCCAGAACTCCCCACTGGCATTAAGCTCCAGGTGTCCACAAAGAGATGTGCTTTATAATACACCTTGTATTGGCTGCCATTTTGTCGCTTTCTCAGTTCCCAACTTACCCACAGATATTTCTTGGGATCCTTTCCAAAATAAACTCCTTGCACTTGAAGACTTTTCTCAGGGTTCTAAGGGTCTGCCTCTTTGGAACCCAAACTAAGGCAGTTGGTAACTATCCTAAATATAGATTTTTCAGGGGAAGAATCAGCAGACTTTGGGATCATCAAACATTGGCGGGAACGGAAGAACCTGTCAGCTCTCATTTGCTCCCAAATAGTCTTAATTAAATCAGCCATTTATTCCTTATCTCATGAGCTACAGCCAGGAAGATGAATTCATGTATGTGTCCGTGAACAAATATTATTTCAGTTCTAGGGAAAAGGGATAAAGCAGGGACAAAATGCCCTGTCCTTATGGAGGTTATACTCTAGTGGCTGTAAGGAGATTTTTAAAAAGAACCAACTAGATCCCCTGCAATTAAATAATACATATCTCGAGTATTTTTCAATGTATAGGTTCCCTCTTCTCCTACTACTCATTTTGTTCTTCAAAATTTTTCTGTCGGAGGAGTTTTTGTTCCCCCAAATTACCTATAGCCTGGATTTTGCTGCTTAGGTCCTTATAGTGCCACTTAATACTTCACTGCATTTTCTGGAAATTGGTAGTTACATCTAGAAGCACGATCAGAATCAGATGCAAGTTTTGGGCAACCTGATTTCATAGGATTGTGTTATTTCTATCAGGAGGCATACGGTGTCAGCTTGTCTCTCTTTTTGTGATATCAGAAGCTATTGATAATCATTACCAAGAGTCATTATTAGCTGGAATACTCCCACAAAGAAAAATTATTCCATCAGCTATTTGGTCACCCTAAAGTACGATTCATTTAGGAACAGCAAAATACACGATTTTTTTTTTCTTTGTCAGTTCTCAAAATAAGACGGTTCTTTAACATCTTCCAACATGGCCTGCAAAGCTTATTCATTTCTTTTGAGTGTCACTGTGAATTTATAGATCCACTGGGAGCCTCTTCAGATTGGCTCCAAGGTCATTCTGGCATGATGCTGGCAATATTTGGTTATTTCCCGGTTTCCGGTACGACAAAATGTTCTGAACTCATCTTTCCATTTCTTGTCTTCAGACACGGAATCCGCAATTTCTGCCAGGATTAGCTGCCTTTTAATTCCATTCTTAGCAGGAAATACACATTTAAAAAATTCTGTCTGATGAGTAAATAAATCCTTGTCCAACTCCAACAAGTAATACTAGGTGTTGACCCATCAGTTTCCCAGGACGTAAGTTCCTGAAGGCAGCCAGGTAGACTTCCTGGGTGCTCTGGTTAGGAGAGCTTTCTCCCTCCTGACTAAACCAATAAGGCAGCTGACTTCAGTTTTGGATTCTGTCTCTTCTCCGCCCAGTTCAGTAACCGAGTAACGAGCAACGGGTGTTAACCCTGGTATTCCATCCACACGACTGTTCTTAGTCATGGGCAAGGACAGCATAGGTGACACACTTCCGAGCATCTCGGTCACCTCCTGGCCATTCATGGCAGTGTCCAACTCCCTCATGGAGCCCTGCACCAGGCACGGGAGAGCAAAGAGGTGAAAAATAAGGAGCGCCTGACCAGTCAGGGGACAGAATGAGTTCTCTGAAGAGTCACAAGATGGACAGCATGTACAGGACATGCTAGAGGGTTCTGAAGGGCTGTGGGAGGACCCTGATGGCTATGGTGGAGATAGTAAGGCAGCTGAAGGGTTTCTGTGGCAGAGATGATGCTCAGTCTATCATCTGCATTTCCTGGGCACCCAGGAAGGCACCCATTTCCTTACTCCCTCTGGCCACTGGAATGTGTGTGAATGTTTCAGGCCTGGCTTTTGAGAGGGAAAAACAGGATCCCCTCAAAAATGTATCTTTGTGTCCTTACCTTGGTGGTTTCCCTCCCTTCATGCTCTGCCCCCTCAGAGCCCCTCTGGCCAAGGCCTGTGCCTCTGGGCAGGATGCTTCTGACTGGGTATCTGCAGTCACGGTTCACAAGCAGACAGACATACCCGCGCCTCAGAGTTGAGTAGAATGTTCCTTGTCTCAGACGCCTGACAATTCTTTCACCCAAAGGGAATTTTGGGGTTACCTTGAGACATGTAGAACCTTTTACCTTCTCCCAAATCGTATTGCCAAAGATCCACCTACCACTCAGTGAGTGGAACTTCTCAAATAGGAAGAGAGAGTTCTGGGTGGGAATATAAACTGCTTAAACATATCCTCATCCTAGAACATGACGCAGCCTTCACAAACCTTACCTCCAGGGTGACTGTCATGGGTCACTAGGGAGCAAGGTCATGTCCAGGGTCCATCCACTGTCTGTCTTCCCACTGGTGGCTGTGATACTTTCCTTTGAAAAATAACATTTATCATTTATTCTCGTTAGGGGAAAGAAAAACTTACTGTTGAAAACACTTAAAATGGATTCATAAAATAAAGAAAATTAAAATCACCTATAATCCAGCAGTCCAAAAATACAGTCTGGGGTGTACACTTCCGGTCATCGAGACATCTCAGGGTATGTGCGCGCAGTGTTGGTTCCGTGCTCTCCAACACGATCGTATCACACATGCTGCTTCGGAACTTGCTTTCTTCCCCAACGATACCGAGTGACCATTTTCTGATGCCATTAACTATTTCTCTAGGACCAGACCAACGCGTCCGGGGTACAGGTGGTTTCACCAGGGAGGAGGGCCCTTCTCGCAACGAAGGATCTGTGCGTCGAGGCTCTGGCGGCGCCGGGCTGGGCGCCCAGGGTCCCGGGGAGCCCTGCAGATCCGCCAGACCCAACAGACGGGAAGGAAGAAGGCGACCTGGGGGCAGCGCTCGGCTCCAGCCTCGCAGACGCTGCCCCCCGGGGACGGAAGTCCCAGAAGCATCCACCCCCGCCGGCCGGGAGGCCTCGCCACCGGCTTGCTGCCCTCGGCCCACGGCCTCCCCTGCACGTACTGATCGCTGCGCTCTGGAAAGCGGAGTTTCTCCACTTTTCCTCCCTGGGGCTTTCTGAGGCCCGTGGGGGTTGGGGGGGGAGGCGCTGAGGGGCGGGCGAGCCGGCGTGGGGAGGGGGCGCAGCCTGAGCCAGAGGCGTTCTTTCTCTTTCCGGACGGCGCCGCCTCCAGGAGAGAAAAGGCCGACTTGATACCGCTTCACCTCCTAGGTGGGCTCTGCAAAATCCTTAGAAGGCATTTTTTGTGATGCTTCGGAAACGCTGGGCGAGGGTCGGGGCGAGGAACTTGCTGCAGCTTGAGACCAGTTGCTGCACCGTCTTTCAGACGGAGGCGGGAACGCGCGCCTCGCGGCCGCGGACGACCCTGATGGCCACACCTGGATCGTGCGTGCACGCGGCGGGGGAGGGGGGGGCGTGCGGGGGCGTGTGCGCGGCGGGCGGCAGGCAGGAGCGATTGCACCCCGCGGCCCTGGCGGTGCCCCCCACCTGCAGGGAGTCCGCCGCTCGGGTCCGCGGAGCGCGCGGAAACTGGCCTTCGTCGCAGGTGGGTTCCGACGTTAGAGTAGAAAGGCTCATTGTCCCCAAGTCACCCAGCCTGTCTGACCACTTTGGAAGTTTCTTTATGCTCCGCGGAACTTGGAGTCGGTCGTCCCAGGGGTCAGGGGATTAATGCGTGAGCGTTTCCCGGAGAACCCCTCTGGGGAGGGGCAACCCTAGTTTAATGTTCTATGAGGCCGGGGAAGCAACGCTTGAAAAGAAGGGTTCTGCTTAGGCGGCGCGCTCCGACTTTAAGAACAGTGAACACTTCACTATTTGACAGAGGAAGGGGGATTTTTAACCCAAAATTAAAATGTTGTAAGAGAAAGTTGTAAGCAAATGTGCATCGACCAAAGACTGCCCTCTGACCAAACTTTCTTCTGGCTCATGTGAGCACTCTGGTGGGCTAGGCCTGCCTTGGGCTTCTCGCTGACCTTGGAGAATCCTGTTTGAGGAAGAATGCTGCTAAATCAGCTTAAGGGGGGATCCTCCTACCTGGTATCTGATCACCCAAGAACTCTGTGGAGTTGGTCTAGCAAGAATCCCCCCTCACCCTTACTTCTTGGCGATTTTCCCTGTATGTCCCCATTTGTCCTTGTTAAGAGCCCAACCCCCGGAGTCCAACCTCTTTCCCCTACAAAACCCCATTCCAGGAGCCCCTCGTGAATAAGGGCTGCCTTGCTGTCTTTATTTAATAAGTGTTCTGAATAACTTTTCAGCAGTTCATGTTGGGGTGTGTGTGTGGGGGGGGAGATCCCCCATGTAACAATGACCTGTTTTTAAACAATTAGTATAAAATGCATTCGTTAAACAACTTCATCTTCTTTCCAAGTCAGGCTCATGTGCTAATTTCCCAAGGTAATCATTTAGAAGATCTATAATGCTGATTTTAAGTGTTCTCAGGAATGAAATGTCTGGTATCAGTATCGGTTTGAAGTTATCTCATTGATTTTATCCGTACTGCTGAAGATTCCTTGTAAACTTTTGTTCTTCAAAGCAGAAGCTTTGAACAGGTGAACAAAGTCACAAATATCCCTCTGTTCAGAGGAAGGCAGATGGGAGGGTGCTGGGTCTCCTTTGGAGGGTGGAGCACTCTTGGGGGTCAGCCGCTTTGCCAAACCCTTCTCACGTATCCTCCTCCTCCCACTAAGGCTAGGGATGGGTGCTGCCATCACTGACATCTTACGGACAAGATCACGGGGCTACACAGTGGTCAGCATGTCGCGAGCAAGCGGCAGAGCTGGGTAGGGTCTGAGCCTGGACAACCTGACTGTGGAGACAAGCTCCCGTGGCCTCTACCCGAAAGGCCGAGAAAGAAGGGAACTCGTGTCCTCCTGAGACAAGAGCTTGTCCCACTGTCCGAGTCTCCCTGAAGGTTAGCAGAGCTGGCCCAAGAACGCAGATCTCCCCATTTCCAATCCTACGCTCTCCTTAGACTTCAGGCAACAGTATTCTTAGTAAAAGCTGCATCATGAAGCTGAAATCAAATAAGCTCAAAATAAACGAAAGATACATACACACGCCCTTGAAAGAGAACATATTTATTTACATCACTATTTCCTTTTTACAACTCCTACACTTTTAAATAATAAAATTTTCCAGGAAATCCGGGAACCTTTATATTAAGATATTTTAACAGAAGAAAATTATCACAATATGGTTTTTATTTACATGAATTTCCAAGAGCTTATAAATACTTTCTTTTGAAACGGCACAATATAACTGAAAGCTCTCATTTAGAACTTGCATCTTTTTCCAAAACTTCTAGTTTAGGGAATTAACATTATAATCACCTCCTTATAGCTTGGAATCTTGGAGACGAAACCTGTTAACACACTTACGAATACAAACCTGCTTCATAAATGATCCATGTTTTGGCTGTGAGCTGAACCTCTTTCACATGTTTTGACACTAAGCAGAGATTTTTTTAGACACTTTAAATTGCTTTGATTAAAACTTTCTGGAAGTTTTCTGGATCAGTCCCACACCCGCTTACAAGTTGGGATGTATGGGTTCTGAGCACTCAATTCAATGTACGAGGTCGGGCTGATCTTGGGTTCAGCCAACTCTGAAAGTGACGCCGGGGGATTGGGAATATCGGGCAGGGGCCAGGGCGGGAGGCAGATTAGTGTGCACTGTCCTCCCCACAGCCAGTCCTATCTGGGGGGCTCCCCTTTCCTCTGATATCGCACATGCCAATTACCTTCTTCAAGAACCTACTATTCATCAAACGGCTTCCAACAATAACAATGGTCTGACATCCTTCCATGTCACACTGAGAGATTTCAAATATTTATTAGTGAAACTATAAGAGAGGATAGATTTTCCTAATATTTTAAGCATGAGTTCCTCTGAAAAGTTGGTATAACATCCATTAAAAAATAGAAAGATTAACTTTTACCATGATCAAAGCTACAGTTCACAATGAAAAACTTCTATAGCTCCGTCCACCTTCTCCGTAAGAACCGCCGAGGGCCAGTCTTGAACTTCATGCGGCGGCAATAGAGGTATCATCCATGAGCCGGCCCTGTGGCTTTAAAGAGGGGAAACCAGATGGGTTTACAAGGCAGTAACAACAAAAACTCATTAACTGAAAAGATTTTGATGTTCTCGGAACTGTTTCACAAAAACGGAATCAATGTGCACAAGTATCAAAACCACATTTGTTTATCTCCGCCTTTCACCCCACCTTCTCGCCTCACTTGAACCTGGGCAGGGCAAGCTGCAGGGCCAAGGTGCTGCCCCCTCCCCTCTGCCACTAGACACCAACCTTGCCAGCCGACCGCATACCCCCACTGCCTAACTCCACCTCGGTCACTAATTCTCTCCACCCTGTGTCCTCGCAGCTACTGATCTCTCACCGGGAGCTTGGGAAAGGGAACCCAGCTGCCATTCCTGCTTAACGGATAGTTTTAGTTTCTCTCTTGCTCGGGCCCTCCTGCATCCCAAGCTTGAAGAAGGCCCCAGACCTGAGCTGACAGCCAGGATCAGGCCACTGATCCTGAGCTTGGATCCTTGGGGATCCAAGGTCTCCCAATCTTCTGTTTGTAAGGAAAAGCAATTCACAATGAACTAGAGTATCTAATGATGAATACTACAAGGACAGAAGCAGCAGATAAAAACAAAAATCTAGCTTTCCCTAGGTTTACTGAAAAAAACTAAAAACGTTACATCAGAAGAGTAAAGGCTAAGAATAAATAAAAGGTATTGAAACTATACTCGGGGGTAAAACTTCTGACGGGTTAGCGATGATGCTCAGGGAGTCATCAAGGAAATGAAAAAATGAAATGCTTGCAAATAATCTTACTAAGTGGAGGTACGTTAGCAGACTGCTGTGGGAAGAGCACGAGATGGTATTCGGGACATGAAATAGAGCTGTGTTACAACGCCGCCACCAAAAGCCACTGACAAGGCCTGAAGCACAATGGTTTGGGACTGGGGGGCTCCCTGAGGCAGGGAAGGGAGCACTCTCTTGCCGCGTGTTTTAAGTGTGTACATGTGTGATGCATATGGGTGTGCACATATATACGTGTGTGTGTGTGTGTGTGTGTGTGTGTGTAAGTTAGGCCTCTGACATTCAAAGCATGAACAGAATGAATTAAAGAACAGGTGCCTGGTCTTTTGTATTTCACACAATCTTTAGTACTGATGGAGGACATTCAGTTTTAGAAACAGAATAATGGGGGGCACCTGGGTGGATCCGTTGGTGAAGCGTCTGCCTTCAGCTCAGGTCATGATCCTGGGGTCCTGGGATCAAGCCCTGCGTCGGGCTCCCTGCTCAGTGGGGAGTCTGCTTTTCCCTCTTCCTCTGCCCCTCTCCCTGCTTGTGATCTCTCTCTCTCAAATAAATAAAATCTTAAAAAAAAACACGGAAGTAAATAATAGCTCAACCTGGTTATATCCTTACCAAACACAACCTTATAAACAGGGACAGAAGACAAGATAATGCAATTAGAAAACCTGGAATCTACTTTCCAAAGGAAGAATAAGATTAATTCAGCCTTGAAGTGGGGCAGCGCTGTCCAAGAGAACTTTCTGTGATGAAGGGAAAGCTCTAGTCACTCTAGTCTCGTGGTGCTGTCCACCACGAGAGCCACCTGTCACACTGATTTACTGGGCACTTCAAGTGCGGCTAGTACAACTAATTTTTAAATTAAATTTTAATTAATTTTAATTTATATCTCGTAAATTAAACTAGCTACACGTGGCTAGTGGCTATCCCACTGGACCAGTGCAGCTGTAGAGTTCAGTAAAGGTGTGAAGGGATGTACAACTTGAGTCAGTAAGATTGTTCACTGAGTGGGAAGAGGGCAATCGTCAGTCACTGTCCTTAGCATGACAGGTAAAGCAACTGTCACTCTAAGATTATCCTGCTGATAAAGGAGCCGGCTCTGAGGATCCCTGCCAACTTTTTTGGCAGTAGTCAAGTTACTAGAAGGTAGTGCTTGTATTTAGAAAAAAGAGCATGGCAGTTAGAAAAGGGAATGCTAGTTATGCTAAAACTTACAAATGTTTATTTTTCTGGAACCATTCCTTATGGATGTAAGCACTACCGTGTGCCTAAATTTATCAGGTACGCCATCCCAGATTATGTAAAGAAGGGATGGTTCCCCCAAACGTGAATAAGACACAAAAGAGGCAAGTGTGAGCCATGTGACATGTCATTCCGAAAGTGAGTGCAAAGTTAAAACAGAAGGCAGGGCGCAAGATACCTATATCCCCACATGTGCCCGAGTTACCGGGAACCCACAGCTACCGGGAGGGAGGCCTTCATGTCCAGCGGCGAGAACAGCCTCAGCGGAGGTGAGCGCGCTGCAGGATGGGCCACCCGCGCGGCCCGGTGCACCCTCTCCCACACTGATCAGGACCGTCCTCCAAGTCCCTTCACCCCAGGAACCTGGAAACGGTCCCCCATGTGGAACAGCAACACATTCAAGCCGTGCAGAATTTCCGACATGGGGTCGTTTGCACAGAAGGTCCCAGTCGGCATCACACAGAGGAGGAACGTTCAAGATCATATTTAGGAAGTCGATCCATTTTGACTAGTTCCAAAAACTAGTTCCAAACTAACTACGATGTAAAAACCTACTTTACTAGGCCAACGAAAAAACCCGTCTCAGGATCCTGCGAAGGTAAATCATTATCTACCGAAGGGAATAAAAACCTTTGGAATTCGATTCTGTGAAACGGTAGCAACTTCACAGACATGAACAGCGATCCCGCCGAAGTCACGCCATGACAATCAATACTATCGGTCTCCAAATACTGGTTGGCAAAGCTTACGTGAAAGAAAACAGCTTGGTTTACCTGCAAGCCAGGAGACTTCAAGAGCAGACGACCCCTCGGCCTTACCTTTACAAAAATACTGGTAGGTATAAAACGCCTGAGCAGTTGATTGGTGAAGTGAGGAAATCTAAGCAGGTTGACGTGGAGAGACGGCAGTTGCTGGTATCCGGCCATCAGAGGGTAGAAATTATATAACATTTCCTGTTCGGTGCCAGGGAGGATCCGTAATCGAATCTACAGCAAAACACATTGCAGAGTAAGACAATCAAATATACACGCTTATATCGTCTTCGCACTGTCGCCCCTTCCTTAGTCACGACTGACTGGACACCCAAATCTTCCCGGGGAAATGTTCTCTCCCGCTTATTCCACCTTCCAGACAGAGTCGAAAATACAGGGCAGAATTAGTACGACATGAGGACTACATAGATAACAAATGTGTTAAAAAAAAAACTGCGTGATTTCTCGGTTTCTACACCAAGACCTAAGCAGCAACTTGCACCAGCTTAAAAAGGAGAACAAGAGATGGATCGATGTTTTGTGTGTCTGAGACCAGGCAGATCTTTACAGTCCCAATATGTTATGAGATAATCGGGAGAAAAGTATCTTTGTACACATTACGTCAACAGAAGACAAACTAGTTGTTTCTGGTGTTTTCCTTTAGGGGACCTTTGTGGCGAGGTAAATGATGTCAGGGGGATAAAAGATGTTTGGTATCATATATTTTTATAAATCAGTATGTGATGAAGATCAGGACATCTGGAAAAGCTTACTCTTTTGTAGATGACTACATATAGTATGTACCTGTATCAAAGATAATATACGTGTGTACCAATACATATGGCTAATATGTGTTTTTGTTGCCACCTTAAATTAGCTAATGGACTTACAGTATACTTCATATATAATTCTGGTTTACATCTAACAACAAACACAGCACTCAGAATACATCTAGCACAGAGGACGATCAGGGTAGACACTACTGAGTATTGGGACATGTTTGTTCCTCTAATTATGACCTGGTTGATAAAGAGTACGTACTGACTACTGAGGGGGGCCTGTTATCCACGAGGACAGTAGAAGACAGTACTCTCACTGAAATACGGTTTTGCCTAAAAGTGTACGTTCCATTCAAAAATGCAATAAACTTTTCCACCTCTGATTTGAATGAATCAAAAGACGTGAATGATTATTTGTATGTAAATATAAAATCATGTCTAAATGCGCCAAAGGTAAGTACATTCTGTGCAAGATCAAGATCTCTAAAAAGTTTCACTGATGGTTCAGAAGAGAATCAGGCTTTTTTTTTTTCCCCCTAAATAGGCTCCACGCCAAAAGTGGGGCTTGAACTCATGACCCCAAGATCAAGACTTGCATGATCTACCGACTGAGCCAGCCAGGCACCCCAGAGAATCAGGCTTTTAATATGGGTAGTAAGGCCTCTAGGCCTCCAGGCCTCCAATTAAAAGACACAAACATGTGCACGTGCACACACACACACACACTCTGTAGTAATAAAAGGGAAATCTAAAATTTTCAGGAATCCCATTACAGTCCAGGGATTTGTGAATTCTCGTTTTATAAAAAAAACTTACGCGTATGATCTCAGTGTGAAAAGGGTTACTCAGTTAATCCACCTCTATACGAACTGTACTTAATCTTTAAAAGGGACTAAAAATTTCCTATCAGAATAACAGGGACCACAATCAGCCTGATCGGTTCATTGGTAAAAACTACACGTACTGCTCTCCATTTCCTGGCCACACTTCCGTATCTACATAAGCGACCCAATGAGACAGCACAGTACCTGTTTAAGACCTGAGAACATGAAGGCATCACTGGGCTCCACAGAAATCTCCACATCTTGCACTAAGTCAGTCTTATTCTGTAGGTGATATTTGACAGGTAAGGATTCTCTGACACGCCCAAATGATGGCAGATCTGCAGAGAAAGAGGACACATTTCTTTTGGTTAAAAAAAAATAGTTGACCATTTATGAGTTCTTTTTGTAAAGGAATCTCATTCCCGTAGACATGGGATTACTTAAATTAGTGATAACACTGCACTTTTGCTAAATAAGAAAATTCTTTGATTGGACAACAGCCCCTGGGACTATGATAAAACAAGGCCCCAAAGAATCAGGTCTCCTTCTAAAGCTGATTGACCTAGAAAGGGTCATGGCTATCAGAAGCTGAATTATATTTTGGGAATAATTTTTCAGGTCTATAAAACATTTCCCTAAATATCCATCACGGTTCAAGAAGGAATGACAGGCATCACGTCCTCTGGATGGGAGCGCACACCATTAGCTATGATGTATTCTCGCCAAAAACTTGAACTTGAATCGATCAAGACTATAGATCTCACCACCAACTCCCAGGGACCCTTAAAAATGATTCAATACAATCAGCAAAATCCAAACTATGGGAAGCTCTATCGGACACCGGACTCCTCTTCTTTAACAAATGAACAGCAGGGAGGAGGGGCAGGCGGTGGTGGTGAAGGAGGTGATGGAGGGGAGAGGGGGGTCTTCCCACTCATAGATTTCGAGAGTACGAGACATCCATCAGCTGCAATGCAAGACCTTAAGACAATGTAAAGAAGCTTCAGAGTCGACCAGGGAAATTTGCAACACTGGAATTTGATAATAGTAAGAAATGGTTAATTTTTAAAGTGATGATAACAGAATTGTGATTATGTTGAGAAAAATAACCACTAATATTAAAGATGCAGGCAGAAACAGTTATAGATGAAATAGCAGCTGGGATTTGCTTTAAAATAACAGGAGTATGAGGCGTACAGAGAGGTACGGGTGAAACAGGACTGATCATAATCTACTTCCGTAAATGCTGGGCATTTTTCAGAATAAAAAAAAATTTTTTTAAACCCCAGAAGCTAAAAGAGATACTCTTCCTGGATTTTTTTTCCTCCAGCACCATGTGACGTCGTTACCTGCGTTCACGTGGAGAGGAATGTTTTCTACGATCACGTGTGGCAGAGTGATGACAGTACTGATGACAGGGACGTTTCCCATGGCTGACGTCCTGCGGCAGAAAGGGGCAGCTTTCAACTCCACGTCTTATGTGAAAAGTTAAGTCAAACACCAGGGACGTGTACACGCACCAACTTGTTCCAAAGGAAACAGAAATTACTTCTACATTTTTCTAGAACGTTATTGGCCCCAGGGCCCGAGGGTAAAGCAAGCACACCCAGAGGCACACCATTTGACCCGGCGTTCGGTCGCTCCCAGGGCAGGTGGCAGCGCGGTGACCGACACTGCGACAGAGACCTCCTTCTCATCCTGCGGCCGGCTCGCAGCTGAGCACAGGCCACCCGCAAGTCTACTGTTCCGATGACTCTAGAAGTACACAGGAGAAACCAAGGAACTAAAAATATTTTACGATCCATACGCAGGGTGGCATTCCAGCACTACAGAGAAAAAGTGAGTAGCATCCGGAAACTGCCGAATATTTTCCCCTCTGTTACGGTTGGAATGGGAACTACAGGGCCAGCTGGCCGCTACCTGACCAAGGAGAGCCCTTAGGGAGAGTCTGTGTCTAGAAGTGGGACAGCTGACACTGTGCAAATATAGCAGAAGCAACAGGAAAACCATCTAACCCCTCGTCAGTAAGAAATACATCTTTATGGGACGACAGGAACATGATGGGGTAACTAAGCAGTGCCTTCAAAATTCCATTTTAATTCCTAGAAACATAAACTAAACTTCAACGTGGTAAACTCAGAAGTGGGGAAAAGAGTTGTTAGTTTTTCAAAAATAAAATTATGTTATTTTTCCTTTCTCATCTTCAATATATATTATCCACGGTTTCAAAATTTATGAAAAAAAAACGAGCCATGCTAAGAAGATAACACATGAAATACCACGTGTCTACCTCCCAGCCTAAGCAAACGTTAACAACATAGCTGAACCTTCCCACCTACCCTTCCTGCTTGCACTCCCCGGAAGTAACTGCTATCCTGAATTTAGAACCTCTCATTGCTCTGTGTTTCTTCACGGTTTTCCAAATTACGTGTGCAGCCCTAAGAAGTAAACAGTGCTTTACGAGTTTTCCAATACTATATCCATGCGACCTGTTCACGTTCTGAACGTCCGCAGGTGCTGCGATCACTCACTATGAAGTCACCAGGTGCAGCTGTGGTTAATTCATTTTCACTGACACTGTCACAACTATGCCACAATTTACCCATCTTCCTGTTGACGCGCATCTAGTTTCTAGCCTTTGACTCTGATCATCAGAGGTGCTAGGAACATTCTTACCTATGTCCTTTGTGTGCATGTTTAAGACTTTTTCTATGACTATGACGTACAGACATCTTCGGTTTTACCTGGTTCCGCTGAACAGACTTCCAAAGTAATTGTTCTAGTTTGTACTCCACCTCTTTTGACAAATCATGCGTTGTTCAACCTTTTTATTTTTCCAGATCAGTGGGAGCGCATCTGAATCTCAGATGCCTAGTGAGGTTAAGCTTCTCTCCCTACGTTTGCTGGCCACTCGCTTCTTCTGTTTCCCTTACACCGCATACTTGAGATTTTGCTCTACTTGCTGTTAGGAGACTTGTTTTTCGAGGATTTGTAGAAGTTCTTGATGTGAACTCTAATACTTTGTCAGTTTTACATGCTGCAAACAGGTTTTCCCAATCTGTATTTTGTCTTTTCACTTTCTATATGGTATTTTTAAATGAACTAACTTAATGAAAACAAATCAAATTCACCAATTTTTGTGGTTTTGCTTTTATGACTTATTTAAAGGACTCTGCCCTATTCCAAAGTTGTAAAATAATTCTCTTATTTTCTACTAGAAGCAATAAAGGTTTGCTTTTCCTTTCTTTCTTTTTTTTTAAGATTTTATTTGTTTATTTATTTGTCAGAGAAAGAGAGAGACAGAGCACAGGCAGGGGAAGCGGCGGGCAGAGGAAGAAGCAGGCTCTCCACTGAGCAGGGAGCCCGGTGCGACACTCGATCCCAGTACCCTGGGATCATGACCTGAGCTGAAGGCAGATGCTTAACCGACTGAGCCACTCAGGTATCCATTGCTTTTCATGATTAGAACTTTAGTATACCTGGAATTGATTTTTATATACAGTGTATAGTAGGGATCCAATTTTTTCCCAAACGGACACCCAATTGTTCACCACCAATTGTAAAAACAGTTCATCCTCTCCCCACTGATCTGTGATGCTACTTCTCTAATACATAATTTCCATATGTGTGCATCTATTTCTAGACTCGCTCTTCTGTTCCACGGGCTTATTTACATACCCAAGCCAAAACCACAGCAATGACTACTGTATAGGTTTACAATAAGTCTGTGAATTTAGAAGAGCAAGTACCCTTGCCTAGTTTTCCTTATCTTGACTATTTCTGAGTTTTTGCCTTTCTACAGAAACTTTATAATCAAGAGTGTCAGGTTCTACAAAAGCAAACCAAAATAAGCTATCAGGATTTTGAAGGAAATTGCACTGATTCTACAGAACAAATAATATTAGACCTATCCAAATCCCACCCAAGACCATTTGATATATTTCCCCACTTATATAAGAACTTCCTTTAATGTTTTACAGTTTTATAATTTTCTCCATAATGATAACACATGTTTTCATTTGTCATCATCTAAATGATACCTATTTTAAAAGTACATTGCTGGAGGTTTATTACTGATATAGAAAGCCAACTGAATTTTTTATATCTAACAACCTTGGTGGATATATCTTACATATATATTTTCTATATATCTATATCTTATACACATATCTTATAATGAGAATAATTTGATTTACTTGGGTTTTCTATGTAGATAATTACATTGACTGCAAATCAGAGACGTTTCTCCTAACGTTTTTAATGGTCCTATTGTAAAAATTCAGTTGGCTAAAATTTCATCAGTATACAAGTCACAAATTTTGTGACTTTGTCACAAGTGACAAATACAAATGAGCGTTTTAATCTTTGTGTTTTGACAAATGGTTAGTGATAGCACCTGACTTCTGGTCTTCACCCCAGGACTGACGGAAGCTTTCAAATTTTAAATGACAATGACACAGCACAGACAAGGAACAAAAGACAGGGCTGATTTAATTTACCTCTTCCAGGAGATAATATAATGCCCAGTTGCTACTCCACCTTCAATATTTCCAACAGATGGGCACCGAAGACAAAAGCATTCACTAGCGCTCTCTCCAGTCTGTAAGACAACTACAAGAAACAGTCCTTATAATCCTTAGACAATGATTTCCTCTATGAAAGATGAGTTTTACCTCTGATAATAGAACAAAAAAAGAATACTTTTATCACCTACACACTATTTATAGAAACTTAAAAAACCAAGGCTCAGAGATGTTAAATGGCTTTTTCAAGGTCACAGAGTCCCTGTCTAGGGTTTTTTTCTAATTTATCAATATTCCTTTATAATACAAACAGGTGAAGCAGCTGTAGGTATGTGACAAGTTCCCATGGGAACTAATGAAAAGTCTGGAGTCAGGATAATACCATTTGGTGATTATTTTCCTTTCTCCAAATTATTTCACGTCTCCAAAGAAAACATTTCAGAGTAGAGTAAAAGAAATTTTTAGTTAATCCTAAGGGTACTCAAAATGTCTTTCCAGCAGGCTACGGGGCCCCTCCTTTAATGCAAGCCAGCAACAAGGCCCACCGAGGGCCGAGGTTAGCACATCTGTGAGTGAAGCTTTCAAATGATAACGACAAAGTCTCAACTAACCGTTTTTATGGTTCTCCAATGAAGAAGCCTATGATATGTTGTGGGTAGAAAATGGAAGTCAAAGGGAAAAAAGCTAGGCCAATCTTTCCTTTAATTAACTACTTTTAAGTAATTTTTAAGGTCTAGGAAATGACACTTTAGCCTGGTAAGTAAAACACATGTTAATTCAAATCTCTTAAAATACCTGTTTTGTAGAACTGGGGACATTCATTTTGCCTCCCATTTGCCCCACCAAGTCCTCCTTAATTCTAGGAAGTTAACCAAAATGATACGATCTTTATTAACAATTAATATTAGGGTCAACTTTATGGCCTAGGAAAAGTTGTTATTTTTAATGTGTCAAACACAAATTTTGCAATACCTGAGTTTGGTGTTCTTAGAGGTAGCGGAGAGAGTAATGCCATGCAACCCCCTTCCCCAAACATATCCACATCCTAATTCCCCAGGATGTTACCTCACTGGCACAAAGGACTTTATGGATGTGATTAAGATCAAGATCATAAAATACGAAGATTATACTGGATAATCCAGTTGGGCCCAATGTAATCACGAGGGTAACGAGGGAAAAGGGAGGCAAGAGGGAGTCTGATAAAAAGATGTGACAATGGAAGCCGAGGCCAGAAAGAGACATTGGAAGATGCTATGCTGCTGGTTTTGAAGGTAGAGGAGGGACCAGGAATCAAGGACACCAACTGGCCACTGAAAGCTGAAAAGGGCAAAGGAAGGGATTTTCCCTAGAGCCCAGAAGGAATGCAGCCCTGCCCACACCTTTAGGACCTTTGACCTCTAGAACTTTCAGATCATAAACCTGTGTTGTTTTAAGCCACTAACTTGGTGGTAATTTGTTACAGCAGCAATAGAAAACTAGTATCGGGAAATTCAAGGTGGACATTATTCATTAATTTAATAAACATTTATTAACCAACTCCTATGAGGCTGGCAATACCAAGAGGAAGACGTCATGGCTCCAGTTCTTCAAGGGCACCCCGCCTAATGGAGGCGCCATAACTGTAAATACATAATTACGACAGAACGGGGTAAGTGTTGTAACAGATGTACGAGATACTCAGGGAGTAAAGAAGGAAGACGACCTAGCCCTGCTTGGGAAATCAAAAGAGTCAAAGCTTACAGGAGTCCTGAAGAACATACTAGAGTTCGACAGGTTGAGAGAAAAAGGAGACGGTTTTGGGCAAAGGTAAAAACAGATAGAGGCGATGTCTGCTGACTGTAAAAAGTTTGACTTGGTTGAAGTCTGGGAAAGAGGAGAGGGAAGTAGAGAGGTTGGTGCAGAAGCAGCTGGGAAGGACAGCTATGTGGGGAAAGGTCTGGAATGTCATGAAATTTTCTAAGTGGGAGTAACAAGTTCAGAATAGTTTCTTGAGAAATCAGTCTGGCAGCAATATGAAAGGCAGACGAGGGGAGAGAATGGCCAAGAGGAAACCAGTTAAGTAGGTACTTCTGAAGGCCAGTGGAGAGACGGTGGCCATCTCTGGACTCGAGACACACAAAGAAGGCAGACCGTGGGGCCGGGCTGGATGTGCACGCACAGAGGACGTCTAGTTTGTCCCCGTGGCTCCGAGTGGAACCAAGTGCACACGGGTTCCTCTAGCTGGACTGCAGAAGGCAGGCAGCCTAAGGCTGTGTGGCAAGGAGAGACTTGTAGAAAAAGTAAAGGGAGCCAAAGTCGGGATCCTGGAAGTGACCAACATTGAAAGGGTAAGAAAAGGCGTCAGCAAAGAGTGGACAATAACTAGCTCGTGTTGAGCTGTAGGAGACGCACTGGGCTGAGATTCCCATACAGATTAGCTCATCCACACTATCTCATTCACGCGATCCGCTTCAACTCTGAGAAGTGGTCGAACGCAAGGAACAGTCCCCTTCACAGAGAGCGAGCAGCAGGACTGAGAACTGAATCTAGTTCAGCGTGACTCTAGACCTCATGCTTACTCCGAGTTGGTACAGGGAGGAGAAAAGGAAGAAGACAGAGAAAACAAAGTAGAATCAGGGACGATGACTTCCAAAATCACAGGAGAAAACCAGGTTTCTAAAGACAGAAAAACAAAACTTATGAAGGCATCCTGAAAGCAAAAGTGGGGTTTTTAATTATTATTTCACAGAAAGTGGGACCTATTAGTAGCATTTAAAGAGATGTTTAGGGCCATGTTTGATTTTACCTATTTTACCTCTCCTCCTTTATGCTAATTCCACTAAAATGCATACAAGTGACTATGAAGACTGCTTGCTCTTCTAGTGTCTTGGGAACCCAGCATGGCGCTGTACAGCGAATTTGATAAACATCTGTTGATTATTTATTGATAGACATTGAAACTTATTTTCAGGCTAGATGCAAAAAAATACATTGGAATTCTAAAACTACTCATCTAGTTTTAATCTGTATCGCAAATCAACTAAACGATCTAGTAACACTGAAGTCCAGGAGTAGATAGATAAATAAACAGAGCAAATAAATGACTCATGTTTGGTTTTAAGAATATATCATGATTTCTTGGCATACAATATTTACCCCAATAATAGTGCTGAGCACAATTCTGCTTGGGTTAACAATCAAACTCATTTTTTCTAACAGCTCAAGAAGTATAACAAGCCCAAAGTATGATGCACCAGAAAAGTAGTATCATGGGTTTAAATCGCTTCTCTATACTGTTTTAGGTGATTTAGAAAACTCACAGTCTACTTTTTTATATTTTCCCCAAGTTTCTTTAATAAACATCTTTTACTATTTCAAGTTATACATAATAGTAAACCATTACAAATAAGAAAAAACAATCTATAAAAAATCCAAATATGAAAAAATATTTTATTTTCAAGTACATTTTTCAAAGAGTAACTTCCTTATGGTAGCAAAAATCTTACCTTTTAAAATAAGGTATGCTCAAGCAAATTATAAATAATACTAATTCTACCTTAATTCTAAATTTATTTGCTTTTGTAGCTTTTGTATCCGTCTCAATTACCCTCTCTTAGCAAAAAGCTAACTCTTACACTGGTAACCTACACACACACACACACACACACACACACACACACACACACACCCATCTTCTAATTAAGTGCAATGATCCACATTCTCACCTTTGTCCACTTGGGACTCTAGCTGATCCACTGGGGTCATAGAAGGAGCAAGCTGGAGCTCACTGGATACAATGGTGAGGGCCCAAGGTGAGGCACTTAAAAGGTCGGTCATCAACAAAAAGGGGATGTCCGCATAGACTCTTTCCAGGTGCTCAAACTGTCACAAATGAAGACAAAAGGTCTGTCTGGAACTACAGTAATCTATTTTACTTTTTCTGCTAATTTCTATAACTGAAATGATTTCCAAAATGCTTCACAA
Organism: Nasua narica; assembly: GCA_028533885.1. Taxonomy (NCBI): domain Eukaryota; kingdom Metazoa; phylum Chordata; class Mammalia; order Carnivora; family Procyonidae; genus Nasua; species Nasua narica. The sequence continues at coordinate 167,813,221 of CM052800.1, forward strand.
GAACATACCTTTGTAGAGACAAATTTAACCGCAACATCAAATGGAAAGACAGTTTCTATAGTTACGGTTTCATCCTGCAAGAAAATATAAAGGGCACATTCAATGGCTTTTCTAAAGTTAAAAACAGTTTTAAAATTAGAAGATATACAAAATGTAATCTGTAACTGATCAATAAATAATCCCAATTTATATATTAAGAAGTTAGGATCTTTCCCTCAGATGATACTTGTAAAATCCTACATAAAGAGACCAGACCACCATCTCTAATAAATTATCTTACAGTTTTAAAACAGTTCACACTGCAAAGTGCTTTCTAACACATTATTTATCTCAGGATCTAGTAAAAGGACAAGCATCATCACCACTTTACAGAGGAGGAACCAGAGGTTAAAGGAAGGTTAAAGGATTGGTCTCAGCCACAAAGCTAGTGGTGCCAAGCCTAGAATCTGAGCCTTCTTTTTGTCTAAGTTCCTTACCTTGACTCAACACAAGATGACTAATAATGATAGTAGCAATAACAAAATACGACAGTGCTATAATCACTATGCAAGCATTATGTAATGTTTGTAATAACTCAAGGAAACAGATGTCTTTATACTTGCCATTTTTTTTTCAAGATTTTATTTATTTGAGGAGGAAAAGAGAGCACATGTGCGCGCATGCATGAGGGCATGCGCGCGTGCGCGCACACACACACACACACACACACACACACACACACACACACAAGCGGTAGGGAAAGAGGAAGGGGGAGAGGGAGAAGGAGAAGGAGACTCCCTGCAGAGCAGAGAGCCCTGCAAGGGGCTCAATCCTAGGACCCAGAGATCATGACCTGAGCCAAAGGTAGATGCTTAATTGACTGAGCCACCCAGACACCCCTTCATTTGTCATTTTAAGATGAATCGGTCACACATAGCTAGTAAGTGACAAAGGTAGAACAGACCCAGATTTCACCCCGAAGCCTATACCCTTAACCAACGTGCTCCATCTCCCTGAGGCTATTCACTAAACAACTGGGTCACTATGGCTTTGGAACGAAACCACCCATCCCATTGGTGAGAACCCTTTTTTAAAAAGTCATGTTGATTAAAGACGCAGGCTGTAAAAATGCCTGGTAGATGTGGGTTTGAATCCTGGAGACACAAACTTATTCACCGAGCGGACTCTGGGCACCATGAGATGACCCTGGGGAGGGCACACGGTCTCCGTTTCACAACCCCCAAGGTCTGCTGACAATGAAGAGAGCGAGGGCATGCACGGCACTAGTGGAATGCCTAAACCATATCTATTATTATTACGTGCTTCAAGTATTTCCTCACAATGTCGCCAAGCTAACTTTTTAAGAAAGTGTAGTAGGTGGGATATTGGTGGTTGAAAGCGCACACAGGAGTTCCATGATCTAAAGCCTAGGGCCTCAGTATTCCCCCACAGAAAAGATACACGGAAATGAAGAAGCAACTTCGCACGTAGCTTCGACGTGGCCTACTTTAAATTTCCACAGGCTTACAAAGCAGATTCACATGCATGTAAAAATGAGATTTAATCCAGTGAAGGGAAAAGAATTTACATTTAAATTTCCAAAAGTGTCTTACAAATAACACTAAGCCCTGTGAGACAGATACTCCATGACACGTGCTTCTTAGTAAAATAATTCTGAAAGATAATCACCACAGCTTTTTGAGAATTCTCAAATTCAGTGCTGATGCTGTGCTAAGGCCTGAAGTCAAAATATCTGTTTAACGCACCTTTTAACCAAACATATGTGACCAATTCATTTTTTAATGTAACATCTATTTATAGCCTTCAGAATTAGTGCCCCTTAAAAGCTTATCTTGGAAATGCACTGGCTGATAGAAGAATAAACAGCTTCTATAAAAACGCTAAAAGACAACCTACTGAATAGGAGAAAATGTCTGCAAATGACATACCCAATAAAGGGTTAGTATCCAAAATATATAGAGTACTTACACAACCCAACACCAAAAAAATCAAATAATCCAATTAGAAAATGGGCAGACATTTTTTTGTGTGTGTGGAAAACAGTATGGACGTTCCTCAAAAAATTAAAAATTGAATTACCATGTGATCCAATAATTCCACTACCGAGTATGTACCCAAAGACTACAAAAACATGAATTCAAAAGGATATATGCATCCCTATGTCTACTGCAGCATTATTTACAATAGCCAAATTGTGGAAGCAAACCAAATGTCCATTAACAGATGAATAGATAAGAAAGATGGGGGACACACACACACACACACACACACACCCCTACACCCGCACAGTGGAATACTACTCGGCCATAAAAAAGAATCAAGTCTTGCCGCTTGTAATGACATGGATGGAACTAGAGACTGTGATGCTAAGTGAAATAAGTCAGAGATAGAAAAATACCATATGATGTCACTCATATGTGGACTTTAAGAAACAAACCAAATGAAGAAAAAAGAGAGAGAAACCAAAAGACTAGAAACTGTAGAGAACATACTGATGGTTACCAAAGGGGAGGGTAGTGGGGGGATGAGGGAAATAGGGGAAGGGGATTAAAAACAAGCAGCATGCCCCTCAATAATATCGAGTCCTGAGAAGCGAATACTGCACACCACTATAGCTTGATTCTGGGATTGTTATTACATAGCAGACAATTATTTTAAAAAGGTATGTTCTGAGTCTACTAGAAGCTTCATTATCCTAAGTAGAAATGACATCCAAGGCTTAGGACTCTAAAGCTGCACAGAACTTTACTGTTCCTGTTTCGGAGATGAGGACAACGAGGCCAGAGGTGCCCATGGCCAGCCTGAGCGCCGGGTCAGGAGGCCAGGCTGAAACTGCCGCTCGCACCTCCTACTTAGCCATCCAGGATTCACTCCAGGGCATCAGGCGAGAGGAAACCTTTCATATATTCAACGCCTTCCCTCCTTTCACTCAGGAAATACTCCTAAACTCTCTCATGATGGGGTTCCCTCTCCTGACTCATGAAACAGCCAATGGCCCAGACTCTGTGCCATAACCTTCCCACAAAGGGCCAAACTGACTGGCCTTCTCTGCTGGCTGAAGGCCGGTCCAGTGCCTGAGAACAGACCGAAACAACACAGGTAAGACTAACAAGACAGTAAGTACCGTGATTTTCCATTACTAAAAGAAAATACAAGCAATTAGTCAATATGGTTAAATCTAAATAAAAACATGGCTCCCCCAAATCGCTAGAAATAGAAAAGAGACCAATGGAAAACACACGAGGTGACAGCAATTGCCCCAGCTAACTGACAGATAGCAGTTGCCCCCAGGTCATACTGACTATGACCAGTATGGCCTTCTTATCTTCACTCTCTTGTCCACACTTCGCAGAAACAATTTCCACAGTCTTAACAGAAAAAATACTTCATAAAGGGAGACCTCCCATCCTCCAAAATCGCCAGTGTATAACCAACTTACAGATTTGGTCTAATGTGTCATTTTATAAGGAAACACATAGATTTAGAGTCTCAAGACTTCTTTGCAAAAGATCTCAAACTTTTTGACTGTACGAAAAGCCATGGAAGCCAATTTTCTAAGCTTTGAGCAATGATGGCCATAGGATATCATTTATAATAAATAAAAATGATAAAAAAACGAGATGTTTAATTATAATTTGTAATATTTTTTTTAAGATTTTATTTATTTATTTATTAGGAAAGAGAGAGAGTGAGAGAGAGCAGGTCAGAGTGAGAAGCGGACTCCCCATGGAGCTGGGAGCCCGATGTGGGACTCGATCCCGGGACTCCGGGACCATGACCTGAGCTGAAGGCAGTCGCTCAACCAACTGCGCCACCCAGGGGCCCAATATAATTTGTAATATTTTAGAAAAAATTTTGTAATAGGTTACAAGGACCTACGCTGCTTAACTTTTTACAGCTAAACTAAAAAATACAAAATAGGGGACACTCGGCATGGGATACTTCCTGAAGTAGTTATGAAAATGTATACCTTGTGACACTTGCAAACAATTTCTTTGTCTTCAATAGTTGTATTGATCAGGTAAGAAACATACACGAGAAACATTCTTGAACCGACTGTTCCACAGCGAACATATAACATTTTTTCCAGCTGTAACAAAATAAAAGTACTTTACTTTAATAATCCAGAGATTTTCTCCTGACACATGTTCTAGAATAATGTTCCCCACCTTGTATGAGTTCACTGTACCAACCGACTAAATTCTTGAACACTTTTTACAGGCTGTTCCCACCTCGGTGTAAGGGTGGGATCATTACTATTCAGCCTTTTCTTATTCTCATTCTCAACTTCCCAACAATTGTTTGTGTTTAGTTTGGAAACAAAAGCTGCCTGAGAAGTTATTTCACTAAGTTACACATTTAATGTTATTTAGTTATTTTATTAGGGCGGCCAGTCCTCCATATTTTAGGGTCATTTGTTCTAAAATCACTCGTATAAGAACTGCTTACGACATTGTACACGCTGAAATATGTAAAATGTGTATAAAGTGTGCATTAGTTAAATCCCATGTTTAGTCTCAGGACACGCTGTTAAAATGCTCTAGAACCCTCTAAGACGCCCTATGTATTTAAAACTGCGATCCAGTTGATCTCCTCTCCCATCGTAGCTGACCAAGGCTCACCTCTTCCCCCGGTTGTAAGTCTCCCACGGGAATGTCAGTGAGTAGAGCCGGGTAGGACTCGTCACACAGTTCTGTTCCATGAAGAGACACGTGCGTTTTCTGAGTTAAGTTGGCGTCCTGCCCTACAAGTGTTAATATCGGTGTTTTAAAATACAGAGGATTCGAACACTATCCTAACAATTCATACTGCATAGACCATTTCATAACTACTCCATAACCATGTTAAATAAACTTCCCGCAGTTGACACCACTGATGTTTATTTTCTGTTGAAGGAACAGTGACCAATTTTTAAAAAGGCACACGTACCGGGTTTTAAGCCGGCAGTGAGCTTCACGTCTCTGATCTGGGTCTTCTCGTGCGACTCAACAGTCACAACCAGACAATACATTTCATTAGTCAGGGCGGGAGGGTCATGTCGCAGACGCACGGAAATGTTTGGAACTCTGGAGATGATCCTTCATGGGGGGAAAAAAAATAAACCTGAGCGGAGTAACCGATTTTTAAGAAAACAAGTTATTCCAACAAAGTATTCAGAAGAAACAAGATGGCGCGCTGCACGATCTGCCTGGCGAGGTGGACGTACATTGTGCTTGCCTGAATGAGGATGCTGTCCCAGTGAAGCTCACTGTCGGGGAGCTTAGGCCGTCTTTTGAAAGAACGCGAGGCCTGCAAGGCTTCTTGGGAGGAAGCGGCGTCCCCTCCTCCTCCTTGCCAATTCAAGACCACACACCTTCCCGTCTCGTGGCCCAGAACCAGATCTACCGAAGTAATCTGAAAGACGGGAGGGCTGTCAGAAATGCCACCTCATACTTGTCACCATCCCCTCGTGACAAAGGACAGTGACTGCTCGTCCAGCACGTTCCTCTAGAGACCCACAGGGTGATGCGGCCATGACAGCTGTCCTGGTCATCTGGGAGCTGTGACACCGACTAGGCGCACCTTTCCACGGAGATAATAACCTGACTGAAAAGATGCTCGGTTAGTGGTTGCTGAGGGAAATACGCCAATGTTTGGATGACCCTCAGCATACTCATAACCTAATTCCTAATTCTAAACATATTTTTCCCAGAGACAGCCATACTATTCTTAACTGAATAAACATTCAACTAAATCCATTAACAAAATGTACTCCAAGCACTGTTATTCATTATGATTTCCATCTGGTAGGCTTCCTCAGGTACCCCATAAAAATAAAATATGTAATTATGGATTTAGTCAAAATCATAGATTTTTTTTTAGTGAATAAGCAAAAAATTCTGGATTTTGATTAATAATAAAAGCGACAGGTTCACAGAAAGTGTTATGGGAATATTGATAGTATAGTCTTATGTTCACAGTCTTATGTTTCTATCTTAGAAGTGGTCCTAAGATTAGATTAGCCAACCATCACCATGGTTTTCAAGCCTTGGAAAACAAGCACTTAATAAGAGCTTACTATGTAATCACTATTCCAAGCAATTTATATTAACTGATTTAATCCTCATGAAACACTAAGAGGTAGGTACCATTATTATCCCCACTTCACAGATGAGTAAACTGAGACACAAAGACATTAAGCACCTGTCCAGGGCCATAAGCTAGTAAGCTGGAGAGGTGGAATTTAAACCCATATAGTTTGGTTCCAGAGTTTATGCTCAATAAAAATAATGCTTTCAGCATATATCTAAAAGGCATTTTAATTATGCATATTAAACGAATCCTTTAAAATAAAGGAAAAAAATGCAATCAGAAATGTTTGAACATCAAAATGATATAGATCTCTAGCCTAAATTATGTCATATAATACAAAATATAATTGCTACAATATTTAATATATATATTTTGTTTAAAAGTCTTGAACTGATTATATAGCCATTAAAAATGAGGTTGGTCTTATGTACTTAGAGGAAATGATGCCTAATATACATGGGGTAAGTGAAAAAAGTCAAAGACAGAATATTATGTATAGTATAGTCTCAATAAAAGAAAACCCACCAAACCATGAATGATTGCCCTTGGGAAGTCCAAGTGGAAGATATTCATTGTTTACTTAATACACCTGTGTACTATTTGAATTTTTTTCTGACATACCCATACTACTTTAGTCACTTAAAGTATGTTTTAAACAAATTTCATAACTAACCTCAATTTTCTTTCCCACGTCTTCAGTTTTTGCAACAAATTTAAATAAAAACTTCCTTGTTTTACCGGGAACCAAACACATCTTTCCCTGAGTCAAATTTTCTAAAACTTCACTTGCTTTGGTTGCTTCTTCGATTACACAGAACTGGTTATATTCCTGTAAGAGAGGTTAGCAAGGGTCATAGTTTATCAACATCAGATGCTAATATGTTTTGCTGACACTAAACATCAAGTGATCTGGAGCTAGGTAAGTTTAACTGCTCGAAAACTACAGCGTCATGAAGGGGAATTAATGAGAAGTAGTTTATGCCCAGTGGAAGCACTAGTCCTTTCCACGCAGCCACGAGGTAAAGACAGTTTGCCACATACAAGCTGATTTCTGCAAACATTCACACATCCTTTCCTGGAGAAAAACAAAGATTTATTCTTTGTTTCATTGGACGCTCCCATCATCCTGTTGGAGAGCTTCCTTTTTACTTGGATTCTGTGACCTTGTAATATCATCCTTCTTGATCACTTTCTGTTTTTCTCTTAAAGGTTTTTTTGTCGTCTTCTCGTCCCCCTTAATTCAGAGGCTCCATGGGCTTCATTCCTTGGCTTTCAGTTCTTTTCCCTTTACGTTCATGTCAATGCAAACTTTACCCATTTCTACATATTCTGCACCTCTATGCTAGTATTTCCCACATTAGAAACAAATTCTGTCCTATTTCCTTGGCCAAAAGTTCATATCCACAACTGCCTAGAGGAGAATTCTACTACCACTCAAGTTCAGCATGTCCCAAACTAGACATTAAACTCTGTCTAGTGTCCCAGAAGGGCACACTCCTTACAGATGAATAAAGGGAGACATCTTTCCTGTGGTAGATCTATGGACCCACCATTCTCATCCATTTAGTAAATTTTAAGAACTTTCTAAGAGCCACCTGCTACCCTAGCAAATGAATTATCATCACAGAAAATTCTTAATTGGTTTAATACTTTCCCTCTAATTTTCATTTCTATTCCATGCTTCTGAAACCTAAGTACTACTTTATTCCTTACGATTTGGATCTTAGATTTCAAGCAACACATATTCAGAATATAACCTAACTTGAAAAACTAATTGCTTTATATTTTACATTAAACTTTTAAATAAGTTTTTAATTATAGAAGTTGTTAAGAAAAGAGGGGGGAAAGAAATGGGATAGCAGAATTCTAACAGGAAAAGTAAAATAGGAATCCTCTAATTCCTATTTTATCCTCTAATTCCAGATTTAGAAGAGTTCAAAAAACAATTTCATAGTTAAGCAAAAAAAAAAAAAAAAAAAATCTGTCCTCGGAAAGCTTACATTAGAATAAAGAAAACAATTTACCAAATAATCATACGGACAGAAGTGAAACCACAGATGTGATAAGTACTATGGAGGTTATAGTTAGGAAAATCGATCAGGTAGGCAGGGGAGGTGTTCCTGAGGAAGTGAGGCTTTTAAGCACATAAAACATGAGAAGGAATTCTAAGAAGAGGGACAACCAATAAGTAATCCAAGAAGTAATACCACGTACAAAATCCCCTGTCATACTTCTGATCTCACTTACATGTGGAATCTGTAACTCACAGAAACAGAGGAAAACGGTGGATGCCAAGGGCTGAGGGAAAAGGGAGATGCTGGGCCAAGGGCTGTGTAAATGTTTGCAGAAATCAGCACAAACTTCCCGTTATGAGACAAATAGGTTCTGGGAATCTACTGTGCAGCACGGTGACTACACTTAATCAAACCGTATTACATACACGCAAGTTGCCAAGAGAGTAGTAGATCCTACATGTTCTCACCACACAAAAAAAGGTAATTATGTAAGGTGATTGATACTAAGGAACCTTACTGCGGTCACCATTTTGCAATATATGTATGTTTCAACTCATCATGTTGTAGGTACACTTTAACTATAAAAGAAACAAATAGTTCTGAGCGGGAGGAGGGAGGGCTGTCCTTTATGCACCGTATCCCCCTTCTTTATCTTTCACAACAAACACTCAGCAATCCAGACTTCTCGATTTGTAAATGCCTCTAGTAGTCCTCTCTTTCCATTGCCACCACTAACATCCTCAAGCAAATCCTCACGCCTTAGGACTTGAGTTCATATAAAGAGGCTCCAGTTGGCTTCCATAAGATCATTTCTTTCTATTTCATCACTGGAACAAAGTTTCCTAAATTATAAGTATCATGCTCTTGCTTTAAAACTCTCACGCTAGGGACGCCTCGGTGGTTCAGTCAGTTAAGCGTCTGCCTTTGGTTCGGGTCATGATCCCAGGGTCGTGGGATTGAGTCCCGCATCGGGCTCCTTGCTCAGCAGGGAGCCTGCTTCTCCCTCTGCCTCTGCGTGTCACTCTGCCTGCTTGTGCGCTCTCTCTGTCTCTCTCTGACAAATAAATAAAATCTTAAAAAACAAAACAAAACAAAAAAACCTCTCATGCTAATCAGAAGGAATCTTTGGCATTATTATGGTTCAAAGTTGAGTAAAACACACTGATCTTCAAGTGACCCCGGTTCACTGAACTGATCCTATTCCAGGGCTATTTCTCAGTTGCGAAGAGTAAAAAAAACAACAACAAAAAAAAAAAAACAACAAAACTATTAAGACAGGTAAAGCTCTTTCCAATAAACAGAACCCGAATAAATGAACGGATAAATAAATCTCCAAATATTTCTCTTACTAGCCGACACCTGAATTCTTCAAGCTCCTTCAAGCCACAGGGGCCCGGCTCACAGGCCCTCTGCTCTCGGGAGGCTGGGGTCCTCGCCGCCCACAAACCCAGAACGTGCCCTCCTGCTTTCACTCAGCGTTTCCCCTTGCCAACCAAGTTGCTCCTTCTCATCGCTTTACAGTATCTTCATTTCATCTTTACCCTTGAAACTTCCTCCCTTTTCTTTGGCATGCCTACTCCAACCATATTTCTAGCCTACACCACGTAACTTAGTCCTTATTACGTACTAGGGCAGTCTGTGAGTCAGTCCTGGCCTCTGCTCCCCAAATGCCTCCATTTCAACGGGGCTGACATATGCTAAATGCTTTGAGGTTCACCGGAATGTTCAGAATACTTGCTGGTTAAATGCCTGCTGGTCAACGGCCCGATACACTTTCTGGGTGACCAGAAGACAATTATCTCTAAAGTGAGCTTGTAACTGAAATATCTGGAATGTAATCAAGTACTTGACAACACTAATACGCTACAGAAATGTGCGAATGTAGACAGTCCCAGTTCCGCAGAAGGAAAAAGCTGCTTCTGTGTGCATACACAGAAAACGTCTCGACCATTCAGGAAGTTCCCAGTGACGACTTCCGGGGAATGGAATTGGAGGGCACGTGCTTACTTTCACTTCATACCCATCTATTCCACTTCAATTTCTCTAACATCAAACATTTAACAGTTTTATAATAAAAAACGAAAAGCAGTGTTAGAATGTAAAACAAATGATTTTGAAAATTAAGATTTGATAGACCTCGTTTGAAATTCAAGTTATATATTACAAAAAAATAAAGTTCCTATATTTCATAAGGATGGAATAAAAGCAAAACTCGGAGAGGGAAAAGTGTAAAATCTGCTGGGTTTTTTTTAAGATTTTATTTATTTATTTGACAGAGAGAGAGAGAGATCACAAGTAGGCAGAGAGAGAGGGGAAAGCAGGCTCCCCGCTGAGCAGAGAGCCCGACGCGGGGCTCGATCCCAGGACCCTGAGATCACGACCTGAGCCGAAGGCAGAGGCTTCAACCCACTGAGCCACCCAGGCGCCCCGAAAAGTGTAAAATCTGAATGGCTAATACAGAGAACTATAAATCCACTTATTTTCAAACAGACTTTACTAAAGTCTATTTGTTACTATGCAGCCATTAAGACCTAAAATTCACTAAATTCATTTCATCTAGTATAACGTAAGCTACAATAAGATAGACACATGGTAAAAACATAATAAGAGGTACGATTACCTGATTATTAAAGCTGACACAGAGCTTGGAAAACCGGATGGGATGTGGACAGTCAGCCTTCAGAAAGATATCAAACCGCACAGGAACATCAACATGAAAACTCGGGGCGTGAAACTTGGCTTTGCATTGTACTAGAAATAAAATAAAGCGAGTCACACACACTACAGGACCCTCGAGAAACACACCCACCATTCTCTGATCTACACTTACTCTTCAGGAAGGAAACATCTACCCTGGATACTCTTACTGAATTCTGCTCTTGAAGCATTTCAAGAGGCATAAATGGAGCTCATTTTAAAAAAAACAAGACATTTAAAGAAAGTATACCTTCGAAACCGCCTTTAATTCGAAAAACATAGCTGCTGCTGAAACGTAACTAACATAGGCGTTTAAAAGGAAAAAAAAATCATTTCGTTATTTTTAACTTATTTCAAAATACTCGCCTAGGCATTACAGGATAAGCTTTTTAAAGGACTGTCTTCTCAAATGCATTTCAAATCACGCCTAAACTACAAACGAACAAAGTAAATTTTTTTTTTTTTAGGGAGAGGCAGAGAGAGGGGAAAGCATGCTCCCCGCTGAGCAGAGAGCCTGATGCGGGGCTCGATCCCCGGACCCTGAGATCACGACCTGAGCCGAAGGCAGAGGCTTCAACCCACTGAGCCACCCAGGTGCCCCACAAAGTAAATTTTAATACATCAGCAAAGTAATTAAATTTTTTAAAATCTTTATGTCAACGGGGAGAAAAAAATAAGAAGTCACAATTTCATCTACAGAATGACGTATTTTGAACATTCTTCCTTTGACTTTTATACTTATGGTTCCGCGTCTGTTCAATTTGTAGCAGGAAGGAGGATTTCTCTGAAAGAACACCGCGGACGCTGGGGACCCACCGAACGGCACAAAGTCCTGCACCCCTATTGTGAAGACATTGCTGCCGGCCAGGGAGATTCGGTCTGACCACAGCTTCTGAGCCGTTTTCACGGCTAAGGCATCACAGTCGGGTTCCGGATCAGGACTCTCATTCTGCACCAACACAAGGGTACAATTCGGTCAGCTGGTGATAAAAACATAGGTACAGGTCTAGGTCTACGTATCCCCAGGGTGCATTTTATAGAAAGAACACCAACTCACCATCAGAACATTAATGAGGTTCTTTTCGATCCGAGATTTCTGGTCATCTTTCAGAGTTGAAGCTAACATGAAATGGAAGTAGGAAAGAAACTATAACTGTGAGATGGGCAAATTAAGGCTCATACCCCCATGGGAGGTATTACAATACTATAGGATAAATATCTCTTCTGAGATGGCTAAGCACAATTTCAGACCATGGGCAACAGCACAGCTTCCTATGTGAGCCCCAACGCTCTAGATACTCGCATTGGACCTCAATGGGAAAAATCATTTCATGACATATTTAAAAAAAAAAAAAAAAAAGGAAGACAACTTTTGTTCTTTTCAACTATCATGAGACCTCGACTATTGTATGTGCCATGAAACCAGGAGTCCCTTCCCTTGGCAAACTGATCTCCACGGGGTGAAAGTCTGGTCAAAGATTCGAGAGTCATTCTTTCCGTTTTAAGAAGCTTAAAGACGCTATGTAACTTTAAAGATTCTGAATTTTACTGAAAGAACAAGTTACCTCTTCCAAGGAGTTCTAGGGAGTATGTAATGTAATCTTTCAACTGGGCCATGAGGTAGGAGCACTTCAGAGCTGTGGTCAATATGGACGTGAGCAACGTCCACCATCCTTCACTCCGATAATCACACATCACGTAATCCAGCAACCTGACAGAAGGCAAGACGTCAGACCCGCTGAAACAGCTTCACGAGAAAGGCCTTGAAGACTTCTTGGAGGAAATAACATGCTTGACTCATTTTATATTCACGTCAGAAACTCTTACTGGAATAGTTTAACAGGTAATTTCACGTTTAGCTGAACATGGTTTCCCAAGACTTTGAGACTGACGGTACCAGCCAGCAGTACTTGACAAAAAAATGCCACAGAAACGGAGTTTCATAGAAACAGAAATAAATATGGAAATAATAAATCCTTCAAGTCACATTTCTATTCTCGTTTTGCTATAAGGTAATCAGATTACTTCTAAAAATAAATGGGGAATGGGACTCACTTCAAAGCTTTGGTATAATCCTTCGCATAAAAATACTCCTCTCCCATTTGAACCACTGTAAAGGGAAAAAGATTTTATGTACATAATTCTTAAGATTATTGCAAGTTGCATGAAACTGTGGCATCGTATGAATACATACTTAGATGACTTTTCATTCTTGGACATTTGTACTTCTTAAATTGTGCAACAGCATTGCTCAGAAGAGTTATTATTATTTCCTGTTAGAAGAGAGAAAGTGTGAAACACTCCAGTAAAAATAATGTCATGTATTCTTTGAATACAGCAAAAAAAAAAAAAAAGTTTCTTTTGGGGAAAAAAAACCCAACAAACTTACAGAGTGAACAACACTTCTCTCCTTCAGCTGAATGGCAAGAATTCCCACCTTCTCTTTTTCAGGATCAGAAAGATCAAAACCTGTGTAAGATAAGACGCAACCCATTTTAGATAGCTCATTTAACATAAATCCTTCACATGAACATTGGATGTGTACACTCCTTGAATCTTTTACTTAAATATAATGTATTTAAGATTCTTAACCACTCTAGAATTTTAAAGATTCCAAGAGACCGCTTTATTAGCATGGCAACTTCTCTGTGATCTCAGTTCCGAAGAGAACATTACTGAACTCAGCATTCTCTTGCCTAGTGGAATCAACCACCTGAAGAGTAAGATCAGCGTCAGTCTCAATATAGAATACACTTTCTGGAGATTAAAGTAGATAATTTCTTAACAATTAAGGTTTGACTGCCATAGAGATTGCTCAAATTAAGTATGTATCAAACCCCAAAAAAGATTTAAGGTGATACAAGTTAATACTGTTTTAAAATATCAAATATAATAAATCATTAAAGTTAATTGGAATTAAAATATTTAAACAGATCTAAGTGGCTTTTGTGTCATTTAAGACAAGAGATGTCCAAATGTTTTAATCACACTCATATTTGATTACAAGTTATTCTAAGATGTAGGGATACAAAAGAAACATTCTAAAAACTAAGGAACTGAAAAATCTTTAAAAAGATCTTTTAAAAACACACATTTTTACCTCTACATAATTTGTTACAGCCTATGTAGCCAATGGAAAACCTGTGATAGCAATCAGTGCCTTTTGAGGCTGAGAGAAAAGGAAGGAGGGAAAAATTATTTACTTAGTACTCCTTGTCGCCATGATCTTTGTCCATAAAAGTCAAGAACGCCTGTTTGTGTTTCTAACGGATCAGGATTGGGATACATTACAGAAGCCTGTAAAGTAAAACACAGCCCTAAATAAGAGTTTATAAACCTATCACAAATCAACTCGCCTTCTATCTGACAGAATAAAAACATTTTCATAAACACATATACCAAATATATGTCCCAATATCAAAGCTGTGACTATTTTAACACACATTAAATTTTAACAAAAATGAAAATAAACGTTCCATTTAATACCTAGGCAGTCTCATAAAAATTAAATTGAATAAGTCAACCTGAATCTGACAAATGATTTCATAGTAATTAACTCCTTAATTTTCTTTTCATCTTCACTATGATAAACCAGTAAAAATTTTGACCATTATGTTTGATGTTTATTCCATATGTAGAAGTGCTTTTTGTCCAAATAAAAATAACGTGATAAGGAGTTTTAAAAAAGAAGACACTATTTTCCTTCTTTATCACTTGTGCATTAAGTCCTGGTATTGGTTGGGGAGGGATATTTTTGGCACCAGAATTTACAAATTTATACTACTTTATTTCTCTTTCTTGTAATTTTTTCCCTCTAAAACCAAAATACAATGCTAGTACATTGTGGAAAAATACAGAAAACATCCAAAAGGAAGAGGATAAAAACTTAAATCACCTATAAACCTATTACCACTATTAACAGTGTATACATCAGTTTTCCAGAGTTTGTATGCAAACATTTATTTGTTATCAACTGGAATGATTCTTCAACCTGCTTTTTTCATTTAAATACATTCATTGTAAATTTCACATCATTAACTATTCTTCTAAAACATTATTTGTCATGGCTGCCTGCTGTTCCATACTTTAACAAATTTCCTGTTGTTCATCTTGTTATTTATTTTTTACATTACAATTAATAAGTCTGCCCAAAGAACTTGATAAGTAAATCTTAGTACTCCTCTCCTAGTATCTCCTATCTGCCTGAGACTTCCTGAAAATAGATTTCTGGGTCAAAAGAGATGCATGATTTTGAGGCTTCTCAAATTATTATTTGACAGAAATATTACTTTACATTCCAACTAAGAATATTTGTTAATCCTGTCTCCTTGTATCCTTATAGTTTTAATCACTTTTTAAAATACTGTGCTCAAATCTCAATGCCTAATTTTTAAATATAAAGCATGCAATGAAGTTATAAATCATATGCAAGTAACATGGTGGAAAACAGTATAGTTATCTCACGATTTAAGGGAAAAAAATCCAACATTTTAAGTACTAACGTGCAAACTGTTTTTGGAATGGTTTTTTAAGTAAAGCACTGTTGATAATATTTACCTATCTTCCAAGAAGAAAACTGAAGATTTTCAAGGAAAATAAACTGATAGAAGTATGCGAATTTAAATGTACTTATACATATACACACCACGTTCTTATTTTAAAGGTGCTTTGGGGGAAACTGGTACCTAACTATAACCACCCACGAGGAAGGCAGAAGGAAATGTCAAGTTAAGAAACTGCAATAAACATTATGTTTCAAACAGATTCTTAAGAATTTTCCACAGAGGAAAGCCCCAAGAAGAGAAAGAAATCCAAAGTGATCCTCTCTGGTGGGTCAAAAGAAAGCACATTCATCCAAAGTCCTTCAAACTCCTACAGCAGCGATCAAAGGGAGTTACAGGATGGCTCAGACCAAACGCGACTTTTATTTTAAAGCAATTTGCCCTTGTCTAAATCACGAACTTAGTGCCAGTCCTAAATCAGTTCTTCACAGAAAAACTCCTGCTTAATCCACTGGTGGAAATGGAGTACTCGGGCTCAAAGTGAAAATAACTATAATTCATGAAAATACAGAAGATAACTGACTGTATTCAAAGGCTTGGGGAAAAAAACTATGAACGTCCATTAGTCTTGTCTGCTTCCCAGAGATGATGAATACATTTCCTAAGCGCCATAGAACACAGCAGCCGGTAACTTACCTCATGGTTACAGAGGGTTTTTGCGAGTTGTTTCCTCTCCTGAGCATAGTACGCTGCCTGCTGGTAATAGAAACCAGGATTCTGAGTTTGAATAGCTGTCAACCCTAACTTAATAGCTTCATCAAATAAATCTCCAAAGGCCTGGAATCTTAAAGAAAAAAATCCAGAAATCAAAAAAGGATGAAAAAGAAAAAAGGGAAGACAAAGAACCTTACTTCTAATAATTATTCATCCTGGAAACAATCTCAGCAGACTGTGTTAAAATAATGCTACTGATGAACTGTAAATTGTTGGGGTTGCTTGGTCAATACTCACACACGCTAATTATAGGTTGCAGATAACTTCCGCATTGAAGTCAACTCTCTGTACTAACAAAGCATTACAAACACACCATCAAGGTGTGTGTCAACAGTCCCCATCACTCAAGCACGTCCATGCTTCCTTCTAGAAACAACTCCATTTTAGAACTCTTCAACATCAGTCTCAAATAGCAAGTTCCAGTGCCAGAGGGGATTTTGTTTTGTTCCTGGCTATATTCTCAGTACCTGGGCACATGGTGGAAACTCCATAAACGTACACTGAATAAAAAAGATGGTACCATGAATTAAGTGACTTCCATTAAGGAACTCTATGAATCATTATCCACCGTTACTGGAAACATACCTACACTAGATCTCTAATACTTACTGACAAAAAGCTTAGCTCACTGAGAACCAAAGTTCATGCTAAGTCCGTTCCTCCATATCCCGAGGACGTAAAGAAAAAAAATTCTAAAAGTACAATTTAAAACATACTGTTTAGACATCCACGCAGCATGCTCAAAAGACAACTCTGCACTTCCGATTTTTTTCTTACACAAGTCGATGTGTTTTCGGAACTGAGCAATTGCATCCAGGGGGGTGTTGTGCTGAAAACACAGCCTGCAGATCTGCAAGATGGAGAATCAACGCCCAAATAAAGAAGGACATCGAGTCAAAAGGCATATTCTCTTAAAAATATGTAAAATGTGAGACTAACTTCAAAAAGACTATGACATTTCCTCTCAAGTTTTTGGCAATAGAATGGCTTTTTCTCTATCAAAATGGCTATGCTAAAAACCAGCAGTTATGTCCCCTCGATAAAGGAAATAAAATTATTCCCAATTTGTACTGAATCCACTCTATACCTTAGAAAAGCTTATTAAAGTATAGACTAGAGGAGCGCCTGGGTGGCTCAGTGGGTTAAAGCCTCTGCCTTCAGCTCAGGTCATATCAGGGTCCTGGGATCGAGCCCCGCATCAGGCTCTCTGCTCAGCAGGGAGCCTGCTTCCCCTCCTCTCTCTGCGTACTTGTGATCTCTCTCTCTCTGTCAAATAAATAAATAAAATCTTTAAAAAAAACCAAGTATAGACTAGAATACAAAAAAATTATACCCAATGAAGAACAAAAAGATAGGCGAAAATAAAATACCACCCACCTCCTCTAGGACAGATTAACTTTCAGTTTTAGAATTGGCAGAAAGCTAAAGATTTTCTGTACCACCCTTAGAGCATAATGGTTTCCATATCAAACAAGGATTACAGATATTCTTGAAAACTTTTTATCTGAAATGCAATCTCAAAACAGTAATGATCTGTATCTACGTAAGGTAAAAGGAAAAACAGGAGAAACGACGACTAAATTTATCTCCATATGCTTATCATCAGTGATTTTAGGTACAAGGAATACATGAAAAGTTAAGTCTTTCATCCATCCCTGTCCCTCAGCCATCCAATCTCCTGTTCCAAAGGCAACCAGCTCCCAGAATGTTCCGTGACTCAGCCGATGCACCGGCAAGTGTTATGTTCATTTATGTACAAACTACACTTTTTAAACAAAGAGCATCACACTAAATATGCTGTTTTATACCTTACTTTTTTCACTTAATATTCCATATCAGTAAGTGGAGCTGTCTCATTCTTAAGAGTTGTAGAATATTCCATTGTCTCCTTCATACTTTATACTTACCAGTCACTCATTGCTGGGTTGTTTCCACTTTTCTATTACAAGATGCAATAAATATCTTTACGAACATGATTTGCAATGCTTGGCCCATGTATCAG
Source organism: Nasua narica (assembly GCA_028533885.1). Classification (NCBI taxonomy): domain Eukaryota; kingdom Metazoa; phylum Chordata; class Mammalia; order Carnivora; family Procyonidae; genus Nasua; species Nasua narica. The sequence continues at coordinate 167,831,283 of CM052800.1, forward strand.
ATAAATTTCCCGAGATGGAATTGCAAGATCAAAGGGAGCACACCCACTCTAAATGTGTAGTCATAGCAAAAGTGTTCTCTGCAGACGTTGACCAATTTACGACCAATATTACGTTTACACAGTGAATTCCAGGGTCTTTGTGCCCTCAGGCTGCCACCCTGGGGCCAGCCATCTTCAAAAGGTGAGTGTGAATAAGATTAAAAAGAAAACAAAACCCCCCACCTGCCTTCTGGGGGCATATTTTTCTGTCCTGTACAATCTTCAAATGCTTAAGTAACAAGTATAAAAGTTTCCTCTCTGGTGATCAGCTGCACCTTTTGTATGGTGTTGCCATTTAACCAAGGAAGGCCTACATAGTTCCGATTTGTTGCAACTTATGCAATTCAGTAATACATGTAGCTTTCTTCTCCTCTCTCCTGCTCCCACTTAAACTCAGAAAGCCCTCCTAAAGGAGTTTTACAAAAGTAAAACTGCTGAAAGAGAACTGAGACCCGTGAACTCCAAATCAAGCATTACAATTAGACTGCTAAGTACTAGGGAACTATTTGAAATCAGGGATATAAAAGAGAACATAATTAATCCAACAGTGTACAGAGCAAGTAACTGACTTTGGTTTTCAACTTCAAAAAGATAATCTAATATTTAAAGACAAGTTTCCTTTATTTGAAGTAGAACCATTACCTTGTAGTTTATAAATCCTGCCATAGTCTTTATTTCCAGAATATTAGTTTCGTGGGCTCGCAATTCATGTACGAGGTTATAGGCGGTCCTATAATTCCTAATATAAACATGTGGAACATGGTTAATTATTAATTTTAAGGAAAGATTGCCAAGAACAAATTATTAGAAATAAGAGACAATATTTACTCAACATTTCTTAGCACTCGACAGCTCAGGAATAACTTAGACATGTCCATCTCTGATTTCTGAGAAATGATCTACTGATTAATAATATGTGGGAGGAATCAATGACTTTTCACTAAAAACAGAATCACCACACGTACATTGTTCTGTTGTTAACACCTGTCGATGACGGACAAAAAATAAGTTGAAAATGCGAGTGGACAATTGTCCAGAATTACGTTAAAAAGTTAGCATTCTGTTTAAAAAGAAAAAAAAATTTTTTTAGAAACACTGTCACGAGCTTCTCCAACAAACAGAAATTTAATTAGCAAAGAAGGTGCTATCAAGACCGAGCACAGGTCAACGGCTTTTAAATGCCAGCATCTCTACAAGTTCAGAGCACACTGCTGATCTCAGACATGGGCTAGAGAAAGGGACGTGGGGTGGGAAAGGAAAATCTGCTAGAAGGAGGCCTACCCAGAGGAGAGAAGGCAATGAGGAAATCTCAGTCTCCTTCAAACATAACTCTTTGCTCCTAACTTCCTCAGGGAAAGTTTTTCTTTCCAGAATCACTTCTGATCAGAACTAGAAGGGAAGGTTTTTAACTAAGAGCATGGATAAAGAAGGAACTATGTTAAAACCACTTAGAATCACATAGAGTCGCAGAGATCTAGAGAACACAATATGGTGCAAACCACTTCCACAATAACAAAAAAGGAAGATGTTTCTGCAATATTCCTCTGAACAATAGATTTGTTTTTATTTTTTCCTTTTATTTTGCTGCCCTGTATGTTTAGCCTCTCTTCAGGTTTAGGATAGATAGCTGTTTTTTATCTCTATGTTACAATGTCATTGTCAATCTTCAAAAAACAGAGTGAAAGCTAGAAAAAATGTTTAAATTGTGCTCTTAAGTAAAAGTCAAAGAATTAAAACGTGTGACCACTGTCAACACATACACAACTACTCTCCAAAGCTTCGAAGCAGAGCCTTCATATTAAAAATGAGGCTGAGCGGTATTATAAATGTAAAAAAATTTTTTTAACTAAAAATAAAATGAGTTAAATAAATGTACCATGCATATTAAGAAATTCACAGCATTACATAAGATAATGTTTAATATATATTTAACTGGGGAAATGAGTCAACACAAATATTTTACTGAATATACAAAGAAGTAGTAAACAGGATAGGAAGAATTTTAATATGTTTCTTTCAATCATTAAATTAAATTAGACCAGAAAGATTTATAATACTATGAAATTTACTTCTGATAATAAAATGAAAAAGCTTTTTAAATCTCAAAATATCACATTCCATTCACCTCTGAACAAATTAAATATTACATTCCTGAATCTAAACAACATAAGCATCTTAAAATTAAAGTTTGGTTGAGATTCACGAGTTGCCCTTAACATGTTACTGTTAACATAAAAGTAAGAAAAATTTAGTTTGACAACTGTTAAAAACTTACTTCAGAGCATTTTGTGTATCTTGTTTCAATTCGCTGAAGAAGGCTATTTTGAACTGATGTCTAACAAATAAAAGCTGAAAAAGATAGAAAAAAGATATCGTTATTACATACATTCTCTTAAAATGTAAAAAGCACGCTAACATTAAGAGGAGACATCAAAGTACAAAGGAAAATATTCAAAATTAAAGGTTGAGAATTATTCCAACAAGCATTGTTAAGGAAGCTATAAAAGTCTCTAAGAACTTTAAGGGCAAAAAGCAGAGAAGACAAACTAGTTTTTAAAAGCTTAAAAAAAAAACTTTAAAAGCACAGAAACCAATTAAAAACATAGAAGCATTACAGATATTTAATAATTTCTTCAAAAATAACCAATGATAATAATCTGCTCTTAGGATGCTTCTATTTTTCCCTTCTTTAGGAAAAATAATGTACCTGGTGTGTTGTTTTATTCAAAAATTCTTTATGAGATTTCACTCTTCTGATCTCAGTGTAGTAGTAAGTCTGTGCATGTTCATAAAAGGCATTTTCTAATCTGTTTTAAAAAAATCAACATTCAAACACTAAAGTTAGTTTAAACCAAACTGTTCTCAAGAATCAGATTTATAAGACCTGAAAGTAAAATCCTGACAGAGACGATATCTAGTTTACTTCATGGTAAAGACAAAAAAGTAATGCAAGATATACTGAATTTCTAAACAATAAATGTAAAGATAAGAGCCCCAAAAGCCATTTAGAATTATTTACAGTCCAAGAAATAACTGATCAAAATAACTTTTTTATAATTTGTGGAAATCATGTAATCTCTAAGATTATTCCACCCCTTTCATTTTATAAGAAGTGTGAAAGAAAAAGATTTCCAATATTCATTTAATTTGACTATTTTTTGTGCTTTTAATATTTAAAGTTAGAGGATAAGAAAACTAACGGAAAAAGAACCAAAAATGAAAACTGGCAAATGAGGGGCGCCTGGGTGGCTCAGTCAGCTAAGTGTCTACCTTCAGCTCAGGTCATGATCCCCGGGGTCCTGGGATCAAGTCCCACATGGGGCTCCCTGCTCAGCGGGAAGCCTGCTTCTCACTCTCCCACTCCCTCTACTTGTGCGCTCTCTCTCTCTCTCTCTCTGTGTCAAGGAAATGAATAAAATCTTAAAAAAAAAAAAAAAATCCTGGCAAGTGAGGGGAAAGTAACATTCATAGGATTCAAATCCTGTTTCACTCCCTAAGTTTGAGATAACACAGGAACAAAAAAATTTGACCACAGATAGACAACTCCAAGTTCCTTTTGTGAAAGTATGTATTGTAAGTGTCTGCCTAGGGCATGAAAGAAAGCTACATTCATAGCTAGAAAAAGCTGGACTTCAAGGTTTTTCCTCCTCAGGATAAAACAGAATTTTGAAGCTGTATTCAAAAGGGGTTTAGACACATCTAAGGAAAACATGCTAAGAAAAAAAAAAAAAACAAAAAAACGGGTAAGCCAAAACTTTCAATATTCAATATACTTCCTAAGTTAAGATTTTCTATTTCTTTTTCCTAAAGATTCTATTTATTTATTTATTTATTTATTTGAGAAAGAGAGTGAGAGAGAGCACGAGCAGGAGAGAAGGAGAGAGAGAAGCAGGCTTCCTGCTGAGCAGGGAGCCCAATGCGGGACTTGATCCCAGGACCCTGGGATCATGACCTGAGCTGAAGGCAGATGCTTAACCGACTGAGCCACCCAGGCACCCCTAGGTTTTCTATTATTAAAATTACAGTTTTTAAAATGTTAAAACATGAAAATAATTAATATTAGGTTATAACTTTGAACCATATACTGTTTGAAAGAACATATTAACCTCAGCTGAACTATAAAGTTTTATAAACAGGTAACCTTTGTTTTGAAAGGCAAAATATGATACTAAAAAAAAAAAAATCTGCTGGTTAGCATGACACTGATAGTTTATTGTCCTAGGAAGAAAGGTCTGGCGATTTGGCACACAGATTTTTATAAAAGAAAAATGCTTAACTCATCACAGGTTTGACAATTCTTTTAAGTATTCGGACTCAAAATGAGCAGTGGACCTCTAAAGCACAAAAGATTCTCATGCTCACTCAACACATCACACAGAAGTTTTATTCTGTGTGATATTTTATTATTTATTTTGTGTGTTCAACACACAAAACACAGTTTTTTTTTTTAAGTTTTTTTTAAATTTATTTGACACAGAGAGAGATCACAAGCAGGCAGAGAGGCAGGCAGAGAGAGAGGGGGAAGCAGGCTCCCCGTTGAGCAGAGAGCCCGATGCGGGGCTCGATCCCAGGACCCTGAGATCATGACCTGAGCCGAAAGCAGAGGCTTTAACCCACTGAGCCACCCAGGTGCCCCCAAAACACAGAAGTTTTATACACATTCTATTGCTTTGTCACTTAAAAAAAAATCAACTAAATCGCTGACATCTTGCAGCCAATACGCTAAACACACCACAATGTCCTGAAAGCACACAGATGAGTGAGGATGCCACCAGTAATTCCATTAACTCCCCCCGCAGATGAAACACGGAATATGAAGATTACTGATATTCAGCTTTACCCTCTCTCTTAAGATAAATGCAAATGGGCAGAAAGGGTCTAATACCATCTTCCCTCATGTCCTGTGGACTACCGCACCCCTGGGGCTCACGCCCAGAGTCTGGAGGTCCTCGGTCCAGAGCACTTGCTTTCTACCTCAGTCATCTTGGCACTGCCAAGTCATCTTGCACTCCTTATTTAAATGTGGTTTTATCCCCGGGAATATCCCCCGGAACATTATTTAATGTGGTGGAAGGCAGAAGCCACAGTTTCTGCTTCCCTTGTGTCCATGATGGACTAAATCTAAAAGCCGAAGAGGACTTTCAGGCAGGATTCCTCAACCTCAACTCCACTGGTGTTTCTCTGTTCTGTGGGTTTTTTCTGGGCCTGGAAGGATGGAGAGCAGCGTCCCTGAACTCTCCCTACCGGATGCCAGTAACAGGAAGGAAGTCTTGGCGGCGGCCATGATAAATGTCTCCAGGCAATACTCAGTGTTCCCTGGAGGCCAAGATCACCGCAGTGAAGAATCGCTGGATTCAGGGACAGAGTAGAAGACAACGGCTTTTTAAAGAAGGCTGCATGTGAACTTGGCCTTAGACGTTGAGTCAGAGAGCCCAAAAAGGGGAGCTGGAAGGCAGGAGCTAGCATGAAAGCACGCTAATGGGAAGCAGCCCTGTGAGCGGAGAAATCGTGCATGCAAAGCACAAGGAGGAATTAGCAAAGGCCTGGAGAGATGGTCAAAGGCCGGTGGGGCCGCTGGGCTGCGCCTCCATGGAGGAAAAGCAGCTCGGATGTGCTAACAGTTATCTAGCTATTGGCCCTCCTCTCCGTGTTCCCCAGGAGTCAACGCCCACCGTTAAAAGACAAAGCTCACGACCCTCTCCTACATTCTGGGCAAGCAGCTCAACTTCCTCCTTAGCACTACGGGGCTGAGTACCGATGCTCCTATTTGGTGCTTCCAGTGTGGAGACTGGATTTACTGACTGCATTAAAGTTTTCTTGCAGTTCGTCCTTTCATTTGTTGCCTTTTCAAGCTCTCTCCTTCTGCATTTATAATTCTCTTTCCTGTGTCATTGCTGTACCAACGAGAATGTCACATTACTTCCTATGGAACATTGTTTCCAGGAGTTTGCTCCTGAGAGACAGGAACAAATCCAAGTGGAGGCAATAATCAGAGATCAACTATACTGTTCTTGAGCTTGAGAGGGGCACTTACACAGTTAAAGGAGAAACAGTTAATTAATGAAAAAATCCAAATCTAAATACACACTAGTCAGAAACTTACTACTCTAAAACATCTTGGGGCACCTGAGTGACTCAGTCGGTTGAGCATCTGACTCTTGATTCTGGCTCAGGTCATGATGTCAGGGTTGTGAGACCGAGCCCCTCGTAGGGCTCCACACTCAGCATAGAGTCTACTTGGTCCCTCTCCCTCTGCTCCTCCCCCAGCTCTCACTCTCTCTTTCTCACGAATGAATAAATAAATAGATAAGATCTTTAAAAAAAATAAACTACTTCTCTGCAACACTAAATGCAAGAAAACAGTGGATCGTGGTCACAAAGTTTGTGAGATACTGTTCTGTCCCCCCATCAGATGCCTTTCATATACAGGTGCTTTATAAAGATATTTAAGATACAGGGACGCCTGGGTGGCTCAGTTGGTTGGGCGGCTGCCTTTGGCTCAGGTCATGATCCCGGCGTCTTGGGATCGAGTCCCGCATCAGGCTCCTTGCTCCGCAGGGAGCCTGCTCCTCTCTCTGCCTCTGTCTGCCTCTCTGCCTGCTTGTGTTCTCTCTCTGTTAAATGAATAAATAAAATCTTTAAAAAAAAAAAAAGATATTTAAGATACAGTGGGCCTCAGACCCTTCTTAAAAATTATTTAAATATATACATCAACATATCGAAAACGAAGCGATGGAGATCAGACATGAAGACACTATCATAAAAAAGACAAACAGGTCATAAAGGAACACATGGTGCTTACTGAAAAATACAATGGAAAAACATGTAAATTTTTTTTAAAAAATGGAAGTTGCCCTAGATGTATATTTGGTGTCAATGAAGTAATGCTAGGTGGTGGCTCAGCCGGTGTCGTAGGATTACATCTACGTTTACGCTGAAAAATATGTTTGGACAGAAACATAAGAAGTTGTTGATAATGGTTCTAATAAAGGACTGGAGAAGGTTAAGGACCTGACGAAGGGGCCTGGTGTTTTCACCTCAGAGCCTCGTGAACATGTATTTTTTTAATTAAATGAGTCTAAGCAGCCCATTTTTCAATGCCTCTGATACTCCAAAATCTAACAATGTTGAAGATCTTTATTTACCTTATAATGTAACCCACCAGGTGGTCGGTGTGGGGTAGTACAAACAAAGATTTTCCCGAGAGTTCACACGCGTTACATAAAGCTGCAGCTCTTTCTGACGCAGTGACATCTTCTCCTATTGACAGATCCCATAAAGATGAAGAGAGAAAGAAAATGAATGATTCATGTATTTTTCTAAACAAATGGTTCCCCAAATCTAAACAATATAATTAGGAAGAAAAACCAAATCCCCTTTTGCCATGCCAGAAGGCCTCCTGAGAGCTCTTGGGGCGGGGGGAGGCGGTTCTGGAAGTCACGCAGTACATATCTGTTAGGAAAACCCTGCGGAATTTTCTACTGAGCCAAGATAGGCCAAGTAATGCCAGCAGATATGCCACGTAACTGTTTCAAAAACTATAACTAAAAATGGAAGCAGTAATCCATGAAAGCATTTTCTAAAACTCAAGACGCCACAAGTTTCAAAAGAGAAACAAAAAACATTTTGGCTTCTCAAAGTCTTAGAATGTAGAAGAAATAAGCATTTGAAGCTAAGACATTTTCTTATAGAAAGCAGAAATCCTATAGCATTTTTCTTTGTCCTACTGCAAATTAAGAAAAAAAATCATAGAATAAAATTTCAAACTGACCTCAGATAGGTAAATAACATTCTTTTAAAAAAAAATCAAGTGATTTTTTTTAAAAATCAGTTTTGTCAACTGATGTATGCCTACACAGTGAGTTAAGAGGAACTGGGGGAGACGAATATTTTAATATTTAATATTAATTTTTATTTAATATTTTAATATTAGCATTTTATTTTTTATGATAGGCATTTATTCATACATTATTAGTACTTTTTAAAGTGAACACACCATTTTTCCTATAACTGGATGCACAGAAGATTTTAACACTAAAAACTATACCTCATGATAATAAAAATGGGAAGTATAAAGCAATTCATTCATTATTAATTAACCTCGTGATACCTGGGGGCAAAGGAGTTTTCTTCTGAATCAGAACCACTGCAACTTTTGTGTTTCTCCCTTGTAAACTCTGCCTGCAACAGAAAAATAATAAAATTAATCAAACAAACAAAATTGTTTTGACTTCCAAAAAATGTATTCAAGACTTTACATAGGGGCATCTGGCTGGCTGAGTCGGTTAAGCATCTGCCTTCAACTCAGGTCATGAAATCGGGATCTCGTGATTGAGCCCCACATTGGGCTCCCTGCTCAGGGGGAAGTCAGCTTCTCCCTCTCCCTCTGCCCCTCCACCCCCGCTCGTGCTAACAGATGAACACATTCTTTAAAAGAAAAAAAAGGCTTTACATAAAGTACAAGCTTGATGATTCAACTGGAGAAAGATAAATTTCAACTAAAACCCTGCAAGATTAGAGGAAATCTTTCCCTGCATACAAAGAAACTTCTATGCTACAGTGATTTCGTTTTAAAACTCTACTCTCATATCTAGCTTCTAATCCTGACAAAAATCTGCTTTAAAAGCCAAGTTTCCTATAACACTTTCATGTAAAAGTTATAACGCAACTTATTTCTTGATGCTGATTCGTTACAGACTGGTCATCCGAAAGCATTATTTTGAAACCGGAATGGGGACAGCACAGGTGTCTTATGAGACTAAAAAGCAAATTACTATACATCCCCCCCCCCCCCGATAGTATAAATGCAAGCAAAGAGACATTTGGAAATTCAGACTCATGTGTTGCCCACATTTCTTCACACACCTCAGCGTTGCAGAAGTGCAGCATTCCCGTTAAGCTACCCGGTCTCAACAGCGCTCGGCCACCTCGGCTAAAGCCCGGGAAATGGCATAAGCTCCCCCGCTCCAGCGGCTCCGCGAAGAGCCTACCTGACGATTTCCACTCTGGTGGCGCACTCGGACTGCTTCTCTTTCCACTGGGGCTCGTCCCAGTCCAGCTCGTAGAACACCACCACCAGGGCCGGCACCAGGTTCAGGTGCTTATTCATCCAGCCGGTCTTTAGGATCCCCTTAGGAATGTACCACTCATAGGAAGTTCTCTGCGGGCATTGGTAAAAGCTGAACACACTTACTGGGTAACAGCAGAAGCTTGCACACGCTTTCTGTGCCTTCGCCTCATTGCACAGACACAGGACACATGGTTAAGATGAGGAAATTCGGTTCTACAGGGATCACATAGGAGCTGCAGGTAGAATCGCAACTGTGGGTCTGCTATTGTTTCCGCTGAAAGGCTAACCCGGGGCACCTGGGTGGCTCAGTCAGTTAAACGTCTGCCTTCAGCTCAGGTCGTGGTCCCAGGGTCCTGGGATCGAGCCCCGCATTGGTTTCCCCGCTCAGCGGGGAGTCTGCTTTTCCCTCTCCCTCTGCTCTGTGTCTCTCTCAAATTAATAAATAAAATCTTAAAAAGAAAAGAAAGAATAACCAAAGCCAAGGCACTTCTGATAACGTCAAGGCTCTCAAATATCCTGGAAGTCATCAGCCCCTTTCCAGGTAAATTCTGTTCCTCATCATTCCAGTTCCCGTTCTTGCCAAAGCAGCTCAAATAAAGTATGATCTGAAACCCAATGTCTTCAGTTGTTTCAAAGACATGTTGCCAGGATGGCATTTTACCTTACTTGTGGATGGAGGGAAAAAATGAAGGACAACTCTTAAATACAGAAGTGCGATATAGCAGCACTCAGGGGTCACGCTAAGTGCCACATCGTGGGAGACAGAGGTGTTGGTCCGTTAGCCCTGAAGAAACTCGCTGAAACCTCAAATTGCTTCCAGAGCGCCGGGCCCGACTCAGACAACCCCCAACAGCCTCTTCAAAAGAGGAAAGACAGCAAGGACAGTAAAGGAACCCGACACAAAAAACTTAGGGACTCAGGAAAGAGCAAGGAATGGGCACACGAAAGGCTCCCCTGCCGGAGAATGGGTCCGGGAGAAAAGCAAGAGAGCTGTGCTGGGCACGGGCCCTCCTGGGCACAAACTCTACACTAAGGACCAACACCTAGGAGCCAGGGTGCCATCCCCTGTACAATGACAGAGAGAATGCGCAGCTTCGACAGCCGGGCATAGGAAACCACGTCTGGTCTGAGAACCGTCAAGAGGCCACCAAAACCACAGGCCCTACCCTTCCAGAGTTTCACCAAGGAGGCCCTGCATTTACATTTTTCCTAAACATCACCAGTGATGACGATATCCTTGGTCCAAAGACCAGTCTGTCAGAAACATTGGTCCAGGGCAAAAAATAAAAACAAAAAGAGCAGGTGGTTTATTTGGATCAAAGTGTCTTGTTAACAGACTTTCAGACCAACTCGTAAGATTATGATAAACAGCAAATCAATCATACATGATTTTCTTGAAAAAGTGGCCTTGTAAGCACTTTCTATGTATTAGCTGCTATTATTAACATCATTCTCTGATTTTTCTAGGTAAATCAGAGTCTGTAGTATGATGTTCAACCTAAAAGTCAGTTTTGATTTTAATACCTTTCCTCCCTCCACATTAAACTGTTTTAGTTCATGCAGAACTCCCCAGGGACAGAGAGCTTGTCTTATTTCAATTTCTATCAACAGCCTATTGGATAGTTCTTAGAATCTAACACAAAAGCAAGTGCTCAAAAGATGTGTGTTTAATTGAACCAAACTGCAAAGACCGCTGATTCTATCAATGATACCGGTACAGATAAATGGGGAATGTTAAGACCTTCGTTTAGAGAAGGCTTTACGGAGACTGGAAAGGGTTTTAAGCAAATGCAAAAAAAAGAGAAAACTCAGGGTAGAAAGCTTAATAATTATAAAGTAATTACTCCTCTGGGGTCAAAAAAAAAAAACCTGTCATTAAACATACCTATAGTGTATTACGTACATGAAAAAGCCTTGGGTTTTCTTAATGCATCTCTATAACCATGGCTTTGATAAACAGGGGTTTTCCAGCACAGACATTAGGAACAAAAAAGGTATATACCACGCATACAGAGGAAGAGAGGGAGAGAAGGACCCGCCTCCATGCAATGTCATTACCTTAGGTCTACATTTGGGATACTCATGGTCACCTGGGAGCACCTTGAAAGAAATTGGTACCCGATCAGCCCTCCGATTGGCACAGAAAGCATCCCAGACAGCTCGATGGACAGCGTTATAAACTACATCCAGGCCCGTAAGGGTAACAAAAGCCATAGGCCGGCAACATAATTCCACAGGGAAGTCCCACTGTGTGGGGCTCATGTTCAAGGTATCAGGAAAAATCTGAAACACAAATGTAAATACATTCAAAATGTTTTAAAAGCCCACATCCATATCTAATCTATGAGCCTCCACCATTTATAAAACATTACAAAAAGGCAACAGAGTCTTTTCGAATGTCTGCAGGGAGGTGATCAAATTAAAATGGGTCTCATGACCCATTTCTGATATAAAGAAAAATAACTGCTGACTTACATATAATAAATACAACTACTTTCTCTGTAATTGTTAACATCTAATTTCTGAATTCCTGGGAAACTATTAAAATAATATGCTAGTTATCTAAATATGTTTTCTCACTTCTCCATAATTAACGTGAAGTATACTATTTAAAGGAAAATCTAGAAGAGAAAAACTAACAATAAATGAAGATGTCTAGGAGGGACATGTTTCCAGTGTGTTCTTCAGCTGAGAAGCAGTCCATAATAAATCCTACCAAACACTAACTATAGAAAAGCAATTATATAAAAATGTGTTTATGCCAAAGAAAATTGCCATTACATTTTAAAGACCATTTTTCATTTCCAAAATCATGTATCAGAGTCCCTTTTTGGGGCACCTGGGTGGCTCAGTCATTAAGCATCTGCCTTCAGCTCAGGTCATGATCCAGGGGTCCTGGGATTGAGCCCTTCGTTCAGCTCCCGGAGAAGCCTGCTTCTCCCTCTCCTACTCCCCCTGCTCGTGTTCCCTCTCTTGCTGTCTCTAGCTCTCTGTCAAATAAATAAATAAAATCTTTAAAAAAAAAAAAAAGAGTTCCTTTTCAAAGGTGATCTTCACCACTGTATCATACAGAACTCAAAAGCAATTTTTGTGAAAAGTGAAAAGCACAGTGCCACCACTTGATAACTAAATATTTTTAACTGAAAAGTTAATTTTAAAAAGATCATTAGGCTTCTCATATTTAAGTACTGAAGGAATAATGGGTATTGAATAAATGATTTGGAAAGCTTACCAGAAATTATAAATTTCTACAAGACACAGAAGTTCAAGAATTATTTAAGCAGATATTTTCCAGACAGCATTAAGCTATGAAGGCAAAGAATCACAAGTTCAGAGAAAGAAAAACTCTCGTTCTAGGGAATTTGGGGGTGAAAATTAAGAAGAGATGGTCAAAGCACATTATAAGGGGCTTTTGCTTTATACCAGGGAATCTAGATTAGAGCTCTAAAAGTCCATTTCTTCATTTAAAAACACCAGAGGCTCAAGAGAATTAGTTGTGGTCTTTGAAAATGGAGTGGAACTAAGGGAACCTAGAAATGACTTACAAAGCTCTAAATCACAGCGCTGTCCAAACGAAATATACTATGAGCCACATAAATAATTTTAAATTTTCTAGTCATATTAAAAAATAAAAAGATGGAATTAACTTTAATAATATTCTAAATATTGTCTAATATTTAGAATGTCTAATGTCAATATGTCAATATGTCTAAAATATTAACACTTTGACATTAGCATAAGTTATTAATGAGATACTTCACTTTTCTGTACCACATCTTCATTATCTGATGTGTACTGTACACTTCCAGCACATCTCAATCCAGGCTAGCTAATTTCACATGCTCAATAGCCACATATGGCTACTGGCTGTCATAATAGACAGGCCAGCTTAAATGACTGTAATTCTGATCCCAAAAATCACTGTAGGAAAACTATCAGAAATTCTTGCCACAAAAGCTTTTGGCACTTGAGACGGTAATGCTTATTCTACAGCAAAGGGATGGGAATGGGGAAAACACTGGCAAAGGACAGGGGCAGAGGTTGTCTTAAGGACAATCTGCAGAAATTCCCAGATCTCCTAGAAGCCATAGAAGCAACTAACAAAGTATGACATGGAAGGAGGTGCAAAAGTTGTGAATGAACACATTGGGTGGGAGACCATGTAACGCCATTGGAAGGAATCTGTAAGCTGGCGTGGAAAATAATAAGGAAGATTCTTGAAAAGCATGACATACTGCAAAGAAAAGCAACCTAATCAAAGTGGCAGGTTAAAAAAAAAAAGTAATGTGGTCACTATTTTTTAAATAATGGAGGTTCAGGGGTAGTACACAAGGCTAGCAAGGACTACAAGACGACTCTAAGAGGACTGACAATTTGGGGCCGGGATGGTGCGGGGGTGGGGGGTGCGGGGGGGCAGGGAGCAGATGTTGAGAACGTCTAGCAACTACCTCTCTTAGAAAGATACCATCCCCAGGGTCTCGGCATTCAGCACTGGGAAAGTCAATGAGGAAAGGGAGAAAGGCAGCCCTCAAGGCAGACGCTCTCTTCCCCCCTCTCCTCTCCTTTACACCTGAAGGCCCTGGAAAGAGGTGCGTCTTTTCTTCAGGGGCTGGAAGAGAAATACCAGGACTGCCCCTGCAGACACCGAAGGAAAAAGCAGGGCCCCCCCCCCCCCAAAACCAGCCTTGTGTCGGCGGTCTCGCCTGGTCCCGCGGGTCTCCGGGGCCGGACTCACCCAGGCCGCACGCCCCGGGCCCGCTGCAGCTGAAGCTGAAGCCGGCCGCCGCAAGCCGGGGGAAGACGAAGGGAAGCCAGCGGCGTGGCACAGAACGCCGGGGCCCGTCCCCACCGCCGCCGCCGCCCCGGAGCGGGTACCCGCCAGCGAGACTTCCCGGTACTCGCCTGCGCAGGCACAGGAAGCACTTTCTGCACCTGAGTGACAGCGCTCTACACCAACCGCGGTCCGGAAACTTAACGCCGCTCCACAAAACGTAGGAAGACGCTCCATCTCCTACGGGGGTAGGAAATAGGGGTGGGGAGAGAAGGAGCCAATAGGAGAAGCAAGAGGGAGGAGGAGGCGGAGCCTCTGCGGCACCGCCCCGCAGCGTCTCCCCAGCCGCCCCGGCGCCCCACCCTCCCCGGCCTCGGGCTCCCCGCCCACAGACCCCGCTGGCTGCTTCGCGCTGCCGGAAGGCCCGGAGCGCGCGTGACTCTGGTCCGCGGTGCCAGGGGTGTGCCTCCCGCAGTCCAGGGCTCGGAAGGGGGACGCCCCGGGCTCGGGGCCACTGCTCTCGCTTTCTCGTCGTCGCAGACGCCCTCCCGGGGGGCGTCCCGGGACCGGCGCGATGAGTGCCAACGAGGACCAGGAGGTGAGTCCCCCTGGCTGGACGCCCCTTTCCCCGTGCCGGCGCGGTGCCTCGGCTCCAAGGGAGCGCAGCTGAGCCCCCGAGGCCCGACTGGGACCGGGCGCCGGGACGAGCGGCCCTGCACGTGCCTTCGCCCCTACAGGGGACAGAGCTTGGCTGGCGTGCCCCAAGTTTCCGGGTGTCCTGCGGGGAGAGGCCAGGCACGCGGGAACCGGAAGGGTCCCCCTCTGCCTCCGCTCCCCCCTGTAGTTTTCAGTTTTGCAAGCCCGGGGGGGTGGCCCCACGCCTCCTTAATAACAAGGATGAGTGTCCTTGGTAGGCGACCCAGTGCTCTTGCCTCGCCTTCAATGCCCAGTGTTGCTGTTTAGCGATCGTGTACGGAGTCCAGCTGTTTGGAATCTGATCACCTTAAAATTTTTTAAATCTATTGGCTGGTAGGGAGAGACTTAACCGAGTTAGTTACATTTCTGGTGGAGGAAAATCGTGACACGAAGTGGCTCCAATTTTTCTGGCCTTTTTGTTTGGTAGAATCAATTATCCATCTGGCAGTTGTCCCCTGGAAATCAAGGCTATTTTGAGCGTGCATGTGTCACCTGAACTGTATAGTTTATGCTCAGCTATTTTCTTATGAGATGCCTCTTGGACATTGAATCATGTGATCCGGGAATGATACAGGTCATCTCTAGGGGAGCCATCTAATTGTGTAATGTGTCCAGATGAGGAGAAGAGTTTGCAAAGGTAAAGTGGATGCCCCTGGGGCTGCCCAGGAAGCATGGGGTAGAATCAGAACTAGAATCCGATTCTCCTAGATAAGTAATCAACTCTTCATTTAGAATATGTTTGTCAAAAATTAGCACTTTTACAAGATACATGTGATAGAATCCCTGGAATGGAAGCTACCCTGAAAGGACCTAAAGGCCAGCAAGCTGGTTGATATCTGAAACCCTTTCTAAACTGTTCTTGCCAGGTGAGTTTCTAAGTCGAGGTGCATGGAGTGTATCATGTCATGTTTCTCAGTTTGGCCCATAGAACACTGCCTTAGAATCATCTGGGTGGTTGTTAGAAAAGCAGGTGCCTGTACTGTACCTCACATTTACTAGATCGGAATTCCTGGGGGGCCTAGGGATGTCTGTTTAACAACAGAATTCCATTCTTCCACATGACTGATTTTCATAGCTTTGAAATCAGTTTTCTGCCCCGTTTTTCAGATGCCTTCTGCTCTTACTAAATGATTCCTTTTAACTTTTTTTCTATATGTCCATTCTTTTTGTTTCTTGTCTTGGAATTGTGTGTCTATGGACAGATTATAAGTTTACTTGTGTCCTGTTTTAAAATTGTGACATCACGGTTTTCTAGTTAGTTATTGTCAATTACAACCCTTTAAGTGCTCTGTACAAAGCAATTTCTTTCATCCTTTACTGTGTGTTTAGGTATCTAAAGACAAGTTCTTCACTTACCCTATAAAATTTCGTCTCGTTAGATGGTTTTTCAAGGACATTTTGAATTCTTATTCAGCCACCAGCATGAGTCAGTATTCCATCAAATTGTCATTCATCAGTTTCGTAAGCCTGCCTTCAGTTTTTGTTCTGTCCTACTCATTAGTTAAAATATAGGAAAAGGGAGGCGGCGTAGCACTATATTTTGAGTAAGTTGGTTCTTTCAAATCTCATCTTGGTTATTCTTGAATCCAGTTGAACTCCTGTATTTTTTTCACATGAAGGTAGCAGGAGAATCCCAGGTAGACCGTTCTGTGCCTTTCCTTGATGTACCAATCAAGTTATCCTAATAAGGGTTGCTTACATTTATCTTGTTTTTCGTATGCTTGCCGAGGCTTAGGGACTGCTACTCTTTATTATCCTAGCCCCCCACGAACTATTTCTTTAATAATCTATTCTAAAATTTTGTCTGTCTTTAGTTTGTAGCATTCATGACGTGCATCTTTTTAAAAGATGCACCAAAGTACTGTCTTTCTTTGCTTCTCTTCTTCAGGTGTTCATCAGTAATCACAACAGTGATTGAGTCTTCTCATTTGTCAGCCCATAGTGCTCTAAGAAATATTTCTAGGCGAGGATTATTAGTTACATTTTGTCTTGCTGTCCTTTTTCCCACCTTGGGTAGATTCTTGTCAAACCTTTTTCTAACCATCTTTTTTTTTTTTTTAATGTTCTTTTTATGACTGTAAGTATTTTTTTCTTCAAGTTTCATATCATTCTGTGGGAAGGATTTCAAATATAAATAATACATATAAATAGTGGGGAAATACTGTGCTTTGTATTTGTCATCTCCAAGTGTAATGCTCTTTCTACCCCAGCCTAGGACACATGATCTAAAGTTGCTTTAAACTGACTTATTTTCCTCCTTGGTAGAAAGGAGAAAATAATATATTCTTCACAGGATTGATGTGAGAATTAGTGAGATAGCGCACTGTAAAATGCTTAGGAGTGCCTGGCACATAACTTTGAAGGAAGTATTAGTATTAATACTGTGTTACTATTTGCACATATATTATATACATTTATTATAAACATTAAAGGCCATATAAGGTAACTTTTACATAGTTGAATGGGCTTGAATCAGAAACTCAACACCCTCTATTTCTAATCCATTTATACCACTAAACAAAAGTCATTTGATAGTTTGTTTTGTTTTGTTTTGTTTTGTTTTGTTTTCCAGATGGAACTAGAAGCTCTACGTTCCATTTATGAAGGAGATGAAAGTTTCCGGGAGTTAAGTCCAGTTTCATTTCAATATAGGGTAAGACATGACATGAATGGGAGCCCTTGCTACTTTGCTAGAAAAGATTGAAGGTTGCTAAGAGTGCTTTTATTTTTTAAAAATTATTTTGTTTTTTAAATTTAATGGTTTAAATTGATTACGTCTTTGGATTTTCTGCAGCATTTGAATGAAAGCTCACCACCGTGACATCACTTATTTTTAACTTTTGAAAACAATTCAGAAACTTTTAAAAACTAAGAGAAACTTGTTTTTATTGTGACAGAATGCTCAAATGTTAGAAATGGAAGAAACCTTAGAAGTCACATGGTCTTGCCTTCTAACCTTAAAGATCGTGTCTCTCGTGGTCAGCTATAACTTACCAAGCTTTCCCAGCCGATGCCGACAAATACTAGAATTAATCCTGGTCTCTATTCCAAGTCTAGTATTATTCCCCCCCCCATGATATAGTCAAGAAAAGTTGGCGTTTTCCTAATTCCATATTATCGATACGTGTGACTATTTTTTACATGGACTCTAAAAGGGAGTTTGCTCATAACTCTTCTCCACATGCAAGAGCACCGTGTCTTGTTTCATAAGTAAATAACAGAAACCATCTCTCCAGGTGATTATAAGTCGTAGTGGTGTGAGAAGGCTTTTTTGTCCGAGACTTCCAGTTATTTACATCATCATTTAAAATAAATTATGTGATGAGTGATCCTCACGTGTCATTATTACAGCGTGTTACGGAAGCTGAATTCTTTATCGTTACCTTATTAGAGACTCTCCTCTCTGCTTGGGTCCTTGCAGTCCCCTTCAGGCTCAACAGTCGTTACACCACTCCATGGATAGAGCAACAACAAAACCGAAAGGCCAAGGTTAACACTGGCATTAAGTCCTAGCCCCTTCCATTTGAATCCTGCTGCCTCCCCAGGCGTCCCCAGCCGCTGCCACTTTCCCCTCAGCAAATGGGAGATTGAGAACTGCCCCTCACGTCCCTAAACGTCTGTATCCACGGCAGCCATCACTTGTCGAACACAGGACGCGGAATGTAGTGGGACACGCGTGTGTCCTACGGGATGGACACTCCGCTGCGACCGCAGCATGGATCTCCCAAGGGAATAAAACGTGAAGTTTGGAAACCTTATATGTGTGGAGAGCCAGAGGACGAGGGTACAGTCCTGGCTGGGTCCTGGTCAGACCCCTCAGTTCCTATTTAGCGGACCGGTTTGGTCACCTCCTAAACGATTCATCCCTTTCAGTTGGGTCCTGTAGCTTCCCTCCGCACCCCACCAGTCGTCCTCCCGCAGACGACTAGGTAGCTCTCAGACACATTAGTTACCCCAGTCCTTCCTTTAGAAGGGTTTCCGCACGGGTCTCTCCTGCCTATAGAATAAGGATTAAATTCCTCAGCTTGACACGCGAGGCCCTTCCGTCTGGTTCACACTGCCTCTCCAGACTTTCCCAGCCACCACCGTCGTTAGACCCAGTAGCCTGTGAAACATTTCCCTGCATTTTTAATACTGTGCCCGTGGACACATCATTTGCTCTTCCCCTCACCTTTAACGCCTAACTCAGGCTCCTCTGTGACATATTTGGGCCTTGGCTCTTAGCTTTCCCTTGACTTCAAAGCAGAATCGGCCATTCCCCAATTCTTCATACTTTGTTCTATCCCTTTTAAACTTTTAATCGTGCTGCAGTTTTGTGAGTTACCTAAATGTCTGCTCCCCAAGAAGACAGGAATGGTCTTCTATTTTTGTATCATTTGTACCTAGCACTGTAGGATTCACAAGGTCCCTCGTTTCTACACACAGCCTGAGTAAGAACTTCGATTGCATAGAGCGAGTAACTTTTATCACTTTTTCATTATCTGTGTATTTGAAACACAAGCATCAACTGATGGTGTCATCAACTTACATAGGTGTATATCAATAGGTCCCTAAGTTTATGTGACATAATTTCTAAGCCTCACCTTATATTGGTGTGTCTTGTGATCGAGGTTGAGGGAAAGGAATAAAAAATTAGTGGTCAGAGAGTAAAGGGCAAGTGACAATTTGGGGTGAAATTTTTTTTAATCTATTGCTGTTATCTAAAAATAAATATTTAGAAAAAGCAGCACATATACTAAAAATATTACAGAGGAGATTAGCATAGACCTGTGCAAGGATGAGATGCTGACTCATGAATCATTCCATAGTTTTATTAGAAAAATCACCATTTTGCAACCACCAACATGATGGTCATTTCAGGCAAGGCTCATTAATGGATGCTAAAATCTTTGAAAAGTTGTTGAGAAGCAATATACTCACGTGATTTTGTAGTCACTTCACAGATTACTTGTTCATTACAAAATGGAAAAGGTACCTTTACATTGAAGAGATTTGAAGAATATCACCTTAATCAACTGATCAAGCTTAATGTCACCAGTGATGATTCCAGAAGATCTTATGTGCCTCCTGATATGATGCTATGGGAATGTGCCGCATCATGTCTGTAGCATCCCCTACCAAAATATTTCATCTGAATTGGATGCAGGAAACAGCCCTGATCTGAGGATATTATACAAGAAAACTGGCCTTAGATTCTCTTTATCATGAAAGATATTTAAAAGGCAGGCAGGGTGGCTGGGGATTGTTCTAAATTAAAGCAGAATAAAGGAATTTGACAACCAGATGTAATCCATGATCTTCAGTGGATTATGGATTTGTGGGGTGAGAAAGTGGTTTAGTAAAGGACACTTTGGATATGAATGGGGAGCTTTTTAGATGAACTGTGAATTAGATAATATCTCCATGTCAATGTTGAATTTCTTCAGTGTGACTATGGTAGTGTAGTTCAAGAGGAGAATGTCCTTATCCATAGGGTACTTCACCCTGTAAATATTTAAGGATGTTTCTTCTTAGGAAGAAGAAACTTCTTAGGAGAAACTTCTAAGGAAGTAGAAGAAACTTAAGTAAGTTTCAAATAGTTCAACAAAAACCAAAGGGAAAAAAAAAAAAAGAGTCACCCCCATTGGGGGAGGGGCGATTCTGTAGTAGAGAGGAAGAAAAAGAAGTGAATGGAGGCAAAGGTTATTTGGTGAATAAGATACATGTCAATGAGCGTTCATTTTCCTATTCCGGTTTCTCTATGAGATTAAAATGTTTCAAATACAAAGTTGGGGAGAGCAAAAGAAAGAAAAGACATCTTGAAATGATTCAGGCGAAGGGGGTCAAAAGTTACAAACTTCCAGTTTTAAAAAAAAATTAGGGATGTAATGTACAGCATGGTGACTCCAGTTAGTAACATCGTATCGCATGTTTGAAGGTTGCTCAGAGAGTAAATCTTGAAAGTTCTCACCCAGCCTAAGGCTCTCCTGAACCTTATCTCTTTACCTTTTCCTTTTTTCTCTAAATTTTACACTTCCTTTTCTGGTTTTGGGATTATGCTAATGCATATCAATCACTCATTCTTAATGCCTCGTCTGGCTGGGCAATTAGAAAATTTAGGGCAAAGATTAGGTCTTTCAAGTTGGAGGATTATTATTTTTGTCCATTCTCTGCCTTTCCCCCACAGTTGATATCTTTGTCCTCAGAAAGCTTTGATGGAAAAAATCTATATAAGACTATCTTGATACTGGAAAAAGCTGGAGGGCTGGTTGGAGAGACAGACTGTGGACATCAAGTCAGATTCTATTACTATGGCCCTCACCACCTGGCAAGCCTCAGCCCATACCCCTGAACTTTTCAGAATACTACGTTTCTGATCTGATCATGAGCATCAGCAGTAATTCATCATTTAAAAAGTCATAATTAGGGGCGCTTGGGTGGCTCAGTGAGTAAAAGCCTCTGCCTTCGGCTCAGGTCGTGATCTCAGGGTCCTGGGATCAAGCCCTGCATTGGGCTCTCTGCTCAGCAGGGATCCTGCTTCCCCCTCTCTCTGTCTGCCTCTCTGCCTGCTTGTGATCTCTCTCTGTCAAATAAATAAAATCTTTAAAAAATAAAATCATAAATAAATATTCTGTCTTTGTATCACTTTTTACAAGCCTAAGATTTCCCTTTTCTTCAGATAGGTGAAAATGGTGATCCCAAAGCCTTCTTAATAGAGATTTCCTGGACAGAAACATATCCCCAAACACCTCCAATTATATCTATGAACGCCTTTTTTAACAACACCATGTGAGTAGTGTTCTGTTTTCATTGTGGTTTTTTTTTTTTTTTTTTTTTTGGTAATACTGTCGCTTACTTTTCTCTCAGCAATGTTTTTCTTGTGCATTATAGATCGTCGGCTGTAAAGCAGAGCATATTAGCCAAGTTACAGGAGGCAGTGGAGGTCAATCTCGGGACCGCCATGACCTACACGTTATTTGAATATGCCAAGGACAATAAAGAGCAGTTCATGGAGAATCACCAGCCCGTGAATTCTACGGTGAGCTCGTGCTTCGTTTTGGTTTCACTGTGCTACTAATTCATCTTTACTAGTTAGTATTTTTTTTTTAATGGAAAGGAGATTTTGCATTAGACTGAAAATGAGTTTGGGGCTCCTGGGTGGCTCAATCGGTTAAGTGTCTGCCTTTGGCTCAGGTCATGATCTCAGGGTCCTGGGATCGAGCCCCGCATCGGGCTCCCTGCTCAGCAGGAAGCCTGCTTCTTCCTCTCCCACTCCCCAGCTCATGCTCACTCTCTCAAATAAATAAATAAAATCTTTAAATCTAATAAATAAATCTTTAAAAATAGGTAAATACATAAAATGAGTTACATCTGAGTTAAATAAGAATAGTGAATTTTAGGTTTGTTAGTGTCTATTTAACTTTAAAAATGAAATCCTATCCTGTAGATCTTACCCTTCCTATAAGACTAGAATAGTTCATGTGCCCACCAAAACGGAGGTGTTGTTGAACCAAATATTTGTTTAAATGTATTAAACGTATTTAATGTCAATTAAATGTATTTAAAAGCTCAGATTGAGGAGTTCTTATGTGGTGCTCAAATACTTTGGAGATTAATTTCTTCAGGAGCCTTCTTTGGTTGTGAATAGTCTTGCTCCAGTTCACTCTGAACATGGTGCAAGCTTAAAGAGACTTTATTAATAGGAAAAAATTCTTTTATTTCTAGAAGTATTTTGGGAAATCATCACCTTTTATGACCGCAGGCATCTCTTTTTAAACCCCCTTGCACCCAGTCACGTGCCGAAAGACTTTCCAGGGCCAGAGTGGGTTGAGTTCTGTGAAGCGGGCCAGCGGCTTTCTGACAGCGAAGGTGCTGGGGCTTTCTTCTCCCTGAGCAGCTCTGGCCTCCACATTCCCAACAGAACAGCAAAGAACACTGAGGGCAGCTCTCTAGCGGGAGAAGGTGGTAGCAGAGCTGGGGGGCTGGGGGCCGCACCAGGCGGCCCTGACATTCCTCATTGCTCCTCACTTCACCACTTACCAGGCGACTTTTTTTTGGTGGAGGAAGCAGGGGGGCCAATGTCTTAACCTCACTGTGCTCCGTTTCTTCTTTTGTAAAACGGGGACTATGGTAGTATCTACCTCGTAAGATCGTAGTAAGGACCAAATGAGTAATAAATGTACAACATTCACAGCAATGCTTAGCACCTAGTAAGCATTTTAAAATTTGCCTATCACACTCTGCTTACATGAATCCAAATTAAATGTTTTTCTTTTTTTTTTTTAAGATTTTATTTATTTATTGAGAGAGAGATAGAGAGAGCAGGAGGAGGAGCAGAGGGAAAGGGAGAGAAAATCTCGAGCGGACTCTGCCGTAAGCACGGAGCCCAACGCAAGGCTCAAATCTCACAACCCTGAGATCGCGACCTGAGCCAAAATCAACAAGTCACACTCTTAACCAGCTGAGCCACCCAGGCGCCCCCAAAATATTTTTCTTCATTCGTGAAGATTTTCTTCATTTCTTCAGGGAATCGGGGTTTTCTAGGTAGGCACATTTGATTTTTCTAAAGACATACTTAAATTTCCAAATAAAGCAAATTAACTGAATTATAAGATTACTTTAGAATTTCAGAGCTTCAACATAATGCTGGTATCAGGCCTTCTTTCTCAGAGACCTCGTTGTAACGATGGCGCTAACATTATCTAAGTCCCTCTTCGGGAACTTTTAGAAGAATGAAAGCGATGTGCGAGTGGCACTTGATCTAATAAATGGGTGCTATAATACAGGATTCTTTTGCTTCATAGATCTAATTCAGTAAGTTTTAAGGCATTAGTATAGGAATTATTTGGTTTTTTTCTAGATACCCATAAGCAGCATCATCTCCGTTGAAACACCTAATACAGCCCCATCAAGTAAGAAAAAAGAAAAAAAAGAACAGCTTTCGAAAGCCCAGAAACGTAAACTGGCAGATAAAACAGGTTGGTGTTTGTTTGTTTTTTTTAATAACACAAATAAATGGGTTGCTTTTTAGTGTGATATGAGTGCTTAATAAGTATAGTTTGATTTAGAAGAGTAGTTCTCTATTCTTCATTTTTGGAATGCTTGGATCAGAGACTATCTTAGGTCACAGGTGTGTATATTGAAATATTTACTACTACTTCACCACAAGAGATCACCATTTGAGGAGAAGGTAAGTGAGTGGCAAAGTGACTATAAATGAGTCTCAAGGGTGAGAAACAGAATAGTGTATGAAGTTGTACCCTACCTTGTACCGTTTGTTTACCTCTCTGGCAGATATGTGGATTATTAAAACTTTTTTGAGCTATAGCTTTCATTTGAAATGAAGTCTGCTATACTATTAGGTCTTAGCACAATAAATAATACACTGTTCTTGTCTGTTGATTTATTTAAATAATTAGAGTAAGATTTAAGAATAGAGTTTCTAGGTCCTAAACCAGAGTCATCTTGTGGACCTTTAGAACAGAATTATAAACTCTACCTCATATCACCAATAACATTTGATCTCTTTATTTTTGCAAATTGATATCAGTTTGTCAACTTTTTTTCCACTTAAGAAAATGTATGTATATACACTTATGCAGTGTGTCCATGTATACTTTTGTCTGTACGTGTGTGTGTCTGTGTGCATGTGTGTGTGTCTGTGTGTGTCTGTGTATGTTTCTGTGTGTGTCTCTCTTCCGGGTATGAGGTTACAAGTTGCCCTTTATTCAAAAGAACTGACTCTTTTACTTTGGTGAGGAAGTTTAAAATAATGCCCTTTTATAAGTGTTTTGTTTATGTTTTGTTTAACGTCCTATATGACAGAATGAAAAGATAGCAACCTTTGTTGGCCCTCAGAACACATTTTTAAAGTCATAATGCTTTGTGAAATGACAAATCTGGGGCTCCATTATACCTAATATTAAAGTATGAACAACCAGGGATGCCTGGGTGGCTCAGTGGGTTAAAGCCTCTGCCTTTGGCTCAGGTCATGATCTCAGGGTCCTGGGATCGAGCCCCACTTCAGGCTCTCTGCTCGGTGGGGAGCCTGCTTCCCCCTCCTCTCTCTGCCTGTCTCTCTGCCTACTTGTGATCTCTCTCCTCTCTGTCAAATAAATAAATAAAATCTTTTTAAAAAATTAAATAAATTATTAAATAAAGTATGAACAACCAGAGAACTGTTAGTCATTGCAATCTATTTTCTAGAATTTTGGTTAATCTCTTTTTTAATGCTGTAGCATTTCTGTCGATTAGTTCATTACCTGTTGCTTTCATACATAATGACCTATGATCATTCCCTTCATTACTCTTTCCCCACCTCCATCTTTTTGATGATGCCCACCTAAACGGCATTATCTTTCTGTAATTATGGTATAGGAGTTTGTGACTTGGAACTTGCATTCTAAATAAAACTTTAATAGGACCGTGGGTAAGTTTTAGTTGACAAAATTGGTAATCTGCCCCTACATCCCTTACAACCAGTAAACAGTGGGATAAGATTCTTATTGGCATAAAGGAGAAAAGAGCCGTTAGCATGTGTGATTGAGGTCCAGTAATACTGCTTCTGTCCTGTAAGAATCAGGAGGTTAGTTTCTGTTTCCCTTGTGTAAAATTAATTTATCGGCTTTGAATGCAGATTCTGGTGCTCTCATAAGATGAGATGTATAGAGCAATACCAAGCATAAAGGAAATCAAGCCTTTTTAAACTAAAATACTTACATTTATTAAACTGTTCCTTAAGTTTGAATATTCTATGACAACAACGAAATCGCTTTGTAAAACTATGAATTTTTTATATAAAGTTTCAGCTTGTTTTCAAGCACTCCCAACAGATTAAAGACCTGTCAGATTAAACAATGTTAGGTTAAATAATGAATATTTTATCAGACCGCAAAAGTTAAATAAGTAAGTTGACCAGACCTTCTCTTCATCTGGAGGCCAGACACTGGTTTATAAGGACTCTCGTCTTGAGCCTAGCTTCGGAGTTTAAAAACCCTCATGAAGCGGTAAAGTAACACAACTTCTTGCTTAAATCAGCCGTGACCTTATAAAAAGAGGTAGAATCATACAAGTGACTGAAACTAATAAACCGATTAGTTCCTCTGCTGGTATTTCCAACTCATCTCCATGTTTTTGTCTTAATATCATGGTTGTGTCTTGAACGGAAATGGGACAAATGTGAAAAGGGAGTAC
>CM052800.1:167857530-167873364 GCA_028533885.1 Nasua narica
AAAATATATATATTCTGATTAATCCAAAGGCGATAGTGCTCCTCCTTCCCTAGCTCCAGAAATTTAGTTTTTTTGTTCGTTTTTCACAGTCTTTGTTAATATAAATTAGAATTTCAAGAAATATAAAGGAAATAAAGATTTAAATAATCCAGTAATCCTGGGAAATAGACGAAGATATTTTTCAGAGGGAGGTTATCACGTAGACGTGGTCTGGACTCAGAATCTGTTACCCTAAGTTAGTAATTTCCAAGCTTGACCTTGGGATTCCTAGGAAGTCCTGGGGCCCTCTGGGTGTCTGCAAGGTCAAAACTCTTTACATCACAATGTTAAGGTGTTGTTTGCCTTTTTTCCTCATTCTCACAAGTGGACAGTTGTGTTTACCAGAGGCCCGATGAAGTGTGATAATGCCTAATACTCTTCTATTAGAGCACGAATAGAATGTATGCTTTTATATTCTTGTGTTTTCCAGAATTTTCTAAGGTAGTGAGTAGGTTTAGAATCTAAGTATGTGCATTTTTATATTAACTGAGTTTGTTCTTAGTACTTGTACTGTGTTTTTGTTTGCTGTTTGCTATTTTACCTGCCTTACTGTAGAAGCAGATTTGTGAAAACCCAGCTGTCTTTTGTTGAGCTCAGTAATAAAGAAGTTTGCAAAAATGCAAAACAACATTATTCTTTGCATTAAGTTTTATTTGTTTTAGAAAACACAACTTTTCATTTAAGAAATGTCGTTCGGTGATCACGGAATGAGTTTACTGTTATTTTTACATGAATTAAATTCCTCAGTTTTAATTTTGAACACCATAGGTATAGCATACACTTTAAAGAAAGTTCTTTAAGATCCTCCAAGTGGGGAGAGGAGCTGGTGCCAGAATGTTTAAGAACTGCTAGAAACAGTCTGCTTTTTACAGCTTCCCACATTCTCTGGGGTTCCCAGGACTTGGGTTCAGTGGGGATTTCTTGGTGGCGGGGTCTTTATTCTGGTCAGAATTGTCTGTGTATTCTTTGGAAAGTGTGTTCTCCCCCCGCTCCAATTTGCTAAATTCTGTAGATTTTCATCAGAAAAGACTTGCAATCTAAGATTTTTATCACAATTTTAAAACTTCTTAATTTATGTGGGGTTTTTTACCACAATTTTTAAAATTTTTGAAGACTTTATTTGTGAAAATAATAGAAGAACGTCATTCATTTTATAATGGCACCTTTTGTATATTCTCGGTTCCAATTTATTTCTTGGAAAGCTTCAAGGGATTCCCCGCCCCCCCTTGCTCTATTGAAATTGTATTTTTAAAAAATACTTTTTAAAGTAGCTGAGCCTAAGGTTGGAAAGTAGTTAAATATGTTGAACGTGGGACGCCTGGGTGGCTCAGTTGGTTAGGCAGCTGCCTTCAGCTCAGGTCATGATCCTGGCGTCCTGAGATCGAGTCCCACATCGGGCTCCTTGCTCGGCAGGGAACCTGCTCCTCTCTCTGCCTCTGCCTGCCTCTCTGCCTGCTTGTGTTCTCTCTCTGTTAAAATAAATAAATAAAATCTAAAAAAATATATATATATATGTTGAACGCTGTAGATGGTGTTAAGTTACATGAACCTTGTTGTCTGTTGTTTTGTCAACTGTAAATATTTATTTCTCATAGTAAGTGAAAACAGTGAACTCATAATATGATAGCTTAATCTTGTCGATGATTTTTTTTTTTATCTTTTTTATAGTTAAGCAAAACTGGCTCTAAAGAAGATGAGTAGTTCTTGGAATTGAAGACAAGGGAAGAACATCCTTTAAGAAGTAAACTGGGTTCAAAACCCTTCATTACTCTTCAATGGTATTGAGGTGGCTTTTTATAAAACAGAATTTTTTTGTATGTTTCTTATGTAAAAAACATTTTAAGCTGAAAGTTCGTGAAAAGATCTGGTTGTATTTCACAAACTTGCCTTAATAAAAGGTGAAATGTTACCATTTAGTATACTTTATGAAGATGGTTGATCTTTGTAAATGGACAAAATGGGAAATAATAAATAATCAATGTGAATTTATATGATTTTATTCTAGTGGATGTGCTATTTTTTAAAGGAGTAGGAAGCCCTTTTGAAACTCTCATCCCAGTGGGTCAGAATGCTGAGTAAACAGTTACTCGGTGGCATGATCCATTTTAATAGACTTCTCGTCTTGATAAAAAGTCTTCACCTCTTCTTTCTCTTAATTACTGAAGCATAAATTGCTCCAGAGAAATTTGAAGACTAATATTTAAACTTTTACATAATATTCTTTGTAGTTCCTTTTTATTTTTCAAGGGTGAACCGCTTGTTTCTTTTTAGTAAACGAGTATCTGTTCATACTCTTCTCTTCCTTTGGGTCATGATGTTTGACCATGAGAGTTTTCAGCCGTATGCGGAATAGGGGAATGTGAAAATAAGTCTGCCAAAAACATTCAGAAGCATTTGAGTAGAAGTGCTGGTTCCCACCAAAAACATTTCTCTTTGCTGCATATACCAAGATGGGAGTAAAAGATGCCTTAATATTTAATTTTTGTATTGTTGGGAGACAGTGGTTTTCATAAATTCCTGTTTCTCTGCTACTGTGTGTTTTTAGATATCTCGTAACAAGTCTTCTAAATGGTTTAAAACAAAACCACCTTTCAAGTCTTGTTTCTTTTCACGTAGCCACGTGGATTTCTCAGCCTGAACATCTTCATGTAAGTAATGGACGGAGAAGTGTTTCAAATGCTGAATCACAGTACAAGCTCGATTATTATTATTATTTTTAATCACGAGTAGGGTAACTGTTAGTGTCGTGTAACCGGGAAGTTCCCGACGTGTACGTGTGACTTACAGTGAGCACGTTTCCTCTCCGGCTGGAGAGCCCTGAGAACTGCTGCTGTTTCTAGAAGCGCAGACTGTTGGTTCCTCCAGTTACACCTGTGCAGCTCGGGTCAGAGCTTTTAAAGAACAATGATCTTCTAAAGACATGTCCTTAGCATTAGAGCAGATTTAAATGTAGCCGTGGCTTTTACTGGGCTAACGGGAGGCTCAGTTAAATGGTTTGAATTACACAGTAAATGCAATTGTGGTAAAGGAGCGTAATCTGATTTTCAAAAGCTGAATCACATTTTACACCTCGACCTAATGAAGCATTACAATTCAAGACCACCGGAGTACGCCAACCCTCGTTTTTGGGGTTGTGTACGTGGTTTTTGTTGTGTTGCTTTGTCTGCTTGTTTTTAAAGAAACCGGAACTACGACATCTGCTCGTGGCACAGACCGCGTCTTGCTCTGAAGATTCTGAAACTGTACAAGCTTACTGTGGCTCAGCAATGACAAAGAATAATGCTAGTTAAACGCCAATGAACTGTTTTTACTCTTTTTATATGAAATGTATAAATTTGGGGGGTGATGGCGGCAGCAGGGCCTCTAACCACCTTCTGTGAAACACTGGAAAATTCTCATCTCTATCGCCATCGTCCGCTCAAGACTCCCAGGATATTTGCTCCAAGTCTGTCTCCCTAAAATTGTATGGAATGGCATAAATGTTAAGCAATAAAACCAGAATTACATACAGTGGCTTCTCCGTGTTTTGTTTCAAGTCGACAGAGAATTGTTGATTTTACAAATTTGCATAGACTTACAGTATAAGGTGCGCCCTCCTACTAGAAACTGTTCAAAATGTTGGATTGAGAAAAAATCGTTTCATGAGCTGACAAGAAGGTAAGGGATACCCAGAGTCTAAAAAAAATTTTGTTGAATATTTTTATTTATTTGAGAGAGAGCATGAGCACAAGCTTCGAGGAGCAGAGGGAGAAGCAGGCCCCGCACTGAGCAGGGAGCCCGATGTGGAACTCCATCCTGAGACCCTGCGGTCATGACTTGAGCTGAAGGCAGTCGCTGAACCGACTGAGCCACCCAGGCGCCCCCCGCAGTCTAAAAAAATTTAAACAAAAGTTGGAAGCTTGAGGTGAAGGACAGTTTCGGTTTTTACAGCGTCAGGGGGCCCAGCAGACAGATGAGGTCTGGGATCGACCCAGGAGAAGGAGTCACACACAGGTACACACAGCAGGCGCAAGGCTGAGACCTCTCCCCCCGCCCCACTCCCCGGGGGACCCTGAGGGAAAGTTCCTATCTTGAACCTTGGTTCTCCATGGAGGGGAAAAATGTAAACAGACGTGCATGTACTCTCCTGATGACTTACAACAGGTTACCTCACACTTGCATTTCAGCCCGAAATCTTCCCCATTTGAGTGACTAAAAAAAAAAAGTCCTCAAGACAGGATTTTAGTTTAGTTTAAAGTACCGACTGGGCACCTGGCAGGCTCAGTCAGTAGAGCAAGGTGACTCTTGATTTCAGGGGTTGTGAATTCAAGTCCCAGCTTGGGTGTAGAGAGTACTTTAAAAATCAAATAAAAATTAAAAAGTGGTGCCTCTGGGCAACTAGTAGAAATGACCACATACACTGACCCTGGAAGAACCCATCCTTCCAGCCAGACCTCCAAAGAGAGCCCCGCACGTAGTAGCGTGCTCGGAATGCGCACTCGCGGTCAAAGCCATGGTCAGTGTGATAGCTTTGCGCAGGGACGCTTAGGGGAAGAAGCACTTCAAGGGTGTGTTCATGGGACAGACTCTTAGATGTTAGAGGAATTGAATAAGGAACAAGAAACTCCTAAGACGCATCAAACAGATTTGGAAAAGAACCAAATAGAACTTCTCGAAAAGTAAATGAAAGTTACAGACGACGACCCGTGTGCTTTGGCAAATCTGAAGTATAAATATCCCACGGAATGAAAGCGCTGCTGAATGTGCACTTTTGGACTTTCTCTCTTTTCGATTGTAACCTTAAAATCTTTCTTTTCTTTCTTTTTCCTCTTTTTTTTGATTATTTTATTTATTTATTTGAGAGAGCGCGAGCATGGGGCGGCAGGAGAGAGAGAAGCAGGCTCCCCACTGAGCAGGGGGCCCCACACGGGACTCGATCCCAGGACCCAACCTGAGCCAGAGGCAGACGCTCAGCCCACGGAGCCACCCAGGCGTCCCAACCTCAGAATCTTTCTGTATCATTTCTTCACAGGCCCCACCATTTCAGGTTGGTTGGATGATTTGAGCTTTCCAGAAGTTCTGCTTGATAACTGTTGGTGGGCCTCCCCGGACCTTGTTTCAGAAGAGACCAGTTAGGACAAGGATGTGGCCGGTGTTTCCAGAGGGTTGTCTGAGACAGCTTTTTAAAGGAATAAATCTAGGAATCATGCTATATAATTGTCATTGTTTTGTTTCGTCATTGGATAGCCCGCAGAGTAAAAAGAGAACGAGAGGCATTATCTGGTAGGGATTATCTGGTAATCTAGGATGCTGAATTTCAGCATTTCCAATTCTGTGGCGAAATAATAAGGAATTGATCAATGATCTAAAGTGTTTTTTCGTGTGAGATCCATTAATAAAGAAACTCACTGAGGGTCTTTAACAGCAATTTTCCTAATGGAATGGAAAACAACAGAATTCAACAGAAAATATCAGTGTATATCACATGTCATAAGGGTCTTTGAGTGTGAGCGTTATTTTTGGTTTGGGGTATGTACGGACAGGTACTGTATAAAATTTATTTCTTAAAGTGACTTATGGCAAAAAAATTTGGAAGGAACTGATCAGAGCACACAAAATGGGGGACAAATTTTATATATAAAGTCTTCATTTTTAAAAGCACAAAATTGGATTGCCTGGGTGGCTCAACCAATTAAGTGTCTGCCTTCGGCTCAGGTCATGATTCCAGGGTCCTGGGATCGAGCCCCGCATCGGGCTCCCTGCTCAGCAGGGAGTCTGCTTCTTCCTCTCTGTTCTCCCTCTCTCTCTTTCTCTCTCTCTCTTTCAAATAAATAAAAGAAACCTTTAAAAAAAATGTGCATGAACAATGAATCTTGGAACACTGAAAAAAATAAAATTAAATTAAAGTAGAAAAAAATAAAATACTTTATGCCTGGGGAAAAAGTAAAATAAAATTCAAATAATGATAAAAAAATGGGGGGAGAATTTTTAGTAATTTTTTAAAACTTTGCGTCCGGGTGACGCAAAATGTGACATTGTTTTCAGGCATACAGCGTGGCGATCGTCCTGGGTGCTGTGTGGCCTTCCTGATCCGCATGACAGTGTTCGAACTGAGCACCTTGCACGAGGAGCCGCGATGGCTAATGCCTGAATCAATAACAAATAACTTCAATGCCTTTTCCGTGGCTCCCACAAAGCGTTGGCCTGTTGGGACACTATTCTTGGTATTTTAGGCAACAAGCCATCTCCGTGCATGTCCCATTTTGTCCTTTCCTTAACAAAAGAGATTGCAGTTTAAAAAAGGAAACTTCACACAGTGGAGCGGGGGAACCCACGTGAAAACGTTTCTTGCTTCATAATTGAGGGGGAAGAAATTAACCTTGAACATCGTCCTGTGATGATGTACAAGTTTTTCAAGTACAGAAAGGTGAGGAGAAAGGGCTGCATCTAATACCCGAAATTGCAGGAAGACAGGTCTGACTGTGCAGATTTCCCTCCCGCGTGCTCCCACACTGCATTTCTGCCTCCCCCGTGCAAGGTGAGACTCCATCCTTCTCCCAAGGGCAGGGCTGTTCTGAGTCACTTGATGACCCACCTCGTTTGTAAAGGCACATCTTCGGACTTGGACTCCGGGTCCTGGGAGATGCGAATCCCTCTGAGGTTTCAGTGGAAGCAAACACTTCATCAATTCCTACATTCGTTTCACGATATGTTTTCTATTCTTAAAAATCACACTCGTTGGGGTGGGTGGCTCAGTCGGTTAAGCATCTACCTTGGACTCAGGTCATGATCCCCTGGTCCTGGGATCGAGCCCCGCGTCAGGTTCCCTAATCAGGGGGGAGCCTGCTTCTCTCTCTCCCTCTGCTGCTGCTTCTGCTCTCTCGCTCGCACTCTCTCTCTCTAATAAATAAGTGAAATTTTTTAAAAAATCATATTTGTTTCCAATTCTACCCAATAATGATTTTTTTAAACACGAAAGTGCAAGAAATGAAATGGTGTTGAAACCTTTCTCTCCTTTCTCATCTCTATGTCTCTGAAGATCACAAAATCTAGACTTTGTCAGTTTGCTGTTTCCCTTGCTGAATGCTGAATACACTGCCTAAATATTCCTTGCCTTCTAGGGGCCACTCAAAGATAAAAATTGAAATCAATGGGTGTTATTTGGAATCCTGATCACTGAGAAATCACGGAGTTTGGTTATAAGAATGTCTACCCATCTGCCAAAAGAAGTAACTCCCACTACATGCTGACAAAAGCCATCTGTTAAGATTTTCCCTTAGTTTCTATATTTTTCCTTTGTATGCCAGTGGTTTAAAATTTTTATTATTTTTTTATTTTTATCGAAGTCATACATATACTTTGAGAAGTCAGCTTCACAAGACTTTTAATGTAAAAGGTAATCCTCCCTTGCCACACCCCTGCTATCCCAATTCCCACCCTATGTAAGTAACTGCTTTCAACAATTTTTAGCTCAGACTGGCCCCCAGGACCTGGGTCTGTGGTCTCCTGCGGTCTGTAACCACAGCTCCAAGACTGGCCGCCATGTTCCTTGCCTTTAGCATCTCCTCTGGCTCTTGCCTCCGCCTGGGACTCTCTCCCTGGAATAGTTACACGGTTAGCTCATTCACCTTCGGATCGTGCTCCAAGTCCGTTTTTTAGCTTTGAGTGAAGTAGAAAGCCTCTAGAGGGTCCCCCCCTCCACCCGCCCCAGCTTTATTGAGATAGAATTGACATAGAACATGGTGGAAGTTTTAAGGCCACACCATGATGATTTGAGGCACTTATCTACTGCAAAATGATTATCTCATATAATTAGTTAACACCTCCACCAACTGACATCCTTATTTGTGTGTGTGTGTGTGTGTGTGTGTGTGTGTGTGTGTGTGGTGAGAACTTTTAGGATCGACTCACTTAGCAACTTTCAAGTACATAATACAGGATTGTTAACCATAGTTAACCAGGCTGTACCTCAGATCCCCAGAACCTACTCATCTTACAGCTGGAAGTGTGTATCCTTTGGCCAACACCTCCACATCCCCCACCCCCGCCCCCAGCCCCCGGCAACCGCCAATCTACTTCCTGCTTCTGGGAGGTCAGTTTTCTCAGATTCTGCGAACAAGTGAGATCATACAGTAGTACTTGCTTTGCTTTCTCTGACTTCTCTCACTTATTAGCATAATACCCTCCGCGTCAGTCCATGTTGTCCCAAATGGCAGGATTTCTTTTTCTGCGGCTGAATAGTATTCCACTGCATAGAGGGTTTGGAACAGAGCCGTGGGCTGATCTGACTTCTGTTTGAATGGTTTGTTCCGGCTTCTTGGTTGAGAATAGACGGAAGCAAGAGGAAAAGCAAGGAGACCAACGTGGAAACTATCGCAGAATTGTGGGTAGAAAATGGTGGTGGAATGAACTGGGGGAGGGGGTGGCTGGGGGTGAGAACTGGTCAGTTTCTAGGTAGATACTGAAGGGACCGCTGCCAGGATTTGTTGATAGATGGATGAAG
Source organism: Nasua narica (assembly GCA_028533885.1). Classification (NCBI taxonomy): domain Eukaryota; kingdom Metazoa; phylum Chordata; class Mammalia; order Carnivora; family Procyonidae; genus Nasua; species Nasua narica. Next base: position 167,866,052 of record CM052800.1, read on the forward strand.
GATGTGGGCGAGACAGTCATGCATCGAACACGAGTCCTCTACATTTTTGGCCTGAGCACTTGTGAAACAATCCATCGATAAGGATACTAATTCTCCTTATATTGTTCTATAAATTTACGATGATCTCAGTGATATCACAACTGGATTTTTAAAAGAAAGAAACAAGCTTATTCGGAAGTCCTTACGGGAAACTAACATGGTAGAATAGCCAGAAGAAATACTGAAAAAGAAGGGTAATAAGGTGAGATTAGTTCTACTAGTTAGCAAAACATCTTTCAAACAACAGGAGTTAAAGTGGTAAGGAGTTGGAACCTGCTCATCTCAGTGACATAAAACAGACTCCACATATAGACCTATGTGTGTAGAAGAATTGAATATATGATAGGTCTGCGGAAAATGTAATTTCTTCAGTAGATGGCATGAGGACAATAGACTACCAACAGTAGGGAAGAAAAGGAAAAGCATTCCCATCTCACATTTCACATCTCAGTAACTTCCAGATACATCAAGAGGAAAGAAAATGTTGGAGATTCTTGAATGCATCATTTCAGGGTGAGATGAGCTTCCTTAATTAAGTAAGACACAAATCTTCAAAGTCATAAGAAAATGCTAAGTGTGATGACATAAAAGTGAAAATATTCTGCATGGAAAAATTCCCATAAGGAAGATAACTAACTTTGGGGTGCCTGGGTGGCTCAGTCGGTTAAGGTCTGCTTTCAGCACAGATCATGATCCCAGGGTCCTGGGATAGAGTCCGGCATCGGGTTCCCTGCTCAGTGGGAGGCCTGCTTCTCCCTCTCGCTCTGCCTGCCGGTCCCCTTGCTTGTGCTCTCTCTGTGAAATAAATAAATAAAATATTTTTTTTACAAAAAGAAGATAACTAACCCTTACTTTCTTTTGAAAGAAAGTTTAATTTTCAGGAGAGATATTACTTTCAATACGCACACATATGTACCAAAAGCTATTAGAAGTTGTCAAGAAGAAGAAAAAAGATAAAAAAACAAAAACAAAGAAAAAAAGAAGTTATCAAGAAGAAAAATAATAGAAAAATGAGCAAAAATGTGACAGTTCAAGAAAAAGAAATATCAGTGACTGTGAAAAAGACATGAACTCTAGAATAAGAGACATGAAAACTGCAGTGAGATTCTATTCTTCTATGAGGTTGGCAGAGACCAGAAAGTTCAGTAACACTATTTCTGAAGGTGTGAAGAAACAGGTTTTCTTTTCCAACGTTGTTTGAGTAAACTGATACAACCGTTAGGAAAGACAATTCTAGCAATATCTATCAAAGCAACAAACACCTTTATTTTTATTATTTTTTTAAGATTTTGTTTATTTATTTGACAGAGAGATCACAAGTAGGCAGAGAGGCAGGCAGAGAGAGAAAGGGAAGCAGGCTCCCCGCTAAGCAGAGAGCCCGATGAGGGGCTTGATCCCAGGACCCTGAGATCATGACTTGAGCCGAACTGAGTCACCGATGTACCCACAAACACCTTTAAATTTCCACTTCTAGAAGTTGTTCCCACTCCTAGACTTGTCCATGTGCAAAAGGACCCGCGTGCAGGGATAATGTCCTGTATTATTACTGGTCGCCAGCCAGGATCAGTAGCTTTAGATGTACCCTGAGTGGGAGGCAGCGGGTCTGGGCTCAGCCAGAGGCTGTGTGGGAGAGTGAAAAGAGCATCTGTATCAGCATCGGGCAGATGTGTTAGAATGTACGCCCTTCTGCGCTGTTTGCGTGAATTTAAGGAAATTCAAAACTTAAGGCCTGTTGTGCACCCCAGGGAAGACTTATGCTATGAAGGGTGCCGAGGCCTTGTCCCGGGTTCCTCAGTGACTGCACAACCCAGCATGTGCCCTGCGGCTGTCCAGCCCTTCCCTTGGGACGTGGGCACTGGCCCATTTCCCTCCGCCTAACGTTACTCCCTGCAGCAAGAGAGTATGGCAGGTTGACTAACCCGCTAGTGTGGTTATCTCTCTGGGGTGTTGTTACTTCCCACCATCCTCCGTGAGCTTGGGGCTCTCCCCTTGACAAGAATAACAGTACCTAGAGGGGCTCCTGGGAGGCTCAGTCAGTGAAGCGTCTGACTGTTGATTTCAGCTCTGGTCATGGTCTCAGGGTCGTGAGATCGAGCCCCGTGTTGAGGTTCAACTCTCAGTGTGGAGTCTGCTTGAGATTCTCTCTCCCTCTCCTTCTGCCGCTCCCCATACTACACCCGCTCTCGAAAGAAAGAAGGAAAGAAAGAAAGAAAGAAAGATTAAAAAAAAAAAAAAGGGACTAATAGTACCTTGAGGTGGTTAGGAAAATGAGAGGATATGTTTTCGAGGAGCCTAATGCGATAATAGGTATGGAGCAGGAAGTAAGTGGCAGTGACTATTTTCTTAATAAATATCTTCGTCACCTTTGCTCCTCAAATCAGATGTCCGTGAAGATCAAAGAGCAAACGCTTTTTGGTTTATAATCCTGGCTATCTATCATTCCACTATAAATCACTGAAGTCGAGAAAAATACATTTTCCAAACCCCCGTTTTTCAAACTGGTTCATAACCTATTAATTGATATAAATTCAATTCAGTGGGCTTTTAGCAACATTTTTTTAAAAAAAAAAAATGAACAGAGTGGAACAAAAGAGATCTGAATACAATATGAGTTCCGGAGTAGAGAGCGTCCTGTGAAACATCCTGAGCTTATTTGTTAGAACCACTGTGTTTACATATGCAGGTGAGGTATCAAAGGGACTGTGTGTTCTACCTTTTAGAAAATTGAAAACTCCTTTTCTCAATTCTAAATTGCTGCTTGGCTAAGAACATTTATGAGGGGTTCAGTGGAATCAGATCAAACGATCTTGTTTACCAAGAACAAGCCCTTCGATGGGACGAAAACGGCAGGATATCAGTCGGCGTGAATTCTAGAAGCCCGCCCACCAGAGAGCATCCAGAACCGATTTCCCCTGACACCAAGCCGTCTAATATAGCCCTTCGGAGTTCAGTCGGACAGATGGCAAGAAACAAAAGCTACACATTTTATCATCAGCCAATGGATTCTTCCTTTAAAATTTTCATTTTCTTCTAATTTAGAGCAGAATCATGCATTTTCCTTAAACCTCCCATTGTTTTTTTTTATAAGCTGCAGAACTAGTTTATTTCCCACCTGACCCGTACCTGTGAGTCATGCTCACATATCACGCTTTATGCCAGGACTTCTGCTTTACTACTGTGCTGAATCAGCGATTTAAAACGGGAAAATACTCCAGTTTTGACACCCACGTTGTGACTCTTTTGGCACAAGGAGAATATCCTTCTGAAGTGATTGAACATCAGCTTAAAAGTTCTTTCTCCCTCTTTCTCCATTTCATCCTTACGTAAGTTCCCTTTCCCATAGTCAGTGATTTTATTTGTTATTGGAAGAAATGCCGAGTGACAGTGTCTGAGGAGGAAAAACCTGTCTGACGTCTCCACGTAGACTGTGGGCCCGGATCTGCCAGGAGAGTAAGCACTTGAACTTGTGTCGGCATCGGCCCCCCGGTCTTCTGCTCCTCCTTCCTGAGGCCACTGGGCCAAGACACCCTCCCTAGCAATTTCTTTACTGCTCTCCCTGGTGAGTCCTCTAGTTTCTTTTTTTATTTTATTTTTAAAAAATTATTAGAGCTTTAAACAATGTTTATTGAGATATAATTGACATAGAACACGGAGCAGGTTTTAAAGTGTTGATTTGACAAATTTATATATGGGAATGATGGCCACCATCGCGTCAGCTAATATCGCCATCGTGCCGTGCAATTATCATTTCTCTCTCTTTCCAAGATTTTTATTTACTTGAGAGGGAGAGAGCCAGAGAGCATAAGCAAGGAGAGCAGCAGAGAGAGGGAGAAGCAGGCTCGGACCCCGACGTGGGACTTGATCCCAGGACCCCGGGATCATGACCCGAGCCCCCCAGACGCCCCATCACTTCTTTTTTTATAGTGAGAACAGTTAAGGTCCTGTCCCTTAGCAGTTTTGAAGTATGGAACGCAGTATTGTTGAGTGTAATCACTGTGCCGTGTGTTAGATCTCCAAGACGCATTCATTTTATAGTTGCAAGTTTATACCTTTTAACAGCATCTCCCCATTTTCCCCAGCCCCTGGTAAGCACCGTTCAACGCTGTTTCTACCAGTGTAGAAACTTTTTTAGACTCCATGTAAGTAATATCATATGCTATTTGTTTTCCTTTGTCTGGCTAATCTCACTAAACATTATGTTCTCAATATCCATCCATGTTGTCACAGAAGCAGGATCGATCTCCCACTGTCTCATGGCTGAATAATATTCATCTTCACACACACACACACACACACACACACACACACACACACCCCATCTTCTTCATCCACTCACCCATTGACATTTACATTGTTTCCATATCCTGGCTATTGTGAAAAATGCTACAACAGACAAGAGAGCCCGGGTGTTCTATTTTTGATATCCTATTTTCATTTCCTTTGGATATATACCCAGAAGCGGGATTGCTGGACCTTATGGTAGTTTAATTTTTTAATTTCCGAGGAGCCTTTGTGCCCTTTCCCACAGCAGCTCATCAGTGGACATTCTCGCCCACAGTTGCGCAGGCTTCTCTTTCCCACGCCCTCCACGACTCTTGTCTCTTGTCGCCTTGCTAACAGCCACGCTCCCGGGGGGCGAGGTGACAGATAGCTCCTTGTGGTTTTAACTTGCATTTCCCTGATAATGAGTGATCTTGGGCACCTTTTCAGGTACCTGTTGGCCATCTGGGTGTCTTCTGGGAAGTACTACACTTTTTGGATCTTCATTAATTAACTTGAGATTTTGGTAGCCGCAAGGATTTCTAATTTCTATCCGGAAGAGGCGATCTGTTGGTGCTTAGGTAAAAGATTCTGGTGAACCTTCAGTAGCTGCAAACGTGGAGCCCTGCCGTGAGCAGCCCAAGTGAGACTGCAGGAGTGACGACTGCATTTCCTACCTCTCTGCTGGAGGTCCCCTCTCCCTTTCCTGCTCTTCCGTTCCACATGTTGTCCTGAAACCCCAAAGTGGCCGCTTCCTGGCCCCCCTCCTCTTCCCCAGTGGCCCTCTCATCACATCCAAGTTCCACGCCCCCTGTCCCCATGAAAACTCGTGTTCATGCCGCCGATTACATGCCTCTCTTCAGGGGCACCTGGGGGGCTCAGTCTGTTTAGCTTCTGCCTTCGGCTCAGGTCAGGATCTCAGGGTCCTGGGATCAAGCCCCGCATCGGGCTCCCTGCTCCATGGGGAGCCTCTCTTGCCAGAGGTGCTGAGAAAATCCTCTTGTAGCACCCAGGTGCACCTCTCCACCGGGGTTCTAAATCCCACTGCCTCTAAGGGTCTCGAGGACTCTGCGGTGACCCCTCCCTGGCGCACCATCAGTGGCTGTCTCCTGCAGCCTCCCCTTCAGCCACCCAATAGGCTCTTGTTTCTCCTGTCAAACGAGAGGAACACAAGCCTCTCCTTGACCCCCCCCCTCCCGCCAACTGCAATGACTGCCCAACCTCTCTCTGCCTGCACGTCCCGGCTTCTCCCCAGTAAACGAGCTTCACTAAGTGCTCCGCGAGCGCCGGCTCAGTCCACCTCGGCCCGGGGTAGAAACCTTCATCCTTCCCACTTCACAGTGGATCCGTCTGTTCCAGGTTTCCTCTCACTGGTCCAGGCCAGCGTGTCTTCCAGGCATTGCAAATGGGTGACACCGCTGAACGCCTCTGAACGCCTACCATCGAGCTTCTCCAGGTGCTCGCTGCACAGTGCTCCCAAGCAGGGGGCTTCCTCGATTCACGAGAGGCCCATGAGCGGACGCGGTGGGGCCCGTATGCACCGACCGGACAGGCAGGCCGCACTGGGGTCTTCGGAATACCGCGGAGGAGCGCTGCCCTCCCTGGCTTCGGCGAGTTCGCCAAGGCCAAGCGGTGCCACAGCCCCTGCGGGGTCAAAGTTAGATCTTCCTTCTCCGCAATAAGTTCATTTTTTGTTTTCTATTCCTCAAGAGATCCCCCACAACTTGGCGTTCGGCCTCCGGGACAGATGGCCTTTCTTCCAGCAAGTGTTTCTGGCTGACGGCTTAGAAAAGATGCACTTCCTGAATAGCCTCAGCCTCTGCAGAAAGGCGGAGAAAGAAAGCGGGAGAGATCTTACGGCCGGCCTGCCGGGGCAGCTCCTTCTTCCTCCGCGCCGTGCCCCGTTTGTTCTGCCCCCTCCCATCCTCTCCATCTGCAATTTCCATCCAGCTCCCGCATTGGCTCACCTTCCCCCAAAATACTGTTCCCCCGAGAACAATGCCTTCCCAGAAGCCTTACCCTCCCCCAAATCTAAATCCAGCACAAATCCGTTATCTTCCCTTCAAACCACAGCAACCCTAAAGACGCGGAAAACAGGAGATGGCAAATAAATGGAGGCCCAGATACGCGGCATTCACGTGCGGTGGCGAGGGTAGGTCTGGCCCTCTGAAGACACAGCAGGAGGCGGTGAGATCCCGTCAGACTCGGAGAGACGCTCTGGCTTCTCGGCTTCAAGCCCAGAGGCCGCTGGGGGTGAGCTTCCGGCTCCGCGTCCCCTTGGCATCAAAGTACAAACTGTAGAAGGAACTGGACGCTTACAAGCCTACAGGGTGAGGCAGTCCCCAAAGTGAGTCCAGCGGGCTGGGTTTAGGAAAAACCACACAGCGTGAAGGAAGTTGTCGACAAGTTTCTCCGCAGCTTCGATGGGGAGCGCAGAGGTCTGCGGAGTGCCCGGCCGGCCACACCACCGGGCTCCATGCCCTTGCCATGGAGGAAGGAAGGTGAAATAGCAGCTTTAAAGAAAAACCAAAGTCTGTATTTTCACGTAGGCTTCTCTGAATTTTAAATATTGGTAATTTAAAAAAAAAAATCTTTAAAAAATATGTTTTAGGGTTCAGGTTATTTATTAGAGAGAGAGCAGGGGGGAGGGTCGGGGAGAAGCAGACTCCCTGCTGAGCAGAGAGCCTGATGTGGGACTCCATCCCAGGACCCTGAGATCAGGACCTGAGCTGAAAGCAGACGCTTAACCAACTGAGCCACCGAGGCGCTCCAAGAATACATTTTTAAAACAGGTCAAACATGGGACACCTGCTCAGGTCATAATCCCAGGGTCCTGGGATCAAGTCCCACATCAGGTTCCCTGCTCAGCAGGAAGCCTGCTCCTCCCTCTGCTTGTGCTCTCTCTCTCTCTCTCTCACACACACACACACACACACACACACACACACACGTACAACCTAATAAATAAATAAAACCTTAAAAAAAACCCAAAAAACAAAAAACCAACAGGCCAA
>CM052800.1:167873464-168002566 GCA_028533885.1 Nasua narica
GTAGCCTTCTGTGTGATGGTGCCCAGCCTCCGCTCACGGTGTTATTTTCGGGGTCTCTGAGCATAACCTTGTTTACGTCTGTGCAAATTTTACATTGAAAGGTACAGAGAAGTACTTCTACAGTCAATCTTACGAAGGGGGAAAAAAACCCAGGGTTTTATGAGATAGGTTGACTTGGGGACCCGCTCTTCTTTGGTGATGGAGTGGGGAAACTGCATTCCAGGAAGAGAGAACCAGGTGTCCTTAGGGAGCCCTTGGCTCACGCACCCATCCACATTCTGGGAGGCAGCTTCTTTCCTAGGCTAGCCTGCGGCTAGTAAATACATCTGCTTTTTCAATTATCATCGGTAGGTACAAATGGTTGGCCCAAAGACCACGCTTCTCTCCTTAGCCTCTCCCCTTACAGAGAACTTCAAGCCATCAGGCGTTTCACCCCCCAAACAACAATAAGAGCTAAAAATTTCAGACCACATTCTCCCGTGGTGACATGTGTCGCCATATTTTTGACTCTAGCAATTTTTTTCTAGCCTTCTCCGTCTTCTCCAATATCCAACAGGAAAGTATCATCAATGAACGTAATTGGTTTGAACTATTTATATAAAAATTTCAGAGGAGGGACGCCTGGGTGACTCATTTGGTTAAGCTCCTGCCTTCAGCTCAGGTCAAGATCTCAGGGTCCTGGGATCCAGACTCAAGTAGGGCTCCCTGCTCGGTGGGGAGCTGCTTCTCCCTCTCCCTCAGCGCCGCCCACCCCATCTGCTTGTGCTTTTTCTCTCTCCCTCTGTCAAATACATAAATAAAATCTTAAAAAAAAATTTTAAGGGAAATACCCTTTATTTTGCAAAATTAAAATTCTTTATTATATATTTCTACCTGCGAATTAATTCCCTTTCAGATTTCATCATTTTTCTCAAATGTCCTTTAAAGCAAAAACAAAACAAAACAAAAAACAAAAACTCTTTTTTTTCTCTTCCAGGATCCAGTCTAGAATTACACTTGCACTTCTTTCTCATGTCTCTTGCTCTTTAATCTGGAACACTTCGTGGTCTTTTTTATTTTTTTGCCTTTGGAGAACTTGACAGATATTTGTACAATGTCCCCGCATCTGGGGTTGTCCGGTGTTTCCTCATGATTAGCCTCAGGTCACGTGGTTTTGGCAAGAATGTCTCAGAAGTAATACCTTGTCTTCAGTGTGTCCAGTCAGGAGGCTGGTGATGGCTCTTCCCGTGCCTGGTGACATCAACTTTGAACACTAGGAGACGGTAGAGCTTACCAGGTTTCTCCGCTGTGAGGTTATGAATCTTTACCTTTATAATCACAAATATTTTGTAAGGAGCTACTTTGATATTGTGCAAGTGTTCTGTTCCATATCCAGCTTTTATCCATAGATCCCATTGCTGATTCAAGCAAGAATCAAGCAACTTAAAAAAAAAAAAAAAAAGAATCAAGCAACTTGCTTGACCCAACCGACCGGGGCGAGGGCCCAGTGGTGATGTTCTAAGTTCTATCACGCCTTCTGCATTTCTGTGTTGGCATTCTAACGTCCCGGGGTTCTCCTCCACACTAACTCACATCAGCACGGACTCATTTCCATGCTGGATTTATTCTGTAATCCATTTTATCGTTATTTATAACGTCGCTCAATTACTCTCAGATTTGGCCAGGGGACGCCCCACCAAGCTGGCACCTATGTCCTTTTGACGGGTCCCCATTAGTCTCCAGCAAGTCTTCATTTTCTGGCACAGCGATATGCACAAGGTAATTTCTTAATGAGTTCTTGGACAAAATCCCGAAATGTGACTCAATGAAAGCGGTTCTGTAGAGAGCCAAGCTGCTGGGATCCAAAAAAGCTCTTGATGGTCTTGCTTGATTGAAGGCTAAAACTCAAAGAAACCATAGGAATGGGCACTCCTCCACCGATCTCCTATAAATACTGCTTCCTCTAAACGAACTTTTGATAAGACTCAGAAATCAGACAACCCAAGATTTTGTTTCCTGGTCAACAGCCAGGTCAACGGCCAAGGTCAACAGCCCTGTCCAGTCTAACTTTATGCAATGATGGCAATGTTCCATATCCGCATTATCCAAGAAGGTCAGCACTAGCCATGTGTGGCTGTTGAGCACTAGAAATGTGGGTAGTGTGACCGAGACACTAAATTCTTCACTTAAATCTGTTCATTGTATGTCCACAATAGCCAAACTATGGGAAGAGCCCAGTTGTCCACGGACAGATGACTGGATATAGAAGATGTGGTATACACACACACACACACACACACACACACACACACACACACTGGAATACTACTCAGCCAACAAAAATGAAATCTTGCCATTTGCAACGATGTGGTTGGAATCACAGGGTATTAGGCTAAGCGAAATAAGTAAATCGGAGAAAGAAAATTATCATATGAGCTCACCCATATGTGGAATTTAAGAAACAAAACATAGGCTCATAGAGGAAGAGAGGAAAAAAATAAAACAAGATGAAATCAGAGAGGGAGACAAACCATAAGAGACTCTTAATCATAGGAAAGAAACTGAGGGCTGCTGGAGGGGAGGGGGGTGGGGGGATGGTGTAACTGGATGATGAACTTTTAGGGGGACACGTGATGTAATGAGCACTGGGTATTATATAAGACTGATGAATCAATGACCTCTACCTCTGAAACTAATAATACATCATAGGTTAATTGAGTTTAAATAAAAAAATAAAATACACATAATATAAAAAATAAAATAAATTAAATAGTAAATTAAATAAATCTTTAAAAAATAAATCAGTTCATTGTAATTTTAATTTATATAACCACATGTGGCTAGCGACTGCCATACCAGACAAAAGTCTAGAGGGAAGGTTTCCTATGGCATTGATAGAGGATGAATTTAAATATACTAGAGGGTTGGGGCACCTGGGTGGCTTGGTGGGTTAAGCCTCTGCCTTCGGCTCAGGTCACGATCTCAGGGTCCTGGGATTGAGCCCCGCATCGGGCTCTCTGCTCAGAAGGGAGCCTGCTTCCCCCTCTCTCTCTGCCTGCGTCTCTGCCTGCTTGTGATCTCTCTCTCTCTCTGTCAAATAAATAAATAAAGTCTTTAATAAATAGATAGATAAATAAATAAATAAACTAGAGAAGAGGGGTGTCTGGTGGCTCAGTGGGTTAAGCGTCTGCCTTCAGCTCAGGTCAGGATCCTAGAGTCCTGTAATCGAGCCCCGCATCAGGCTCTCTGCTCAGTTGGGAATCTGTTTCTCCTTCTCTCTCTGCTCCTCTCCAGCCCCCCGGTGTCCCCACTCACGCTTGCACTCTCTGTCTCTCTCTCAAATAAATAAGTAAAATATTTAAACTACACACACACACACACACATATACACACACGCTAGAGGAGAATGATAGAACACAGCCTTAAATGATTAAACAATTAAAGAATTTTCTGGCTAGGGCGTCTGGGTGGCTCAGTTGGTTGGGCGACTGCCTTCGGCTCAGGTCATGATCCTTGAGTTCCGGGACCGAGTCCCACATCGGGCTCCCAGCTCCGCGGGGAGTCTGCTTCTTCCTCTAACCTTCTCTCCTCTCATGCTCTCTCTCACTTTCTCTGTCTCTCAAATAAATAAATAAAATCTTTAAAAAAAAAGAGAATTTTCTGGCTATATTGAACTCAGACCTTGAGAACGGCTGTATTTATGACTTATTTAAATTGTAGATTGTAAAATCACTGCACTCCACTGAGGCAGCTCTTAATTTGTGACAGATCATCAAAGCATCAGCCTATGTGACATTTGTCCCCGTGTTTTTTCATATAGGGAGCATGTATCCATATTATCAAACAGTTATTTCAAATCAGTAATATCTGGGGGGTGGTGATGGAAGGAGGGAGGCAAAAAATAAAAGTCTTATGTTTCCTCCACAATCTAAATTTCCCTGAAGTATGCTTTATTTATGAACTGCTTATGTACTTGGTGGAAAGACAAACAGGGTTGTCTGACCCTGAAGTCTTCGGTTGCTTGGCAACAATCTGATGAGCTCAGAGCCTCCCTTCTCCCAGCAGGAGGGGCTGTGCCCAAATGCAACTTCCTACAAGGCCAACAGGTGCTAGCAAGAGGCTCTCCAGGCAAGTGACGCCCGGCACAGCTGCCACCCAACCTCAGACTGCCTGCTGCCCAAGCAGACATCGTGTCCCAGTTGGCAAGGCCACTGTCATGCTTGCTCTTTAAAAAAGGAAAGCAACCGAGTGGGGGTGGGGGATTTGAGTCCTTTTGGAGTCCAGATCCGCATTAGCCCCAGCTGCCTTGCCTCGAGCGTCCGTCCACACGGTGCTAAGATCAGACACCGCGCGTCCCTTCAACCTCTGCTCTTCTGTCCCGATCTGCCCTGACTCTCAGCGTTGCTCAAGCCCTTCGAAGGACGCAGTTTTCATAAAAAACAATCTGTATTTTCTCCCAAATAGCTGACACCAAGGAAAATCATCCATGAGAACTCAATATATTATCATAAAGAAAGAAATGCACTTTTGAGCTCTGTGGATTACATGGTAAGATTTCGCTGTTAATTTCCTGATTTTGACGGTGCTCGTTTGAGTTTGGCTTAGGTCGGAGAACGTCCTCTTTTGTAGGAATTACAAACTAAAGAATTGAGGAATGATGGAGCACTATGTCGGCAACTTACTCTCAAATGGTTCAGGACAGTTTCTTCTACTCATCTTGAAACATTTCCATACATTTGAAATTATTTCAAAATCAACAACAAAAGAAGTGCATCAAATAAGAGGACAGTGGATTCCCTCCCCTGGAGATAATACTCTCTCTGGTTACACACCTACAGGAGACACATTTCCACCATGTTTGTTTCCTTTGCCTCCTTCCCAGCAGAACCCGGGCTGTGTTTATGGAGCCCAGGCTCTTTTGCAGGGGAGCGGGGGCGGGGGGGGGGGCGACTTGGTTCTGCACAACGAGATGGAAGCTGAGGGTTTGTGGGAAAGTTTTTGCTTTTGCTTTCTTGACCTCCAACTGTTACCCTTACCTTTCTTCCAGCCTGAGAGGTGGAAATGAAGTTGGTAGAGTAGCCTTCATCTTGCGATGTTAAGGATGAAAGCCCTCTGTCCAAGGGCGACAGAGGAGAGAGCTATGGGTCCCTCCCCAATGGCCACACTGGACTACCCAGCTCTGGGTGGTCACACACACACCCCCCCGGCTCTGGACCACACGTCTCTGTGTGCTTGCCATGTGAGAACTGTAAGCCCCTTTCTGTCTCAGCATCGGTGGCCAAGTTTCTAGTTATTTGCAGCAGAAACATTCCTATGCATTTATATAAGTATGTATACACATGTGGGTTTTAAAAATATAAATGGATCAGAGTATGCATATTGGTCTACATATTGCTTTTTAAAATTTTTATTTAATAATCTATCTTAAGGATCTTTCCATGTCGGTCCTGGTAAACGCAGTATTTCAGAGTATGAATAAACCACGACTGATGTGCTCCCCTATTGATCGTTTCTAATTATTAGCCCTTGAAAGTGATACTGCCTAGTATAACCTCATAGTGTATCTTCCCCCGGGTGTCAGTATTTCCGTAAGAGAGCCCTAGAAGAGGACTTGGTGTACTATGTGGGGGGAGGGGCATTTTGTTAGATGCTGACGAATTGCTATCCCAAGACAATACCTTCCAAGTCCTTCCAACAGAGTTCAGAGCCCGTTCACCCACACACTTACGTAAGCAGAATAGTGTCAGCTTTTAAATAAGTAATTTTATATGAGTCTGCAAGTTTCAGACTCCTAGTGAATTTGAGTACCTCTCATGTACTTCAAGGCCATTTGTGTTTCTTTTGACTACTAGTATCCTTTGCACATATTTTTACTTGATTTGCATCCTCTTCCTGTTGATAGACAAGAGGTGGGGTTTTTTTAAGGATTTTATTTATTTGTTTGTTTGTTTGAGAGAGAGCGCATGAGCAGGGGGGAGGGGCAAAGGGAGAGGGAGAAGCAGGCTTACCAATGAGCAGGTAGCTTGACAAGGGGCTGGATCCCAGGACCCCGGCCGGAATCCTGACCCGAGCCAAAGGCAGATGCTTAACCACTGAGCCACCCAGGTGCCCCTATGTAGAAGATTTTTATGTGTTAAGTGGCAGAGAGATAGTCTTTCTATCCTGCAAACAGTCTTTAAGCTAATGTCTGCATTCGCTACCGTGGATCCAAGGCTTGGAGTTTCTTTGGACTTCCCTTTCCAGAACGGCTTCCTTGCCAACATTCCTCTCATCCTCCTGCGCTGAGTGGTGTATCTCTGCCTTCTTCTTAAATCTGATGCCCTTTGCTTTCAATATTCCAGAATCCGCCCCAACCCCACTAAAAATTCTGATTCGTGGATAACACCCTTTCTTCTTTTCTGCTTAGTTAAAGATTTATTCTTTCAAGAAATATATTGTGTATCATTTCAGTTGGATTTTAGGACATAGGGAGGGGAGATAAAGATAAATAGTAACTGTGTCCTCTGCAGAGGAAGCTCGTTCTGCATTTCCCACCAGTCTCTGGGGTCACTGTCAAGGGTAAGCTTTCAAGTCGAGTAGTAAAGGAATAGAACGTCCTCTACCCTCTCCCCCCCACCCCTGCCACCAAAGGAAAGTAGTTCAGATACCAAGAGCTAATGAAAATTTGCGGATTTTTCAGAAAAGAGGAAAGATAAAAGTCATTTATTCCTGAAGGCTAGAGCTTCTATATGTTTAAGTGGCTAATAATAGACTAATAAGTTACAAAAGAAATGTCTTCCCCAGTCGTTTTTAATTAAATCCGAACATCCCTGGGCTGCTGACAGAGGATTCACTGCTTAAATATACAAACGATGTTGAATTTGACATCAGGATTAGAACATCAAAAATTAAAACGAAGCCACATGCCTGAAAGTCTGTGCATGTGTTCAGGAAATGACCTGAGGAGAATTTACACAACGGAGTCTTCATATCTGCGTCTTAGGAAATTTATTTGAATATATAAAAGCACTATTTTTTTTCCAAAAAGATCTTTCCGATACCTCTGGAAGCAGAAACAAGGGCTTCCCCTAGAAATTGTTCCAAAGCCCTGGAAGAGGAGACGGGAACCCTGCTGGGGCTATGGTGCCAAAGTCCCTAGAAGACTAGGGTAAGTCAGCACTGCTGGTTGGTGGTCAGGACAAGGGACGTGGGTCCAGGGACAGAGCATGTCAGAACAGAGGACAGAGAGACACGTGAGAGTAACCTGTACGTCCTCAGACCCCGCCCACACGGGGATGGAGAAGCACTGTGGCTCCATGCATCCGTGAGGGTGGGGGTGGGAGGAAGAAACCGAGGCAGAAGCAGCTGTGAATGACAGGGTGGGGGAGCTGCCAGGAAAGTGTGTGCAAGCACCTGCAGTACGAAACCATGGCCACCCGACGACCCTCACTGCATTAGTCAGGCTCTCCAGGGAACCAAAACCAACGGCATGCCGAAAGAGATATATACAATGAGATTTACTTCAAGGACTGGATTCACCCTATCATGGAAGCTGGTAAGTCCAAGGCTGCAGGGTAGGCCAGCAATCTGGAGACCCAGAGTAGAGCTGATGTCACAGCTCCAGTTCAGAGGTAGGTGGACTACTGGCAGACTTCTTTCTCCTTCAGGGAATCTCAGTCGGTTTACACTTGAATCCTTCAACTGATTGGATGAGGCCCACCACACTGTGGAGTGTTAATTGGCTTTCCTTAAAATCTACTGAGTCAAATGTTTTTTGTTCTGTTTTGTTTGCTTTTAAGTAGGCGCCACACCCAGCGTGGAACCCGGTGAATGCTCCTAAGACCCTGGGGTCAAGACCTGAGCTGAGATCAAGAGTTGAACATTTAACCAACTGAACCACCCAGGAGCACCTACTGTGTTAAATGTTAATGTCATCTAAATGTCTCTCCTTCACAGTGACATGTAGACTAGTGTTTGACCGAATATCTGGATACCATGGCCTAGCAAAGTTGACACATAGAGCCAACCATCACATCAAGCTTTCTCCTGAGTTCTTCCTCAACTGGTCAGGAGGTCTGGGATGATGAGGAGGGCTGGATTTCCTGTGGTTCCAAAGGCAGTGAAGAAATGCCATTTGTTTTGGTCATTTTTGGTTGGGTCTGAGAAGAACCTGCATAAGCACTGGAAATGCATCATGTTGTAAAAAAATTAACATTAGTACCTCATGCCCTATACCATAAGTATGCCCAGTAGGGTAGTCTATACTCAGGTGCTGTTTGGATTCCTGACGAATCCCTCTGTCACCCTCAAGCTTCAGTTCTCACACTTCCAGAGGAGAAAGGGGCCATTCTTTATTTTGTTGTTGTTGTTCTTATTATAAGAAGAAAAGAGGGGTGCCTGGATGGCTCAGTTGTTTAAGCATCTGACTCTTGACTTCAGTTCAGGTCATGGTCTCAGGGTCATGAGATCGAGCCCCACAAAAGGCTCCGTGCTCAGCATGGGAGTCTGCTTGAGATTCTCTCTCTCCCTCTCCCTTTGCACCCACCCCTTGCTCGCTCACTCTCAAATAAATAAATCTTTTTCAAAAAAGAAGAAAAGAAAATATCGAAGCTTTCTATTTTTCCTTTTTCCTAGGGGAGAG
The DNA here is from genome assembly GCA_028533885.1 of Nasua narica. Lineage (NCBI taxonomy): Eukaryota > Metazoa > Chordata > Mammalia > Carnivora > Procyonidae > Nasua > Nasua narica. The sequence continues at coordinate 167,882,064 of CM052800.1, forward strand.
AAAAGATTGATCTTTCCACCAACCTCTGAGCTTTACATTTCTTCTTAATGAAAATACATATCTCTGGGGAAGAAAAAAAATACATTTGTGAGCTTAAAAGTGTGTGATAGAGAGCATCCCAGTAGAAAAATAATTATATGTCATGGAAAAGCTGGTTGAAGGGAAGATGTAAAGTTCACCAGAGCACTGTCTGAGCTTTCAAGGGGACACCAGAACTGGGCCTTTATAATATTTAAGGAAATCACTGGATCTGAATTCTAATTCTGGTTCTGCCACTAACTGATCATGTGACCTTCGGCAAATTGCTTCAACGTTCTGCCCCTCAATTTTCCAAATTCTCCAGACGGAGTTAACAATACATCCTACCTCCCAGAGTGATGGTGCTTATTGATTTTGATAATATATATAAATGTGCAAAGCGCCATGTCAATGTGAATAACTATCATTTCTTTGCAGAGAGACAGTTTTTTTTATGAATAAAATAATATCACAGTTGGGAAGCTAAGGTTTTCATCACTTCCCTGGTAATTTTTATCTTCAATTAATAGGCAGTGGAAACTCTAAGTAAAACTTGCTAAGCCTCCGGAAAAAGCACTTGGAGCCACTCGCCTATAAATTTTATGAACCACGGAAATGTTGATCTTAATTTTTTTTTTTCAAATTTGGAACCAGAAAGAAACAGTAGTGATGTTGAGGGGTTGGAGTTACATGACAGATATATAATCTCTCCAACATTTCTCCCTGTTGGGACCTTTCCTTCTGTTCCAAGTGGGTGGACTCCATCCAAGTGTGAGGCTGTCAGTCACGTGGACCCTCTTTCTCCAATGCAGGCAGGGGTGTGGCCCAGGCTGGCCAATCAGAACGCCCACCTTCCTTGACCCAGCGACTCGCCCAGGAGAGGTCACGTGACCTAAGCTGACTCCTTTGCATTTCTATGGCGCTGATATAAATGCTAAGGAAGAGCGGTCCTCTCTCTTCTTTGGGACTGTGAGCATATTGTCCTTGGCTTCTTAGCAAATGAGTGCGTTGTGTGTTGAATGGTGTCCCCTTCATCTCCAAATTCGTGTCTCCCAGAACCTCAGAATGCAAACTCCATTGGAAATAGGGTTTTTGCAGGTATAACTGATTTAAAATCTTGAGATGAAATCCCCCTGGATTTAAGGCCCACCCTAAATCCAGGGGGCCCTAAGTCCAGTAGCCAGTGTCCTAATAGGAAGAGGAGAAGACACAGCGCCCCGGAGAAGAAGGCAGTGTCCAGATGGAGGACACATCGGAGCGACACAGCTCCGTGCCAGGGAGCACCGGGGATAGCTGGCAGCCACCAGAAGCAAGGAGATGCGGGCACGGTTTCTCCCTCGGAGCCTGCAGAAGACACCTGCTGACTCCTGATTTTTGGCTTCTGGACTTCAGAACTGTGAAAGGATAGATTTCTCTCATTCCAAGCCTCCCAGTTGGTGGCGGTTTATGGCGGCAGTCGTAGGAAGCTACTACAGAGGGTTCCACAGAATTCAAGAAGTTGAATGAATGCCTCAGGTACCCAGCGGCAAGTTTGTAGACCTTTGGCATCCTGCTCCTGTGTCTGCAGCCTCATCTCTGTCAGCCTCAGTGTCTCTCAGTTGAAATAAAATGAGAGAAAACAATCTGGCCAGTTGATGCCAGATATCTTCCCTTTTTCCGAATCACTGTGGCCTAGGAGAAAGTCCGGCACTGTTCGGACCCACCGCTTGTGGGGAAGGGGAATACTCTCAGAAACAGGCAATCTCAGGGATCCTGGATGTTCCAAACGTCATCTACTGTGCTTCGGTCAATTAGCAGATCATTGAGATAGACCCATGGCTTCTAATTCTGTCTGATCATCATAATCCCCTAGGAAACGAATAAAATTGTAGATTGCTGGGTCCCACCCCAAATTTACCTAATTGGAATCTCAACAAGTATGGCCTGGGATTTTTTTTCCCCCAAAAAGTCATTAGGTGATTATGGTAGGAGCCAGTAGGAATAGTGGGGCCATGCTAAATACAGTTGTTGGAGATCTGTCATAGGTGTGACTTGAACTGGGTCTTGGAGAAAGCATAGGATTTTGTTGGCCCGAAAGAGTGAATTCCAAGCCAATTTTTAAAGATTCTATGAGTCCTCATAGATTACATTGTAGTGCGTACGGGCTTTGCAACCTGACTTTGCCATACGGGTTTGTCATCGAAATTATTGTATGCTGTCATTTCATGATAGGTTTAGTGAATCAACTCGTTTCATCTACATTTCAATGAAAATTGTGTAATATCCCTGGGACAAATCAGGGCATTGTGTACCCTTGAATTCAAAGGTTTTAATGCAACACAGTGAATGGCACCCTGTAGTTTACAATGGAAATAACTGACATTCTGTCATAATTTTAAAAAATATCTTAGCCAAAAATCACTCCTCACTTTCTACTTTGGAAAGACATTTTGGCTTCATTCTTATCAAGAGCAATGGTTTGAAACTTAGCCGATACGTCTAACTGAAAGCCTGGATGTACTTTTTCTAAAAATTTGCATGCCAGGGGGAGGAGTTCTCTAAATGTCACTTATGTACTTGCATAAACACGCACACACACACACACACACACACACACACACACACACACAGAGCCAACACTTCCTCAAGGTCCCCATTTAGATTGAAGGACACTGCTAATCAAACTCACTGCTGTCTAACATTTATTAAAACTATGTGCTGTGAATAATATGGCACTGATGGTTTTACAAAAAAAGGTAGACTTGAATGTCCTTTGGAATCTAACCTGTAGGTAACAGAGGACTTAGAATTTGATCTTGCCATAGGGTGAGCCTGGGAGTGAATAGTGGTTGAACACTTTGAATTTGCTTCCTGGACATCAGCTACTGTTCTAAGTGCTTTTGCTAATTCATTTAAACCTCACAACGAATCCACAAGCTAGGTCCTATTATGATTATCCCCATAGAACAGATGAACGAAGTGGAGTACATGGAGATTACTTAATGTCTCCAAGTCACAAAACTCACAAATCATGGTGCCTGGTTTAAGCCAGGCAGTTTGGCTCAAAAGATGTGGTGTCATAAGAAATATATTTGGCCTTTGTCTCTGGATCCTGGCACAGAGCTCCTAAAACCCTTGGAATTTCTGGAGTGATAGGGATGCCTTTTGGTACTTATCATGATCCCCTTTTGACCACATCAGTTTATGCTAAGGAGGCAACTTTGGGTAGAGCCGCTACAGAGCCTTAGGTGGGCCAATCACCAGAAAGACCAAGGTAAGAGAAAGTTCGTACTCTGAGTCCTCTCCACCAACCTCTCCAGGAAGGGAAGGGTGGCCAGAGATTAAGCTCTGTAAAAACTCTTAAATAACAAGGTTTTCTACACTTCCTGGTTGGTGCTGGGAAGGAAGGTGGTGCCCCAGAGGTGGCTCAGACTCTGGGCCCCCCACCTCCCATCTTGCCTTCTACATGTCTTTCATCTCCTGTTCTGAGTTGTATCTCTTATAATAAAGCAGTCGACCTAAGTAAAGTGTTTTTCTGAGTTCTGTGAACTGTTGGGTTTTTTTTTTTTAAAAGGTTTTATTTATTTATTTGCCAGAGAGAGAAACAGCGAGAAAGGGAACACAAGCAGGAGGAGCGGGAGAGGGAGATGCAGGATCCCTGCAGAGCAGGGAACCTGATGCAGGGCTCGATCCCAGGACCCTGGGATCATGACCTGACCGGAAGGCAGCCGCATAACCAATTGAGCCACCCAGGCACCCCTTTGTGAACTGTTGTAATAAATTGTTGAACCCGCAAAGGCAGTCATAAGAACCCCTGGTTTATAGTTGTTGGTCAGAAGTATGAGTAGCCAGGAGCTATAACTGGCAACTGAGATGAATCCTTACATTTGTGGAATCTGATACTAACTCCAGGTAGTTAGTGTCCAGCTTGAATTAAATTGTCGGACCCCCAGTGGGTGTCTGAGAATGGGTTGTTGGTGCTCTCAACTTGTCACCCCTCTTCCGGCGGACATGGTTCACCCTGGGAAAATGGCTGACATCTCCCAAGGAAGTGATAGAGAAAGAAGAGAAGTTAGTCAAGCACAGAACCTTAAAGAGTCTCCCTACTTGGGACTAAACAAAGGGCGAAGGAGACAGAGAAAAGGTCAGAGAGATTGGAGAACTCTGCACCACAGGGTCAGAAAAATCACAGGAACAACACACAGCAAGGGCCAGATGCCTCCAAGACTTCAGGGAGGAGAAGCTCCATGGAAGCCTTTTACTGGACTCCAGGGATATTAGCGACTTTCAGAAGTACAAACTCCTAAAGAGAACCCGACTCAAGATCACCAGTCCAGAGGTTTCGGGTGTGACCAGCAGTGAGGGAATAGAGACAGCAATGATGGGAAGACTTGTTTTTTGGATGGTTTGTTGTTGAAAAGAATGAGAAAGATGTGTAGTGTTAAATGGTAGAAGCTGGACAGCAGGAAAGTATCCTCCAAATTGAGAAGGTACTTTGAGACCAAAAAACAAAGCAAGACCTTAGTCCACAGGTTTTACGGAGGGAGGGGATGAGCAGAGGTCACTGTGGTGAGGACAAAGGGTCTAATATTTAACAGACCTCACGGCACCACGTGTGCCCCAGAGGGGAGGGGGGAAGAAATGATGTTATCTCTATTCGTTATCTAAACAACTTTAGGAAAGATCAGAACAGGCCTTCCCGCATTCTGTCAGGGCACGCATTAACCCCCAAGGGGCAACCAACATACAGCAGCCCCGAGTGGTGCCATCTCGCAGACAAGAACAAGATGGCACACCAAAGATGGAGTCAGGGTTGCCAGCACTCCTACAGGATAGAAACAATAAGTTATTAGCAAAGTATAAAACCTTTGGTTGTATGTTTGCTCATAGGGAAAGCAAAGACATGGTCGGTGCCCAGGTAATTCGCACACGAATGAAAACAATAGCTCACATTTATTTTGTGTTTTCCATACACGAGGCACAATGCTAAGCACTTTATGTGTATGAAATCAACTTATTATTCCCAATAATCCTATTTGAAGTGGTGTTCTTATCATCATCTCAATTATACTGGGGGAAACTGAGGCACAGAAAGTTTAAGTCCCTTGTCCAAAACTGGGCCCTTAAGCTGCTCACTACTGCCCCTAATGATGGGTTTGAAGATCAGATGGAGACAAGACTTTTAGACAGGACTTTTAATTTTAAAACTAAATTCGTAGTAAATGGCATTAATATTCATTAATGATTTCCTGTATTATCCAGGGAATGGGAATGAAAATAAGAGGCGTTAGGAACAAAGCCTTGAAGATTTAGAAGATAAAAGAGCACGTTACAAACAACTCTCTTCCTTACCACTATATCCTCAGCAGCCAGCACCCTATGGCTAAAGGGAATTCCAGTGATATTTGCCAAGAATAAATTACTCCAAGCCACAAATTATGATGATCAAATTGGCAATATTGATTGCTGGTAACACAATTTTTAGTCATGATGAAAAGGAAGAAGTAGTGAGAGAAAAAAGTAGCTATTTTTAAAAAGTACATTCCGTAACTTCTTGTTTACTTTTTTCACATGAAGACTGCTTCTTTTTAAAATCTAAATATAAGGGATATTCCTTACCATCCCTGTCTTCATTTGTCTGGATGGCTATTTAAAAAAATCCCACAGGCTGAGGGGCTTATAGACGACAGAAATTTACTTTCTCTTAGTTCTGGGGGCTGGAAGTCCAAAATCATGGTTCTGGCCATTCGGGGCATCTGGTGAGGACCTGCTGTGTCTTCAGTTGGTGGAAGGGGTCAGGGGTCTCTCTTGGGCCTCTTTTATAAAGGCGCTAATCCCGTCATGAGGACAGAGGTCACCTGCCCGGTGACCTGACCACTCTCAAAGGCCCACCTCCACGTATCATCAGCGCGGAGGTTTGGATTCAAATATGTGGATGTGAGGGGAGGGCACATTCAGACCAAAGCAGTCCCTAAATCTGTTTCTGTTCTTTTCTCTCCATAGGAGTTCTTAGGTTTTGTGTTTGCATGGGTGTATGTGGTATGTGTGTGTGTGTGTGTGTGTGTGTGTGTCTATTTGTTTTTTGTGGGGGTTTTTTTGTGGTTTTTTAATGATCTATGTTGCTGAAACAGCAGAGGGAGCTACAAAGAACAAACTGAGATTGATGCTACTGTACGATGCTTCCCAGGCACAAAATACATGAAAACCAATCACGTCAGTTTTTCATTCCACCAGAAATAGGGAGCGTGAGAGTTGCAGTAGTTAAAAGCAAGGTGCTGGAGCTGAAGCTTTGCTTTTGTGTGTTGAGAGAGCCTAACTCATGCAACAGCACATTCTGGAAGGGACTTGCAGGAACAGTACTCTGACCCTTCCTACTGCATCTCATCCTGGTGGGGAGACAAGCGGGCTGGAGGGCTCTGTGCATGCCTCCAACATTTGCAGGTCTCCTTGGAAGTGGTCAGGTGAGGAAGGGAGTTCAAGGCCACCTGGATCTCCTTTCACTATACTACAGTATAGAGTCCATTTATGGGTAACATAATTCCTGATACACTGGGGGTTAAATCTACCTTTCTATTTGTCCCGTCTGTTTCATATATTTTTGTGATGGTTAATTTCATGTGTCAATTGACTTGGCCATGGGGTACCCATTGGGTCAAACATTATTCTGGGTGTTTCTGCAGCGGTGTTTCCAGATGAGAGTAACATTTTAATTGGTAGAATAAAGCAGATTTCCCTCCACAATGTGGGTGGGCCTCGTCCAATCACTTGAAGGCCTGAATAGAACAAAAAGATCAACCCTCTCCCAAGTAAGAGAGAATGATCCAGCAAACTGCCTTCAGATTTCACCTGCACCATAAGCCTTCCTGGGATTTCCTTAAAAATTGATACAATCAACATTTCAGAACTTAAATAAATAAACTTCAGTTATTTGGAAAAGTATATGCACTATCTCATTCCCTGATTATAATGCTGAATGTAACAACAAGTTGTTACTATCTGCTTATTATTAGTCTTACCAGTCCACTTATTAATTCAAAACCCTCTCTTATTCCAAAAGGAACATAGCCAGTTACACAGGAAATCTTTGAGGAGTAGAAGTCATTGCCTCAATTTTTTGATTGTCCATTTATCAATCCAGACACTAAGTTAATTAAAGACGGTGCATGAGCCTTTTTTTCCCTGCTATATCTGTGAGTTCTCCACATTCTTTTTCTTTCTTTTCTTTTTTTTTTTTAAGTAGGCTTCGTGCCCAGCATGAACCTCAGTGCAGGGTCTGAACTCATGACCTTGAGATCAAGACTTGAGTTGAGATCAAGAGTCAGATGCTTAACCAACAGAGCCACCCAGGTCCCCTTCTGCACTCCTTATCAGTGCCATACCTGCTAATACAGATGGGGCAAGTGCATTGCACTTATTAATATGCTGCAAATATTTGCTCCTGACATCTGTCATTTTGCATAACTATGAATACAAACCACAGACACCATCTGGGATGTCAGAGCAAAGGGGAACGTGCCTGTTTGAAATTCTTGTCCAATTTAATTTCACAGTTTTCAGAAGTCTTGTTTTTCTTCCATGATAATCATAGGGAAAATAATTAACAATTATCCTCAGAGTGATAAAATTACTACAAATTAAGAAGCAGTTATGACTATAATTTACAAATAATTACGTGACAGGAAGGAGCATGAACAGTGCAGAACTAACGAAACAAAATTAATTAAACCGGCTGAGAGATCATTTTGCTTTTTTATTGATTTGTTTTGGTCCCTTAAAGATGTCTTGCTGTCCCCAAGATGCTTTACGGCGCTGAGAACTCTGATTCTGAAAGAAACCCAAAGGGCTTGCTCACAGATGCGTGTGGCAAGTGCTCTGAGCTGCGTGGCCAGGAGCACAGAGCTGGAGGTCTGGAAAGCAGAATGGTCTTAACACAAGATGTTAAGGTCATTGACACGAACATGAACTAGGGGCAAATGTGATGATGTCTAAAGCAGTGCTTCTTTACTGGGGGTTGACCTCAGGAAAACAGCAAAGTGAGCCCTCTGAAAATGATTACTTTTATAAAAGCAACGAGAGACAACTAGTGGAAATTGTCAAAACATCTTTCAACAGTGAGGGAACAAGGAGATATCCATCCGCATGCCAAAAAACCATTCCAGACACAGACCTTCCACTCTTTGCAAAAATGAATTCAAAATGGAGCACGGATCTACATGTAAAGCGTACAATTGTATAACTTACAGAAGATACTATGGGAGGAAACCTCAGGGACCGTGGGTGACTCTGAATGATTGGGAATAAAGCTGCACACACATCCGAGGGCAGATCTGTGGGTAGACGGACGTCTCCAGGTCCTTGGAGTACATCCCAAGGAACGTGCCTGCTGGATCCTGGGGTGAGAGGCTGTTTGGGTCGGAGAGAAACTGCCAGACTGTCTTCAGAGCGGCTGCATCGTTTGGCTCCCGCACCAGCATCCCGGTGCCCCACGTCCCTGTTGGCTTCTGGTCTTGCCATCGTTCTGGGCTGTCACCGTTCTGAAGGGTGTGCACTGGCCTCTCACCACCCTTTGATTTTGCGTCTCCCTGTTGAGGCAGGTGCCCTGATGGGAGGCATCTTTTTATAGCATTATCTGCTATCTGTAGGTCTTCCGTGCAGTGGTCAGATCTTTTGCCCATTTTTCCTTCTTTTATTTCTTTAAAGATTATTTATTTCTTAGAGAGAGAGAAAGAGAATGAGCAGGGGGAAGGGACAGAGGGAGAGGGAGAAGCAGGCTTCCCGAAGATCAGGGAGCACGGTGCGGGGCTCGATCCCAGGACCCTGAGATCATGACCTGAGCCAAAGGCAGACGCTTAACCCACTAAGTCACCCAGATGCCGCTTCTCATTTTCCCCTCTTTTTAAAGAGACTTTATTTTTTTAGGCAGTTTTAGGTTCACAGGATGTAGGTGGCCTTTCAGATTGGCCTCTTTCACTTAGTAAATATGCATTTAAAGTTTCCTCCATGTCGTTTCACGGCTTAATGGCTCATTTATTTTCGGGGCTCAATAACACCACATTGTCTGATGTAATTTCATGTAATGCGCCAAATCTTGACTTAATGTAACATTTTTTCTCGCTTGCTTTTCTGTGTATCCTCTGATTGAATCATCAGAAATTATACTTCTAGCAATTTCATTTCCAATAGATATGATCAAAAAGCAGCATCAGGCGCTTTTGGCAAATGCGAGATCAGAAATACTTTTTGGTAATTTCTAATTTTGAGAACTCTCAGGAGTATTTACGTCTGTGACAACGTTGGGGTAAATTTTTGATACGTTATTTTGACATATAAAGTTTAGCCCATCTAAGAGAAGATTCTCATGGAACATTTTTTTTTTCTAAAAAAGACTTGACTCTTCACACAAATCAATTCTGTGTAAGTCTGAATTCAGTTTTAAATATTAAATTTACACGCTGGCATTTAAAGGTTTTCTCTGACATTTCCTCTAACTTGTGGAGGTGTTTGAAATTGGCTGCCTGATTTTTACACAACTTAAAACACTTGTTTATGCATTCTTTAATTGTATCTTCAATTACAAGGGAAATTTAATTTAAAAATTTTCTTCCTCATTAATAATTGGCTCATCTGAAGCTTCTTACGAAAGTAGTGTTCTTTTCGGTTGAAGGCAATGACCTTTAAATTTAATTTCCAAGCCTGTGGATATTTGCTCTGCTTTGCAGTGTTCCAGCAGTTTTTAAAAATGGGAGATCCAAAACACTCTGAGAATTCTAATAACTTCCTGGTAGGCTTTATTGCAATCCCCATGTTTATGCTTTTCTTTGGTAGTAATTTACCAACATACTTTACAGCCCGAGCACCCGCAGTTCCTGTCCTGGTGCTCAGGCTGGAGAGTTAATATTTGTGCTTGCACTGCACGGATGCCCTGGGGACAGTGGGGGGCGTCCCACCCCAGATTCCTGGCGCCATCCCCCAACGAAGCCACTCTTCTCCCGTGACTGCAGCTGCTGCCAAGGGGGGGGGGGGCGTATTATGACCACCAATCAAGGCCCAGGACCTGGCCCCCTCACGACCCCCCGACTGTCCCCAAAGCATATGTGTGTGTACCTGGCCATCACGTCAAAACTCAGCACCTGGGCCTTGGCATATTTCTGCTGCTCAAAGGCATACTCCACTGTCCCTCCGGACTTCAATGACAAGACACAAATTCACAAATAAAATTATGAACACTTTCAAGATGGAGACAGCAGAGCGTGAAACCACTCGCGCTATGTGAAAGAAACCGGTCACGAAAGACCACTTGTCATGTGATTTCATTTCTCTGAAACCAAGTCACGAGCTTGGGGAGCCAGCCCTGGCTTTCACTTATCCTTGCCCGTGTCCCAGTGGGGCGCCACGTCCCATCAACAGCACCCAAGGCCCACTGGGGATGGTGCGTTCATCCTCGGTTCAGTGTACCCTTGCTCCACCCCTCACCCTGGTTGTCGCTTGGGGCAGTCACCCCTCCTTCTCCATAGGCTCCTGCCTGACACATGTCAGGCGGTCCTCCCCCCAGAAATGGCTGTGCCTCTCTCCTCCACAGGCTTTCAGAACTAGTACTCCGCAATGCCAAGGGGCCCTTCCGATCCCATGGACTCTTCTGATCAATGTCCTCTCACTCTTGCCATCAATAGACATCCTGTTTTGCCAGATAAAGGAGTGGCATTCCATGCATGAATTGGACTACTTTTTCCTTCCTACCCATACCCCTCTATCCTCCCTGCTGGTGGCAGCTTCTGGAAGATAGAGGTGCAGACAACATTCAAAGAGATCACATTCTAATGGTGCAGGGATTGCAGTCTAAAGAATGAAGAGAGGCCTCTTTGGATGATGTGTTGTGGGGTGTTTAAGTCATAACATTCCAAATAGAAAAGCTGACCCCACCAGAAAAGAAATTATTGTTCGCATTTTCCTGTGTAGTCTGCATCAGACTCGCATTTGCAGTCACAGTCAAGGAAGCACAGTACCAATCTTTGAGTCACTGGAAGCTAGGGTTGGCGGGCACCCCGGCGAATCACCCAGCATCCTGAATAACGAAGCAACCAGGATTAAACAAACGACGTGGGGAACTGCAGAGACAAGATCTACGTTGTTTCAATACATACAAGTGCTGACGAGCATGGCATTGCACGTGTTAACATCACTGTTGCCTTTTCTCATGATGCGAGATGTCCCTGTGGTCAGGAATGGGGCACCGATGATAAAGAGCACAAAGAGAGGATCCCTGAGCACCAACAAGAAGAGATGGTGCTTGAACACCACGATGAATTTTCACATGCACTGATTGGACAACGAACACATGCTTCAATGTTTCCTCTCTGACCATTATTCTAATTTTCCATTAACAAATCGCCGTACCTCGGGAGGGTCCCTAAATTTTGTGAGACATTCTTTCCATCAAATTGTCTATATAGACAAGGGACTTCCAAAAAAACATTTGCCCACACCTCATACGTAGGAGGGGTAATGCTGACCTCCCATGAGACTAGAAGCTTCTAGAGAACCGGAATCATGTCTGCGTTGTTTATTCCGTATCCCTCGTACCTCATTGATTTGAGGACCGTCCTATACGTACCAACATCTAGTGACGTTCATGGGTCTCTCTAAAGGATACATTGTACAGAAATTGTTCTGTCAAAAACGGGTGCCATCATCAGGCCTTAGACATTATTTTGTAAAATAGAGAACACTCTACTGGTGTTTGGTATGATTGGACTGGGGGAGCTCTCCTCAGGTCCTGTTAATGGTTTCTAGAACGCCTGCCAGATTTCAGGCGCTCTTACATACATTACTTGGGCCCGCCATGCTCACGATCCTCCCTCCATCTGCATTTCTGTCACCATGTCATTAACAGAGCGAGCGTCAAGAACACTTGAGTTTCCAGGGCACGCGCTGCCCCCGCCCTTGCCTCCGTCTCCTAGGCTATTATGTTTTATTCATAAGTCCCTCAAATGAGTCCAGTCAGCCTCTCACTGCTCGGAGGGTGCCATTCCTTTCCTGCAGCAGCCGATGCCATTCACCTGGGGATTAGAATGGCGGCTATTTCCTTGCTTCCGTTGCCACGACAGCCAGTAGCCTAAGTACTAATCTTCAGGCGATGAAATAGCATCATTTGTGAAAATGATTATTGGCAGGGAAGCTACGCGGCCCTGCAAAAATTGGTTGAGGTTATGTTTGCAAATGAGCCCCAGAATGTCCTTTATAGACAGTGAGTCATTGCTTCTGGAAGGGCCCCGAGTCAGATCCCGAGTCTCTCTGCAGCCCGAGACTCCGGGCAAATCTCCCCACGTCGGTCTCAGAGCTGGGTGGCCGTCTGAACGGCCTGAGTCTAGAGAGTGGATTTCGTTTGGCATAGTCTGGAAGTTCCCGGCAACTTAGAACACCCTTGTTGAAGCCCCACCAGGTAAAAATTGCCCAGACTTCGCTGAAGAATCACCAACAGGCTTGTCAACGCCACGGCAGTGCTCTGTAGGACAAGTTCATCCAGTGTAGAAAGTCAGACGAGAGACTGTCAGAAATGTGGTGTGCAAACGTCAGATGGAAGGTTCTACTAATCCAGAAAGGTCTGAATAAAACACTACCGATTCTATAATTCATCCTTTGTGTCATAATTCACAGCCAGCCTTCCAGGTAAATTGCACTTCAACTAGAATTTAGAAATTCTTGCAGAATACCTGTAGTTCCCATGGTTACCCAGGAGCCACGACCCTTTCTTCTATAAACGACCTGTATTGAGTGTCCACCAGCTGGCAAATGCATAAATAGAATGTGTCTATTCACACAACAGAATGGTATTCATTTGGTAATAAAAATGAATGAAACACTGATTCGTGCTACAAGGTGGGTGAACCTTGAAAACATTACGTTCAGGGCAAGAAGTCAGTCACAAAAGATGACAGATTGTATGATTTCATTTCTTTTTTTTTTTTTTAAAGATTTGATTTATTTGACAGAGAGAGATCACAAGTAGGCAGAGAGGCAGGCAGAGAGAGAGGGGGAAGCAGGCTCCCTCCCTGGGCCACCCAGGCGCCTTGTATGATTTCGTTTCTATGAAATGTCCAGAATGGACAAATCTATATAGACAGGAAGTAGATTTATGGTGGTTGAGGGCTTGAGCTGGGGAGTGGGGGTGGGGTGGGGGGAACGGGGAGCAAAATGAGTACAAGCTTCCTTTTAGAAAGGACAGAAACATTCCAAAGTCAGATTATGGTGAACATATCACAAAAACGTTGAAGCATAGACTTTACATGGATGGATTGTAGGTTATGCGAGTCCTATCAAGAGAGACAGAAAAGTTTTTCATATTTGGGTTTTAAAGCATCCATGGCTTCTTACAGATTATAATTTACCTCTTAAAAAGTAGAAGACTCTTGGGGTGCCTGGGTAGCTCAGTGGGTTAAAGCCTCTGCCTTCGGCTGAGGTCATGATACCAGGGTTCTGGGATCGAGCCCCGCATCGGGCTCTCTGCTCAGCAGGGAGCCTGCTTCCCCCTCTCTCTCTGCCTGCCTCTCTGCCTCCTTGTGATCTCTCTCTCTCTCTCTGTCAAATAAATAACATCTTTAAAAAAAAAATAGTAGAAGACTCTCACTTCAGAACTGGGTCGTTCAGATCAATAACTTTGGGTCAAGACCAGGCTCGCAATACTGAACGGGACATTTAAGAAGGGCAAGGTGATAAATAGCCGGCTTCTCAAGCTCTCCTCCTAACTTTACTACTGTTGTTCCCTGACAAGTTGTCCAATTCTGAAGTGGGTTTCTGAGGAGAGCTGGTAGAGCACCGGGGGGGAGGGGAAGGTGAACCGCGGGGGACGTGTGCCTGGAAACAAGCTTGGAAATCCAGCTGAAAGCTGGCGGGTCCACAAGATTTATGACTCATGAGAAAATACGCGAACTCCACTGTAAATTGATACGACACCGAACTGAGCGCCATCTTCTTACGTAACACGGTTTAAACTGCCAGGCACAGTCTTTGGGGAGAATTAATTGCAGCGTGTTAAATTTAAATGGCCTCTCCAGTGACTTGATGGAGGCCTTTCGGAAGCTGCACAAAACGGTCTCCCGCCATCTTGCCGGAGAGACGGAAGAGGTCCTCCAACGCGCGCCTTCGCCAAAACAAGGGAAGAGAGCCGAACAAATGAACTCGCAGAGACCGTAAGAAAGTGGTGGGATTTGGGGGCCTGCAATTTAACTTCATTTAAGCCACTAGGACATGTACAAAGCATTATAAGCCTTTAATTATGAAAGCCTGATGGGGCTGTTAAGTCTTTTGAGCATAATCTTAAAAGGTTACAAATGAAGAATATTGCTAGTGGGGCGTGTGGGTGGCTCAGTCGGTTGAGTCTCCCATGCTTGATTTTGGCTCAGGTTGTGATCTCAGGGTCCTGAGATCGAGGCAGGTGTCAGGCTCCACACTCAGTGGGGAGACTGCTTGAGATCTTCTCTCTCTCTCTCTCCCTCTCTCTCTCTCTCTCTCTCTGCCCCTCCCCTCTCCCACTTGCTCTCTCTCTCTCTCTGACATAAATATATTTTGTTTTAAGAATATTGCTAGTGAGTGAAGGGGAGTGGGAGGTAAAGGCTTCCAGTTATAGAATGAATAAGTTATGGGGATAAAAGGTACAGCATAGGGAACATAGTCAATGGTACTGTAATACTACTATTAAAAAAAATATTGTCAGTAAATGTCTTTCTCAATATATCTAATTTTTTCTTGTGTTTCTCTAATGAAAATCGCAGCATTTGAAATTGCTTCTTGAAGTAGTTGGAGCTCCAGCCATCTTTCAGGAATCTCCATTATCCAAGCAGTGTTTGACTTCTGATCCAAGGTCAGTTGGGCATGAGCCCTCTATGTGATGAGCCACTTAAGATTAGTGAAGAGCTAACATCCTCCCCACTTTTTTGTTTGTTTTGGTTCACTTTTGGGAGGACTTCTGTTCTCTTTTTAGAATGACTCTGTGCCTCGTCTTGCTATCTTACTTCCTCTTATGACACTCAAGAGTCATAGGAGTACCAGCGCTGCCTAAATCAGAAAGGGCCTGCGTGGAACCTTCTGCCTGCTTATTTTTCCCTCTGAATCAGCAGGTGTTTTGAATAATGACCTAAGGTCTATTTTTATCCATGCATTCCCTCTGCATTTTGAATTCATGACGTAGGTCTTAGTATTTGATATTCTGTATTTCAAATTCTCACCTTCTGTAGTTTGGTCCTAAGTTACGAAGCACTAGATGGAGTCATTTAGTGGGACAGTCTCCCTTCTGTATATACTACCTCTGACTAGAAATTCCAGAGTTGTTCTTCACAGATTTGTGTTCCTTCCACCCTGACTTGATTATATTTTAAAGAGTGTTTTCAGACCCAAGGAATACGGGGTCTCCAAGATTCAAAGGACACTAGACTTCTTCTGGGTCTCTTGGATTCCTCCTGTCCGCAGCCTCTCCTTGTCTTCTGACTCTTTTTTTTTTTTTTTAAACTGGTCATAAAATTAAAAATATACTCATTATTCTTTGCCCTAGGAGATTTTATGTTCTCTATTCTTAATTCAGAAAATGAGTTGATCTAAAACCATTTATTCTAAACCTTGACTCATTAAACAAACTTCTAATCTAATTTGATCTTTTTGGTGGATCTATTCATACCAGGTACATTTGTAGATTAGTTTTTCCTTGTTAGTTAATAAATGGGCTGTCTTGTTAGTTTTAATTAAAATTTAGGAAATGGATAAAGAAGATAAGAAGGATAGTGATGAGATAAAAAGACCAGATGACTAAAAAAATCAATTCTGACTTGGGCATTCTCAAGTTCTCTAAAATTCTATAGAGGAGGTGAGTGGAATGTTTCATGTTTTTAAAGCAACCCTTATTCAAAAAGCTGGTTATTTGTTTTTTATAATAATTATAATATATTTCATAATCCGTTTAATTCACCCATTTAAAGTATATGATTTAGTGGTTTTCAAATATGCACAGAATTGTGCAACCATCACTAAATAATTTTGAACATTTCATCACCCCAAAAGAAACCCCACGTACATTAGCCATCATTCTCCATTTCCTATCCCCTAGGAACCCCCACCCCCAGCTCCAGATGCCAATCTACGTGGTGTCTCAATGGATTTGACTATTCTGCACATTTCATTTAAATAGAATAATTTAATATGTGATCCTTTGTGATGGACTTCTTTCACTGAGCCTAATGTTTTCAAGGTTCATTCATGTTGTAGTATGTGTCAGTACTTTATTTCTTTTTATTTCTGAATAATATTCCATGTATGGACATACCACATTTTATTAATCCATTCGCCAATTGACAGTCATTGGGTTGTTAAAACTTTTTGGCCATTATTATGATGCTGCTACGAACATTTGTGTACAAGTCCCTTAGGTACATACAGTAGTCCCCCCTTACCCACTCGAGATTTGTTCCAAGACCCCAGTGGATGCCTGAAACCATGGATGTACCAAACCTATATATGCTCTCTTTTTTCTAGCACATACATACCTATGGTAAAGTTTACTTTATAAATTTGGCACAGTAATATATTTATGACAACTAATGATAAAGTAGAAAATTAGAGAAATATACTGTAATAAAAGTTATGTGAATGTGGTCTGTCATCACACTTTCAAAATATCTTATCCCGTACTCACCCTTCTTTTTCTCATGATGACCTGAGATGATAAAATGCGTACGTGATAAGATGAAGGGAGGTGAATGACATTGACGTTGTGACCTAGTGCTAGGGTAGTATTCACGTCCTGACACTTAGTCAGAAGGTGGATCATGTCCTTCTAGGCCGCTATTGACCTTGGGTGACTCAAACTGTGGAAAAGAGGGCACTACTGTACCTTAATGTGGAATTGCTGGGTAATATGGTAACTTTCTGTTTATCTTTTGAGGACTTACCAGACTGTGTTCCGAGTGGCTGCACCATTTTACATTCCCTCCAGTAGTTGTAGGAGGGCTCCAGTTTTTCTTTTTTGCCAACATTTGTTACTACTTCTTTTTCAAGATAGCCATCCCAGGAAGCCATCGCAGTAAGTATAATGAGGCAGTATCTCATTGTATCTATTTTTAATGTTGTGCTAAGTAAGTGGACCGTTATAGGTAAAAAAGAGGACTTTGCCTATTATGGTTACCTTTGTCGTCTGATAGACTTGATGTTTCCTGTGCTGATTCCACTGTCTTTTAAGATGAACATTTTTCAATCTTTTTTTTTTTTTTCCCTAACCTATGTTGCACTTGGAGAAATATTGAAAGCTCACGATATCCTGAAGTTCTCATATACGTCCTGGGATGAGAATCATCTTAACCAATTATTTGAAGCTTTCTGATTTTAGAGAGCAGAAAAATACAGTTGCTAAGTTTATATTTGGCCAGTTATCAATAGCAGTAAACATAATTTCATCAAATAAAGAATATTTAACCCTCAAAACAGTAGAAGACCTGTTTCAGGCTAAAAGACAGTCTTTTCCCATTTTACCTGCACACCCAACAACACACACACGTACTACCATAATTGTCCTTATTGAAAAACCCTTTAAGACCTCTGGTGAGGACTTACACTGGAATAACGTTGTTGATACTCTCACAGGCAAGTGGCCTTCTCTGCCAAGCATACTCCCCTGGAGGTGTGTGAATGAACAGCACCATGGAGAAAGGGATGTTGCCTGAGTCTGAGTGGAGAATGTTCTGGTAGCCACCTTCATACTTCTTCAAGTAGCTCTGTGTCAAAACTACGAGCCCCATTTGTCCTCATAGACTGAGTATAAAATAATCTTTCTTTGATGAAGACCAAAACCATTAGATGAAAGGTTGGTGGGAAACTTGGTAATGGAGGTGTCAGTCTACCAGTGTGGCACATACTGATCAATCTGGACTTTGTAAAGGCAGGACAACAAGCCATTAGGTATCACGTGATGTGATGCCAACAGAAGGACACAGCCCCTAATGGAAGAGATTCTTGAGCTTAAATGTGAACCTGAGCTTGTCATTTAGATCTCTAGGTCTAACTATAAAATTATAAGGAAGGAAGGAAGGAAAGAAGGAAGGAGGGGAGGGAGGGAGGGGAAAGGAAAGGAGAAGGAAAGAAGGAAGGAGGGAAGGAAAGGAAGGAAGGAGAAGGAAGGAAGGAAGGAAGGAAGGAAAGGAAGGAAGGAAGAATACCACAAGGACACAATCAGCAGTACAGATGTGGGAGAGTCTACAGACAATGGACTCATTCTCTTTTATATACAGTCACATATAGAAAAGGGATTGTGTGAGAATAAAGGATATTTAAGAGACATGGCAACCTGGTGTAATTTGTGATACTTGTCTGGATCCTGATTCAAACAAATAACTTGCAAGAAAGACATTTTTAAAGTAAAGTGGGGCATTTCATATATGCCCTGGATATTAGATTATGTTAAGGAATAGATTTTTATTGGAGGTATAATCAACACACAACCTTATGGAGTTTCAGATATGCAGCACATTAATTCAATACTTGTATATATTGTGAGGTGATTGGCGCATTAAGTTTAGTTAACATCTGTTACCACACATAGTTATGGAATTTTTTTCCACTAAGAAGTGGTTATTAATCTTCTCAAGTGATAAAGGTCAGAGTGGTTATGTTTTTAAAAAGCGCTTATTAATTATCACTCAGACATGCACACTGAAGTGTTTATAAGAGACATGTTATCTGAGATCTGCTTCAAAATGCTCAAGAAAAGGAAAGGAAGGAAATATATTGGAGAGATAAGGACATAAGATGGGGATTATTTTGACAATTGTTGAAACTGCACAATGGATACATGTGGACTCATTATACTATTCTCCTTCCTGTTGCATATGTTTGAAAGTTTCCATAATAAATAAGTTAAATAATAAAATAAACTTTCCTCCTTGGAACTAGAGATAGATTAAAATTTGAAAGTCCATGGTTTATTAGGGGGAAAAAATGAATGGGAGGAATAGCATAAATTTCTCTATACATTATTCTTCTGCATTGCTTTGGGAGATAGTCTGATGCCAACGAACAGATTCAAATATGATAGGAACTCAAGACTCTACAAGTCACCAAAAGACTAAAGTAAAACAAAATTCCCCCTCTGATTAAATGGAAGACAACGTATAGACATTCCCAGGGATCAAGCCAGGAAAAAGAAGTCATAACTGAGAGCCCAGTCAACACCAACTACATAGCCAAATGGGGACAAGGGAAGTATAATTTAAATCTTGGAATCAGAAAGTTAAAATGTTTTTAGGTGATTCTTTTTTCACTGTTGATCCCCTCCTCCTGCTACTTCAGACGAGGACATTTTCTGCTCAAGGCAGGAGTTATAATTTCAGTTGAGTTGAGTCTATGGCCTTGACCTCCGACATGCATAGGCCCTGGAATTCAATCCCATTCCCCTGGTAGGGAGCAAATAACTTGCAGTAGGTCCAATAACCTCTTTGCAGCTGGCTTCCCCTACCAGAGTAGGCTGTAATCAGAAGCCAGCCCTACTAATCCCTACTAACACCCGATTGCTTGCTTGGACGCTGCTTAAGGGAGGTGGTTCAGCCACGTGGAAGAACTCACACAAGTGCGGACGAGATCAACTGTGCTAATTGAACCAACTGGGCTACCAGTTAAGCTAGCACACTTAGCTGGTTCAACCAACTAAGAGACTCTAAGCCCGCCCTCTAGATCAGTGCTGTCTCATAAATATACAGGAGCCACAAATGTCATTTTAAATTTTCTAGTAGGCACATTTGAAAAAATAAAAAGAAATAAGTAAAATTATAATATGTTTTATTTAACCCAATATAGCCAAAATATTATCACTGCTTCATCTAATCAATATAAAAAACCAAATACTGAGGTATTTTACATTTCTTTTTAATACTAGGTCTTCAAAATCTGATGTGTATTTATACTTTCGGCACATCTCATAGTTGGGACCAGCCACATTACAACTGCTCAACAGCCGCATGAAGCTATTGGCTACCATATTGGACAGCACAGTTCTAAAGGATCGATGGTGGAATTGTACAGATATCAACTAGAGAGACTGTGGCGGTGCACAAGTACAAATGAAATATTTTTATTAGGAAGGAAAAATATTCAGTATTAAATTCTTACATGAACACAAGTGAATACCTTTGTCTTGTGGATAGTGAGATGAATTGGCTGCCTCTAGAAGTGAGCTAAGGCTTCTTCTCTTTGGTCTGAGGACTGCGCGTTGAGTCTAAAAACCTCAGGAACATTGAAACTTGTTCATACAGGCTTGGGAATGTGAGTCATGGTATATATGTGATGTGTAAGTGGAAAAAGAACTAGTAATCTCTACACAATTGGTTTTTTGTTTTTTTTTTTCCTTAAGGTTTGGTCTTCACTTTATTAAGAATATAGTCTGGCAAAGGAGGCAGAGCCAAACCTGACAGAAAGTGACTTGACCACGAGGCCATAGAGGCAGTGGCAAGGCTGGCACCAGAACCCTTACCTCCTCTGCCAGCTCCACAGGGATCCGTATTTTTGTCAGAAATGGGAAGTTGGAGTGTCGCTCAGGAGACAGGACCATCAAGGAGGCTGGCTTCTTGTTTTTGTTCAAGTAGGCTTCCAGGGTCCCGTCTCCAAATAGTCCTGTTTGCATGCTCACGGACCCCTTTCCATGGCGCATCCCCATTCGTACACTCCTCACCACATCTCGGTGAGCACTCTAGAGCTGAGGGCTGAGGAACCCCTTCTCTTTCTCCTCCATCCTTTGCCTCTCCACACGTGCCTCTGAGACGGCTCACACGAGACCATCATGAAAGAGGAATCTGGGGAGAGTGAAAAGAGGCAGTGCTTTCTCCAAAGACCCTGAAACAACTCTGGTCCTCCTGGGTCTGGCTGAGAAGCTTCTGGTGGAAAGGGTGAGAGATTTAGCTTTGATCTCCAAGGTCCTCATGTTGACATCCTGGGGGTGGTTTGTCTTCTTTGGCCATTGGGGCTGTGGTTTACTAGTCCCAGCTGGCTTTGGGGGTGCTTCGACCTCTATGGCTGCTGTTCCTCTCCAGATAGGGTCATGTTCACACATAGAGCCATGTGAGCAGCCCTCTGCTTGTCACAACCCCGACCACATGGTGCTTCAGTCTCCCTCCCCATGCAACACCCACCATTGCTTCCATAGCTCCTTCTGCAGTCTCCCAGGTCACGGCCTGACAATTTTTAAGAGAGAACTAGACCAAAACAATTACCTAAGTTGCTTAGTTTAATAACATTACAAGGGGCTCCTGGGTGGCTCAGTTTGTTGAGTGTGGGACTCTTGATCTTAGCTCAGGTCTTGATCTTAGGATCATGAGTTCAAGCCCTACATTGGGCTCCAGGCTGGGCGTGGAGCCTACTTAATAATAATAATAATAATAATAATAATAATAATAATAGTAATAGTAATAAAGTCACAGAGCCCAAACTCTGGGTAAGAACCAGGCTCTACCTGGAAAGTTACAAGGCACAGATATACCCTCATAGAAGTCGGTTCATCTCTTTTAGTTATATTAAATTCACAACCATCCCCTTCTCCTGCTGCCCACCTCCCATCACTTCTGTGCCACCTCTGTGTACACCGTTAGTCTCCAACAATTGTGTTTTACACGCCACATTGCGTGCCTGGATTCCCATCCACTGAGAGGGAGGAAAAGACATTCACCTCTCTTCCAGGAAGAGTGGGGCACCACGTCACACCATTGCCTAAGAATATGGAAAGACCCCACAATTCCAACCTGAGGTCAAGAAAGTATGTGTGCCAATTAAATTCAATCTACCCAAGCTGCTAGCAGTAACACTCTGATGACCACAGCCTACCAACCCATTAAGTCTACAGAATAATGCCCACTCTCCTTCAGGAAGCTTGGGTGCTTCCATGATGTGGCCATTGGCTTCCCCCATACCCAGTGATCCAAAAGACAGCAAGGAGAAAATCATGGTGCCTTTTTTTAACCTAGTCTTGGAAGCCCCACATGGTCAGTTTTACCACACTCTATTCATTAGAAGTGAGTCACTAAGTCTGGCCCCATTCCACACTCAAAGAGAGGAAAATTAGACTCTAATTCTTGAAGGAAGAAGTGTCAAAGAATCGAAGGATATATTTTGAAACCACTAAAACATGTGTTGGTTATACCCCTTTTTGGGGGCTGCTCCTAACTGTCACACACCCACCCTCTACTGAGAAGTTCTGCAGCATTGCCTCCAAGTGGTTCCTGCCTCAAAAGTTATTTTCCCTCCAGCTATATGAGTGTCTCCAGACACAGACCCTTCCAACAGTCTAAGTCACTGCTTTTGAAACTTCAGCTTTTGACCCATTAGGGGACCTTGGCCAGTTTTTAAAAAATAGATGAGATAAGAAAATATATACATGTATTTCACATGTCAGGATAGGTTTCATGAAGCATTTCTTTCAGTCAGTCAGTCTTCACTCACGTAAATATTTTTCGAAGACCTCCAGTGTGCCGGGCACCATTTTTGACATTTGTGGTCCATAAGTGAACAAAGAAAGATCCTGTGTTCTAGGGGCTTACAGTCTAGTGAAAAGATTCAGACCATAAAAATAAACATGATAAAAGCAATTATTTAGTATGACCCAAGGTTTGATAGAAAAAGGAAAAGTAGAGTGGCATAAGGGGATTCAAGGTGGGGGGTTAGTTTCAATTACAAATAAGGGAAATAGACATCCTTGAGAAAGTGATGAATAAATATGTGTGCATATTTAAGTGCATACTTAGGCCTCTGTGTGTCTGTGTGTGTGTACACTAAATCTCCTATAAAATTAATTTCTAACCATGAATCATGAAATCTAAAAAACTCTGCTGCTAGCCGCAGTGTGGTCCAGACACAATGGGAAGGAAAAAGGCAAAGAGAAGAGGAAGAGGAACCTATTTTCCCCTCAATTTGGGGGCCAGAGCTAGTACCTGTTTGATGAGGAATGAGGATGGGGTCATCTTTCAAAACCAGCCCTGGGCTGGTGTGAAGAACCACCTCAAAAGAGATTTTACACCTTTTTAACCTGGCTAAACCCATGCCTTTTAGTTAAAAACCTGTCTCAAGCTTTACCAAGCTCATTAGTAAGGTCATACATGCAATAGGCTAAAATGTAGGTCGAATAAACCCTGTTGTGTTGAAGAAGCATGGAAGGGTTCCAAATCCCGATGAGGTGGGAGTTACGTAAAGGCATGGATCCCGGGGAATTTTCTGGAAGGAGCAGTGGGGAAGACTGCATGGGGAGAAAGGATTTCAACAGAGAAAGAAAGCATATGCAAAGTCCTAGAAGGGAGATGTATAGCATAGCAAGAATGCAAGTACTATGATTTTAAATTATGGGATGGTAAAATGGTGAGGTCAGAGCCAGTCTGACTTTAAAACCTATGTCAAGAAATTTGGACTTCATCTTTATACTGGGGGTACGTGTCCACAAATGCTTACTGAGAGGGATGTGCTGTCAAACACATGTAGGATGTAGGGACCACAGATATAGAAGATGAACTGGAAGGATCCCAGGGTGTCATTCCTCCAAAGTGCCTGGTAGGTATGATTCCAGCTCTGGGAAGAGGAGATCCAACCAAGGCTTTGTTCCCAGCTGAGGCCCACACCAGGAGCCACCAGGCACAATGGGCTCAATGATGCAGAGACTATGTGAGTGGATATCATGGCTGCCATCCCAACTCCGGCCCCCACAGAGGGCTTTCCAGGAAACGGAGGCACCCCGATGGTCCAAGATACAAAGGATTGAAATAGGAAGTCCCGATAGTACCCCCAGGAGGGAAGCCAGCAGGGCTATTTGACAATACTCAAAGTTCAGGGAGCCTCATACTGTGGCTACTGTTCAAGGACAAGTTTGTGCCGAGAAACAGCGTAAGGCTTCTTCACAAATGTAGAGTTTGACCTTGAACTCTATCTTTTCCTAATAGGCCTACTGCTAACCATTGTACAGGCTGTTGTCATGGTTACTCATGGTTAGACATTCGTTGTGATAATGAAGGGTTTTTGGCTGCCCAGGCTGTACTGCTGGGAGAGAGTGTTTTTTCATATTAAAACCACTCCTACTCACTTGATGACCTCTCTCCACGAGAGCACTTCAAGCTATGAAAAGACTATTCAACTTTATGTGTTACTTGTGTTTTGTGACTGCATTGCTTGATGAGACCCCTTTGATAATACATATTTCTTCATTTGAGGACCTGCTTTGTATTAAGTTTTCCTCCTTTTTATTAGGTTTACTATTTACTTTTCTCTTAGCTTTAAATTAAGAAGAGGTAGGATAGGATTTTGCATTCATGCTTTGTTTATTGGTGCATTCCCTTTTTAACAATCTGCTCTGTGTACAATTTTCAGCCTATTTTAATCTTTTAATCTTTTACCACCCTCATCTCTGCCACCACATAATTAACTGCTGTCAATTACACAATGACTTCTTTAAATGTCAGCCTTATTCGGAATACAATTCAAGTAAAACCTAACCAATGAATAATACAAGAATTAGGTATTGTAGTTTTATAAATATTCATTTTGCTTATAATGTAAAGACATTAGGCACTTACTTTACTGTTAGCCCATGACTCGTTATTAGATGGAATAATGGAAACCCATGACTGTTGGTACTTGTACTAGCTAAATATGAGGGTAGCAGCATAGTTTCCAGAGAAGAGGACCTCAGAAAACCTTTACACTACCCCGGTTTCACTGAAGTCCTTAGAATTTGTTTAGACTAGGGGCGCCTGTGTGGCTCAGTTGGTTAGGCGTCTGCCTTCGGCTCAGGTCACGATCCCAGGGTCCTGGGATCAAGCCCTGAGTCGGGCTCCCTGCTTAGTGGCGAGTCTGCTTCTCCCTCTCCCTTTGTCCCCCAGCCTATGCTCTCTCTCTCTATCTCAAATAAATAAATAAAATCTTAAAAAAAATTTGTTTAGATTAGCATGTGATAGTAGAGGAAAAATCAAAACCTACTTAGGAGGTTAAGTCAGCAGAATTATGTTGTATTAAATTTGGAAGATGAAGACAAGCAATAGATTGGGGTTGACACCCAGGTTCCCACTTGTGCACTGGCGTGATGGCTCCAGTCGGTGAACTAAGGAACAATGGAACAGGGCCAGCTTTGAGCAAGAAGACAATACATTCAGTCTTGGACATGTTGAGCTTGTGAAATTTTTGAGACATTCAAGTGAAGAAGTAAAGTATGGAAGATCTAGAATGGAGAGAAGAAGTTTGGAGACGTCAACCCGGAAGCCATTAGTGTACAGATAGTGTGACTGGAGCTGTAGGCAGAGCGGAGGTTTACCAAGGAGGGTATAGAGGAGGAACAGAGTCTAGGACAAAGCACTAAAGAATTCTGATACTTAGAGGCCAAAGGATGAAAGTTTTAAGAAGAAAATTAATTGCTACTGTGCTCAGTAATCAGGTAAAACAAGCATGGAATGATACCAAGGGCACTGGAGACCTTCCCTGATGTGGTGGGAGTGGGCTAAATAATGAAATGAAGAAAGAGAACACATAAGTCTCTACACACGTACCAAAATTTGGTTAGAAAGGAGAAAAGAGAAACATGGTGGTTGTTGGAGGGAGTGTTGATCAAGGCGTAACTTTTTGTCTGGTTGTGCTTTAAGACGGGAGAACATGTCATGGAAAGAATCCAGTTGAAAGGGGGAGGTTGAAGAAGAGCAAAGGGATCATTGGAGAAGTTGTAGGACCACAGGTCAGGAAGGAAGCATACCTCCTATATAACAGAGTATGAGAGGGTCCATTCAGGTGCCAGGTAGTTAATTTAGAGCAAGTTGAGAGAGGTCTTGGTGGATGACTTCAATTTACTCGAAGAAGTTGAGGTGAAGAAAGGAGGTGTAGGGATGAGAGGTTTGAGGAAAGCAGGAAATTTCAAAGTCATCGCTGAGTGGAGAGGAAAAGGGAATAAACTGGGAGACATTAAGACCTCCAGGGAGTGCTGAGAGTCTATGTGAAGTTAGCGACATTAATTTAGAAATACCCCTTTTCGCCGCCCTAATGGAAAGACTGCCAAAAGTTTATTGAATAATGTTGGCATCTTTTTGACAATTACTCTTAACAAAAGCGTCATATCAATTGTTTTCTCCCAGCCACATTTTATTGTCTGTATTTCTCTTTCATCACTCTCAAACATCAAGGGCAAATCCACGAGGAAGAGTTAAAGTAATGGAATCTAATTATTATTTTTGTTTCTTGACACTTAAAACTACATATACTGGAGCAGCTGAAAAGCTAATTCTTGAAGCCTGCAGAGATACTAATCTCAGAATTAGTATTTGGAATGCTGGTGAGGGGACATGGATAAAACCATAGCCTGAAAACAACAGCCTTGCAAGATGGATGGGGGCGGGGGTGGCAAAAGAAATGCAGAATTAATTAAGTCACGAGGGGTAAAGAAAGTTATTAAGATGCAACTAAGGAAATAGTATGCAAAACCAAGCTCAGTAAACTAAATAAACCTGGGGATTTGAGTTTCCAAAAGCCAAGTAAATATGTCACCTTGAAAAGGATTGTATGAGACACACAGTAAAGGGCAGTGGGAGGCCAACCAAACGCTGAGATGTTGAGAAAGGCACCTAAATCCTAAATGCTGAAGACAAACACTCTGGGAGGAATAGGAATATAAAGGAACAAAGTTATATTGAAGATCTTTAATTTCTTAAATATCTTACATCTACCAATATCTTAAATTAATGAAGATCTTAAAATATGAATGAAGACCTTAAGATATTAGGTCTAAGAAATTAAAAATCTTCAATGTACCAACATTGATTTTATTATCTGGCATCTCACTTTCAGGAAGTTTCTATCTCCTGGAGTCCGGGGGAGAGAAGCAGCAAGTACTCTTTTTCCAGGTGTTTCCATTATGAACAGTATTGTGTCAGTGGCTTTCTTGTTTATGGTTAGGCAAGTCTTACAATGGGCTAGTCATTTCCATCTTTTTTCTTTATTTTTTTATTTTATTTTAACAGAGAGAGAACACAAGCAGGCAGAGAGGCAGGCAGAGGCAGAGAGAGGAGCAGGCTCCCCGCTGAGCAAGGAGCCCGACGTGGGACTCGATCCCAGGACATTGGGACCACAACCCAAGCCAAAGGCAGCTGCTCAACCAACTGAGCCACCCAGGCGTCCCAGTCATTTCCATCTTGAGCTTTGTTCCTCCCTCTGTGTGCTCTACTGAGAGATGACCCTTCTCTTCATATTACTTGTCTTTGTCCTTGTATATTTGTCCGAGGAAAGTCTACACAAAAGACCAGCATCCAGTCCAGGGGGTTCCCTTACCCTCCACTCAGTGGTCCAGGCCAGCAGCCTGCCCAGACTCAGCTCCGCCATCTCCTTCCCCACCCACCCAACCAATCCGTCCACCAGCCCGAAAAGCTCTACCTCCAAAATATCTTCCAAATCCATGTGCCTCTTCTTCTGTGTCACTATTTCCAACCTTGGACTACCATTGTTTCTCTCACAAGTGACGACAGTTGACTTCAGATTGGCTTCCCTGATTCAGTTTGTTACTCTCACCCTTCGCTCTTCCCTAGTTCAGTTGCTACGTGGCCAGAGATTTTTCCAAAATGTGAGTCTGATTATGCCGGTTCACTACTAAGGTACGCAGTGGCTCCTTGTCGCCCTCCTGGTAAAGCCCAGACTCCTTAAACCTTGGACACAATGCCCTCTGTCTGCCTGCTGCTTAGCCTCCCAGCATTTAAAATGCCAGCCCAACTGAGCTGCTTTCTGTTGCCTTCATCTTTTCCTGCCTCTCCCCTTTCCCTCTCACTTCTTTGGCTATCTTCCTCCCCTTCCTGGCCTGTGAGCTGCCCAAACTCCTGGTTCCGGTCTCTCTTTAGATACTGTGTGCTCCAGAAAGCCCCCCTGAACCCAACCATTTCTTCTAGACTCAAAAGTTTTCTTTTTTCTAAACACTGATGGCCAAGAAACCCTTGTCATATTTTATTGTCCCTATTGGCTTAAAAGCTTTCTGACCGTGAGGATCACATCTATTTTCTGCTCAAATTATATTCCTAAACATATTTATTGGACTATAAGAAGCTTTCAAAAATATTCAGTTGAATGAAGGGATGATCAAATGAATATCCAATGCAGCCCAGAGCTCTTTGGAACTTAGACCCTAGATTAGTGTTCCAAATTTGATCAGACATGGCAGGGAGGGCGGAGGAGTGGGGCGCGCAGACAAGGCATTGAGGTATATTAACCAAAATTCCAATTTATTCATTTCAATAAGAAATATAACTGGCAAGTGGGCCCAGAGTACACGTAGATCTTATTTCCTCTGTGGATCTGGGAAACAAATCACCGAGTATTTTTTGACGAGCATAGATTCTGAGGCAGGGAAATTATGATTCCAGTGTTTAATAATGTCGGGGTTTAATTCCTGGTTTCTTCGTTTTTATAACTGATTGGTACACCTGCCAGGTCAAGACTCTGCATCTTATCCACGGACAGCACTGCCAACACAAGCCTTTCTGACCGCTGTTTTCTGGGCCTCTCTACTAAGGAACCCCCTCCCCCATTAGACATATTATTTAGATTAGCAAACAAATACATCTTCTATTGTATTATTAGAGTCTTTAACCAGCCCGACAGTCATCAAAGAGATTTGCATATCTCTACGCCAGTTCCTTGGAAGTTTTTTTTTTTTCTCTCGTTTGCTATTCCTCTCATTTCTGAGTCCTCGGTGGTGACATGCCCCATGTGACACTTTCCACTTGGGCATTCTGAACCTGTAGCAGTGATTGGTGGAGCTTTCAACGGGCATTAGGTAATTTACTGGGTCATTGACTTGTTTGAAATTGAGGGGTTCTTGGCAGTGATGTTTGAAAAAAGAAGACTGTTGAGTCTAGGAGACAAAACAAACACTAAAACAACATTTGAGGGTTAAACCAACAAGGTGGCTGAGACCAGATATTAGAAAGACAGGTCGGTGGCAAAGCACCAACTCTTTGAAGCTAGAGGATAGTCGTTGTATTTTTTTAAAAAGATTTATTTGTTTGCGTTGGGGTAGAGGGACAGAGGGAGAGAGAGAGAGAGGGACAAGCGGACTCCCCACTGATCCAGGAGCCCGATGTGGGGCTCGATCCTAGGACCCTGAGATCATGACCTGAGCTGAAGTCGGACGCTTAACTCACTGAGCCACCCAGGCGCCCCAGGATGGTCATTTTAAAATACAAAACATTGTGTTTTGTAAAACTTCACATGTAAACACCTTGTTGTTTGTGCTTTCTATAATTTTTTCTTCTTATTCTTCCTTAACGTATCCAAGTTCTTCTTAGAACCACTGAACAGTCTCTTCCTGGTACTTAGGATTAACAATAACCATCTTTTCTATTTATAGGCTTATTGTATCTTTTCCTGCTAAAGCGAAGTGTCCATAGGGAGAGACTGTTGCTTCGTTCATCTCTGCCGCTCAGGACCTAGGAAAGGATCCAACACAGCAAACAGGCTGAAGTAGTTATAATCAAATGAAGGAGAGCGAATGCCCTGGGGAGACAAAGAGAGATTATTTTGGCCAAGGTTGGGGTAGAGTTCAAAAGTAGAA
The DNA here is from genome assembly GCA_028533885.1 of Nasua narica. NCBI lineage: Eukaryota > Metazoa > Chordata > Mammalia > Carnivora > Procyonidae > Nasua > Nasua narica. Next base: position 167,911,633 of record CM052800.1, read on the forward strand.
TGGTCTGTCTCTGGGGTCCAGATTGGGAGACACAAAGGCAACAAGATGATGAGAGTTCACTGGGATAGTGAAGCCCCCGAAGGAAAGAGAAGACAAGTTACAGAAACAGCTTGGCCCAGACCAAGGCTCATCATCCAGCGCCCCGCTGGGCTGGAGCCCGTGTAGACAGGTTCCCCTACAAGTGCCCCAGTGGCCAAATATGTCGGAATAGATACCTAACCCACACTGGGCAGCAAGCAACACAGAAGCATTTGGAATTCAGAATTTTTTAACTTATTTATAGTAACAAAATGACATAAATAATTGACTTTTTAATCCACAAATAAACCAAAATAGAACAAAGGGAAAGAAAATTCAAAAAAGTGATAGGGTAGGTCACGGCTCTGCTAACCTGACTTCCTGAAACTCCATTTTCAACCACTCACCCCCTTTTCAGCTTTAAAAAAACCAAACCAAATAACCCACTAAGTCCCTCTTAATGACTTCCTCTTAATATGGCTATAACAGGAGGTTATATGGATTAAAGCACTTGAACTCCATGTCAGAAGATTTCCCAGAATTATCTTGGCACATTTTGCTCTTGTCTCTTGATGAGAGAGGCCATCTGGTTTTGAAATTTTCATCGAAGACCTTGCCTTAGCTGCTCAGGGTCCCAGAGCCCGCTTTTCTCGCAGTTTGATACAGAAAAGAAGTTTATCCCCTAAAGAAATGGTACTTTTTTTCAATGTCAAATAACAAAAGACACACAAATCTTCATCCTTCCTTGGCCACTGTGTGAGGCTCAGAGCTAAAGTTGGGCTCGATTGACATCATCCTTAGCCTTGCCACTGGCCTGGGAATCTCTAAGTTAGAAGTAGTCAGACCACGTGTTCGTATGTCCATAATCACCACACTAAAATCGTAGAAGTGTGTGAGCGATGAATATGTTATTCATGCCATTGCCTTTGTCCCACAGTAAGCACTAGGATGGTTCCAATCCACAGCTGTTTTGTTTTCCAAGGTCTCTTAGGAAAGGGTATTAGTGCCATCTCCTCTCTGTATACAAGTTAGCACACAGAAGAAAGTATGTATGGGATAATGTGCCTTATAATTATATTTAAAAACAAGCTATATCACTTATTTACCCTTATAATTAATTATACATGCTTTGTAAAGCTATGAAGAACAATGGTAGTGGGTGAAAAACATCTTGGTTGGATGTCATTCTCTTATTCATATACATAATAATTTTGTTAGGTTCCAAAAGACAAAAAGGTCACACACTTCAACAGGCTTGAGACTAAACTGTACGATTAGCTCCCTCCTTCACTACGTGATTCTCATTAAACTACGTTTTCATCATTCTTTATGTGGCTTGATTGCAAATTCTTGGTATCTTTTTAAGTAGACTGGCTTTTAAAAATGCGTGCATTTTAAAACAAAATTAACCCTCCCACACGGAGCATATGTCAATTTTGCAAAAGTTTATTCACAGATTTGAGTTGCAATCTTTTGGTATTCAAGAAGTTTTTGTGGTATACAGCTCCATGGCTTACTGATCATTACACTAGTGATTTATTTCTGCACTTATTAAATACCTACTGTTTCCTTGAGTGCTGATTAGGCTCAGGGATGAAAAAAAAATTAAAATTACAGAATATAATGTCCTTCTCCTTAAGAAATTATAATCTTCAGTGACATATAACAGTTGTAAGCTATCTACCCATTGTGGGGGGGAAGATTGTCAAAGCAAAACAAATATTGATTGTGTAGGTTGAGGTTTGGTTAGCCTTGGAAAGGTTCTGTAGACTTCAAATTTGACTTTAAAGAAAGTGTCAGATTTCAAAGAAGGGAAATAAGGAAAGAATCCTTGTTGTAGATGGAGGAAGAGCGTAAAGAAAGTTTACCTAAAGGAAATCAATAGTGAGATGAAGGTGTGTTTACTCTGGAGGGTGGGCAGGCTGGGAGTTAAAAATGTTCAGGGAATGACGGTGGAGCTGGGGAGTTTGGAGTTAAGCTCTCAAACTGATATATACTCAGGAAACATCGTAAACTCTTGATCAAAGCCAAGATCCTAGAAAAGGTGCTCCAGAAAGAATCCAGTTGTGGATAGAAGAGGTTTTGTAATTACAAGACAGGAACAGGGTATGAAGGTTTTCATCAGCATCAAGAGCTATTTGAGCAACAAAAAAGTCTCTAAGTTCTATAGAAAACTGGGGCTTAGAACCAACGAATGGAGAAGAAAAGAGGACTAAATGATAACTCTGAGTTCAATAGAGCATAGCCAACCAAAGACTAAAATGTCTAGCATGGCACAAGTGACATAGTAGGGCTCGGGAAGGGTTACTATTGTTACTGTGATCATCACTGGGAGATGATTTTGCATTACATTTTAATAGAAATAGTGAGGAAACCTTACATTTGTTATAATTTTTTATGGTTGAAGATGCAGGCTCAGCGTGCATCTGTGCAGGAAACACACAGCTAATAAATGGTAGAGTCTAGATTGGAACCCGTGTCTGTCTGCCTCCAATATCCATGCTTTCTCTACTCTGTTCCTGAATTGGGAAACAGAAGCCCTTCCCAGAGCCTAGAGGAGCAAATGCATAATCGAGAAACGATGAATGTTATAAAAACCATGCCTCAAGAAAAGTGTCAGGGAGAAGGGAGAATGTTCAACCCCATAGCGAAGAAAGAAAGGGAGTCTCGGAAGCCAAATTGGGAGTGGTTTGAACTCTATATAGAAGAAACTTCTAGGACTCTGGCTGATACATACCACCAAGTGGTTTCCTTTAAACACACTTGATGCTGTTTCCCTTGTTTTTTCACATTTACCCAGAGATTGCATCATTGGGTTTCCAGATACCTTCTAGAGACGAGTTCGTACTCTTCGTGCTGAGGGGCAGTAAGGGTACTGTGCCTCAGAGATGGAGACACTGATGATCTTACTTATACCTGGCCCCTTGTGGACTATATCAGCATTAGCCTTTTTCTCCATGTAGCTGATCAGTCTGTCACATTAAGATGAAGTTTTTGCACATGTACAACTAAGACAAGAATTCATAAAAGAAATGCTACCAGTGAGGCTGCTGGACAACCAGCCAGATTGACTTCCAGGGGCACCTCTCCTTTAAAAGTTCAACAAGGGTGCCTGGATGGCTCAGTTGGTTAAGCATCTGCCTTTGGCTTGGGTCATGGTCCTGGGGTCCTGGGATCGAGCCCTGCATTGGGCTCCCTGCTCAGCGGGAAGTCAGCTTCTCCCTCTCCCTCTCTGTCCCTCCCCCTGCTCATGCTCTCTCCCTCTCTCTCTCTCTCTCTCTCTCAAATAAGCAAATAAAAGTTCAACAAAGGGGAGTCCATATTACTTTGCAGTTCAGATCTCTAACTGTGTCTCCACTTCCTGATAACTTTCTCTGTTCGAATTATCTTCATTAAAGTTTCTGTTTAGAAGGGGATATGTCAGTCCCACTCACATTTTACTGGTCAAACCAGTCCTGTGGCCCCCTCTTATGTCAATGGTGTGTGGAAATATAATCCTCGATAGCAAAGGCACCTAACAGTTAGGAATAGTAATATACCCTACTACGTGGGGCATGAATATTTGCTTATTTATTAATGGAATTGGAGATTCTACTCCTACTAATAATCAAAGAGAGTGTTTTCCTCATCAATAAATTCCCTGTTACTTCTATTAGTATTTGACCTAATGGCTTATATTCAAGAGTATGTTTCAATTTAAGCATTTTGATTGATTTCTGTACACAGCTTTGTTGCGATAGCAAACAACTACAAAAAAAAAAATCTCACTGTCTTACAATTAAATTCATTTTTATGTCTTTAATATTCCATGGGAGTTTGTACAGCCAGCTCCAGGCTGTGACTCCTGGGCTGTGGGTCGGTGGCAAGTTGTTCTCCCTGTTTTCTCAACACGGGATCTCGATTGTAGGAGCAACTTTGATCTAGAACACGCTATCCTGTGGCAGAGAGCAGAGACAGGAGTTCATGATGAAGCAGGCAGTCACATTTAAAGCTCCTGCTCTCGTGGTGTAAGTCACTGGCCCCTATGTCACTCCTATGTCACTGGCCCCACCCGACCCGGCAAAGTGTGGAGGACACCCTGTCCCTGCTTTTGGGGCGCTCCCATGAAGTCACATGCAACCAGCAGGAATGTCTAATTCTCTGTTATAGAAAGGAGTGAGCAGTTGCAAACAATGAAACAATCAACCACAAAATCTTCTGGGGGCTTTTCCACTGAGCTTTGTCAGGAATTTGAAGGACTGTTGCCACATGACTTAGTCTAGTACTTCTGTCATTGCAATTTTGGATCAATCCCTAAGCACCTTTCCCAACACCGGTGTCGTCCACAGCCCCAATTTCAATAATATTGTGCCCTGGAATTTTAGATTTTTTTTTCTTTCCTGTCCATTCCATTTTCTGTTGTTCTTTACCCTTTCCAGAAACTGGGGAATAAGACCAAAGACTAAACATTAAGTATTTCTTTGGCAAACAGTTACTGAACCCCCATTATATGACAAGTATTGTGGCTATAATAACAAATAAAAAAAACACTACCCATTTGAATAAGCTTCTATCTGGTGGAGGAAACTAATATGCACACACCCACACACCCACACACAAATATGGTCAATACCCTAAGAGTGGTTATATAAATAGAAGAGTATTTATACTACAAAATGCTAGGGGAAACATTCAAGAAGCAAAGTCAAATTCTTCCATTTTTCTCTCCTGGGAAACTTTCACAGGGTTGATAGCGAATACAGAAGAAAGAGTGGGTCATCAAAGATCCCCAAGCATAAGAACAGTTTATTCCGACTTGTTTTAGGATGATAAACCACAACTCTGGTGATAGCTAGGGTGGACTAGAGAGGCAAGGAAAGCAGCTAGTGATTGCAAATGGCCAAGTGACAAGGGATGGCGCCCAATGAGAGCAGGAAGGAAAGGGAGTGTTTAAGACATTCAAGAGGAAGAACTGACAAAACTTCACAATAGCTTATATGTGGGGGATGAAGGTGAAATGGAGCCAAACATTTCCCCTATAATACCCTTCTGGACAAGCTAGACAGGGCTGACCTTGGGCGCACATGCAGACAAGGTATCTGGTGTTTTCAGTGTATGGCTAGCCCTTGTTTGTAGGAGTGAGGTTTCATGGAAAGACCCACCTCAGGCCCTCACTACCTGGGTGATGCTGAACACCTTAGGCTCCCTGTAGAGGTCACGGAGCACCTTCCCTGGTCTACAGCCTTGCTCTGTGAACACGCCCTGATCCCCGGGCATGGCAGGGCACACGCCTACCCAAGAGTAGCCAATCACAGCACCAGCCTCCAGCTCCAGCTCCAGTGATTGGTCCAAGGGGCAGCCACGTGACTGAAAGAGACACTTTTTCCTTTCTAATTTCAAGCAGCGGCTCTGGAAAGGGGTGGGGCCAGAGTTGCTGGTGATGCAGATTCTGAAACCAGGGGAAAGCATTCTGAGAGAATAAGGAGAGGCATAGAAGGTCTCCGCGTTGTTCAAGCCCCTGGTTCCAGTCAGCTTACGCTTATCGCTCAAAGGGGCGTAGGGGACCGTGTCTGCTCAGTGGAATAGTAGGAGGCGTAGAGTTATTGGACATAAAGCACTTCACATGGTAGTGCATCGAATTCCTCCCACCTGCCCCTTGTAATCTGTGACTTCTTGTGTCCAGGGTCTCAGGCCCAGCTATAACCGCAGCCATCAGCTCTGTGTGGGCTCCTGCCGACCTCCCACGGGCACAAATTCGGTACACACATTCTTCCCTCTTCCTCCCCTGAGTGCGTCCCGGGAAGTCGTTCAGCGTCTCAGAAGATGGTGGCCGCCTACCCGCCAAGAGAGGAAACCTCAGCTGGCACCTGGATCTTGAACTTCTAGGCTCCAGAACTGTGAGAAATAAATTTCTACTGTTTAAACCACCCAGCCTGTGGCATTTCGTTGTGGCAGCCCTAGGGGACTAATAGCGGACTATTGAATTGGCATTCAATAAGTGATAACTGTCATTGTAATGTCTATTGCACGCTGCAGCCTTCACTTTCATCAGTTGCTTTCAGAAGTCAGAATCCCTCCAATTCTGTGAAAGCCAACACTTGTAGTACTCATGTTCCTCCCCTCCCCCCTTCCTGGCCTTCCCTGACTCCACTTTCTCATGCTTTCCACCTGTTATTGTATTTCCTGTATTTAGACCAAGTCTGCTTATTTTGCGCTTTTTTCTATCTTTCTTTTTCTTTCTTTCTTTCTTTCTTTCTGAGAGACAGAGAATGTGAGCGGGGGGGGGGGGGGGGGAAGAGGGAGAGGGAGAGAGAATCTACTGTAGGTTCCATACCCAGCGTGGAACCCAAGGTGGGCTCGATCTCACAACCTTGAGACCATAACCTGAGCCGAAATCAAGAGTTAGGTGCTTAACCTACTGAGCCACCCAGGCGCCCCTATTTTGCACTTTTTAATTGAATCTTGTCTTATTAATGGAAGTCATCTCCTCCTGATTACTTAAACCTTAGGGATCACATAGACCCAACAAGAGACAAGAGACTACATTCAAATTTCTGTCAACTGGTGACAGGGTAAGAAAGAGGCTAGTTACGAAAACATGGCTGAGACGTGGGGAAACACGAGGGCCACCTCGGCGCCTGTTCTTGGCTGTCCGGTTGAGGAGGAGAGCATCTGCCAGAATAAAAAGGATTGTGTCACGTGGAGTCACACTGAGCAGAGCTGGGACTTGGGGCAGAGGATGAAGGGGACCAGCACAGAACAGAGTGCGCCGCGGTAGTGCCTTGTCTTCCGGTCCATCCATCACCAAATCACAAACACTAGACTTCAATCTTTAAATCTGTAATAATATACAAGTTGTTCTCTTTTATAGTTTTCAGAAATTACCAGCTTTTAGCCCTATGAAAAGAAATACATAAGGAAAAAATGGCCTCTATACCACGCCCACCCAGAGCACAACTATAAAGTACTTAGGACTTAGTACTTTATCTGCCAGAAAGTAGGAAAGATAGTTTAGTTCCTCATCCTTAACAAGAAGGTTAAGAAAACTAAAGTTCCTTCAAGGGAATCCCTTCTCACTGCTACCTGCTTATGGGTTTTTTTTTGTTTGTTTTTTGTTTTTTGTGTTTTTTTTTTTCTGCTTATGGGTTTTGATGAGAGTTTCCATTCCTGGAGTTTTGGTTCTCAGAAACTGACTTACTCTAAACTGAAAACAAGCAAACTGAACAAGTCTCGCTACTTTTGAGCCCATCTTAAAGCCTTCTTTCTGAAAGTGACCTGTTATAATAAACTTGTAAAAATAACATTCAAATGAAATAAAATGATTCATTATTTTGAGGAAAAAAATGCACATGAACTTTTTTTATTGGAAATTTATACAGAAAGTATTGCTTAAATGTAGTAACTGATGTAACTCAACTTTGGTATAATTGTAATTTCATTTAATTATAGCTTCACATCATACATTGAGAAAATGTCTATGTCCCTGAATGGATAGTTCAGAATAAATTTGTTTTTTAAATTAAAATTAGTGTAACTCAAGGAACAATGCTGTCCCTCTTCCAGCAGAAGAAAACCAGAGAGAAGATCCTCAGAAGGCCCACTCAGTAAGTTTGCTTATCACTCTCATGCAGTGACCAGGTTTTGCCAGACAATATGATGACTATTGCCTTGCTCCCTGTCACACTGGGAGGCTCATAAATACTGCTAAAAGCAAGACTGATGGTCATTTTAGGGGTAAGGAATGTGAGGCACAATCTAACTGAAAACTTTGTTCAAAATTCCCCTTCTACTGAGCAGTAAGTTCAACAACAGCATTAAGAGAATCCATATAGAAATTCTGGTTGAGTCAAGACTGTTAGTTTATCTACTCATCCGGCAAATATTTATTGAGCATCTACCATATGTAAAGCTGTCCTCTGAGTTTTGGGGCTACAACTGTGAATGAACTTGAAGACAAAGCTCCTGACCCAGAAAGTTTGCAGTCTAGTTGGCAGAGAGAGGTAAAAAATATGGCAGCTGGTGACAAATGCTATACAGAAAAGGAAGGATAGACATGCACGCCCATGTCCACAACATCCAAAGGGGAAAGCGGCCCGAGAGTCCAACAAGAGATGAATGGATAAACAAGATGTGGTAGGTATGTACAAAAGAATATTATTCAGTCTTAAAAAGGAAGGAAAGTCTGACACGTGCTACAATATGAATAAACCTCAAGGACATTACACTACACGAAACAAGCCAGTTACAAAAGAACACACATTGCCTGATTCCACTGACAGTATAAAGGTCCTAGAGGAGTCAGATTCATAGAGACAGAAAACAGAATGGTGGCTGCCAGTGGCTGGTGGGGGGGCAGAAAGGGAGATGTGGAATTATTGTTTAATGAGAACAGAGTTTCAGTTTGGGAAGATGAGAAAGTTCCAGAGATGGATGGCGGTGATAGTTGCACAACATCATGAATGTAATTGATATCGCTGAACCGTACACTTAAAAATGGTTAAGATAGCCCCCTTTAAAAAAAATAGTTAAGACGGTCAATTTTATATTGTATCTTACCACAGTTGAGAATATTATTTTAAGAAAGGACAGACAATATTAGGGTGGGTTTTAGGTATGATTGTTAGGTAAGGGTTCTCTCGACAGTCTACAGACACCCTTACCCAAATGGCTGGAGACCCACCGGACACTCAGGTACCAGAAACTTATCAGTATTTGGAGCTGGGGCAGGACCAGTGAAAGAATATGGGTGTTTATTTCTTCTTGGTGGAGGTGGGCAGAAGATGGTATTTTCTAGTAGACCTTTTCAGTGACGCAGGCAAGGCATCTCCAACAACAAGGTCATCGAGGAAAACATCTGTCTACTTTCACAAAATAAAGCATCATGTTTTCATGTTGGCAGCTGAGGGAAAATGTCTGCAAGGGATAGGTCACTGAACCTCGCAGGTCTTGCTCATCCCATTAGGGGTTTCTCCCTGAATATTGTTGCTGTCCTTCACTGGCTTGAAGGAGGGAAAGGCTATCTTGTTCTTTTTATGTTCTTGAAGCCATTATAGGAGAGTTACCAGAAGACTAGATTATTTTTATAAGACTATGCTCAAGGACAAGAAAAATGAAAAAAGCCCATGACAACATAGAACTCAATTCTTTGACGTATAAAATGCGTCTTTCTCTGAGTCTCGTAGGCTGCAGTCTACTTGCAGCCTGATCTGCAGCTATGTGGTGAGGGTTTCTTGAAACGAGAATCGAGAAAAGAGCTCAAGACCCCATTTTGAATTACAGCTTCTTGGCTGAGAGACCTCTTCCTCTCAAGATGGCTGACACGGGGACCTGTGTCCTGACTGACTCAGGGAAACCTCTTCTCTCTCCCCTCAAAGGGGAGGCTCCCCGTAGCCTCAACAGGAAAGCATTCTGAAGCCAACTCAGTCAGAAAAGAGGTTGTTTCCTTCCAGTTTGAAGTGAAAACTGCTTTCCCCCATCACACCAATCCCACTACCATTTCTGGGTTCTCTATGTTCTTAAACTAGAAACTAAAAGTCACTCTGCACCCCTGTCTTTCTGCTTCTTACCTCTTCACATTCAATTAATCATTCAGCTCTCCTGTGACCCTACTTTCGGAATAGCTCTCAAATGAGTTGATTTCTCTTCACCCCCAATTCTACTACCTCATTTCCTGCCTTTATAATCGCTAATCAAAGTACCAGGATCATGTCTGTGGTACTCTTCCTGACTCCAGTTTCTCCCATTCTAGTCTGCTCTCCACATTGTCCACAGCGATTGGACAAATCCAAATCTACTTGTGTCAATTCCCAGCTCAAACACTGTCACTGGTCCCCAATGCCTACATGACCAATCCTGAGACTCTCAGAAACAAATCTTGACTTGCTTGTCTTATTCTTCCATCCCCCTCAAAAGCCCTTGTCCATTACCCCTCAGAAGAATCACAGGTTTTCCAGAAAACGCAGACTTTCCCCTGCTCTCTGAACTTGCTCCACCTGTTCCCTATGCCCACAGTGTCTTCACATTTTCCACCTGGCAAATTTCTCTGTCTCCCTTCAAAACCCATCAAATGTTTTTGTGGAGTTTTTTAAAATGTTAATTTCTCTGACCATCCTGGACCAGTTAGCAACTCCCCTCTCTGATTCCAAAGCACTTTGAACAGAGTTCTAATAGCTTCTTTCATAAATCATAAATCATTTTCAATTCTGCCATTCCTCCTCTTCCCCAAACTATAAGCTTCTGAAGAAAGAAGACGGTCATTCGTCTTTATGTCTTCACCACTTAGCACAGGACCTCCACATTATAGGAGCTCCAGAAATTCATTTGTTAAGTCATTAGAAAGAGTCATTTAGGGGTGCCTGGCTTTTGGTTGTACGTTCGAGCTCCACGTCAGGTGTCGAGATTACTTAAAAATAAAATCTTTAAAAAAAAAACAATACAAATAATAAAAAATGAAAATGGGCATTTAGTGTCTGCTTCTTGCCAAAGCAAGGGCTGGGCTCTGGGAATGCAGCAGTGATGAAAACATAAGATGTCTGCTCTCCGGGGACTTGAATGATAAATGATTTCCCTAAGCGTACTTTGAACTTCTCTTTTCTTTAAAACCAACTTTTGGCTTTGCCCCACCTTTTCCCAAAGCAAACGAATGGGTTGATACTTGTGTTACCCTCTCTTTCTTAAAACACCAATTCCGCTATGGACATTGATAATCAGGACAGGTTAACTATTGCTGTGCTGGGGGTTCAAAGAAGTTTCGGTTCTGCTGCCTGCCATCCAGAGGCGTGTAGTCGGATTGGGGAGTAAACCTAACATACGGAACAATTAAGAAACAATATAGAAACATAGCTGAATGCTATTGGTTTGGGACAGACTGCATATTTTCAGAAGAAGGATAATGAAGTCAGCCATATAAGCAGCGCATAATTTATAGCGCACCCCATTGGGGAATTCCACGCAGCAGCGAAACACATTTTGATACAGAGAACAAGGCTTTGCTTCCTATTGTGGAAGAGGAATGAGATCTGTGGGAAAACTGATCCATTCACCTGCTCAGAAAGTGAAACGGGTCTCTCTCAGGGTGGTTTGTAAAAAGAAATTGAAAAAAATAAAATACTGCCCCAAACCTAGATTCCCAGAGTCCTTCCCACAGAGCATGGAGTCTCCAAGAGTGGGAAAAAACTGGAATTGTATGTTTTTTTTATTTCAAAGAGAAGAATTAGAGGACCATTAGCGTGGCCCTCCAAGGAAGTCTCAATGTCAAGAGCAGTAAGAAAGCACCAGCTGTAGTTTGAGGATTCGTGTTCTCATAGAAATATATTTTCCCCCTTGGACATTCCTTTCCCAGACACCCTCATTGCCTCTGCCCCTGTTCCCTTATGAGCCAGCAAGCCCAGTCTGCAGCTTTGACGGGAACCAGCACAGTGCTACTCTCTCCAGGCCCACTCTCCCCAGTGGTCAGGAGCCTGGGGGAGAGACCTGCAGGAGAGAGCATTGCAGTTCCTGAAGTTGTTTGCAACTAATCCAGCCTCTCGAAAATCCTCTCGTTTGGGACATCCAGAGGTTTATCCTAGCTAGCTCAGTCTGTACTGGGGTAAATCCTCCCGCCCTTCACACGAAACCTCCCACCCAGGGACTCTAACTCAGCATGGGCTGATCTCGTGTCACACAAGGGAACATGGAGACCAGTTACCTAAATGCGCCAACACGTTTGTTAGGTGGTTAGACTTTAGGCTACAAGAAACAGAAAAGTTAGATGCGATTGTATGGGCATAAAGATTTTATGTTTAAATGCCGTAAAAGGCCACTGGAAAGACCTTTCCTTATCAAGAACGTTCGCGCGTGTCCATTCCACATTACTGGAAGCAATGGCAATTAAGAACTTACGAGAAGCCATGTCGAGTCAAAAATGTAAACACAAAATCTCTGAGGCAGAGCAGAGCAGGTTCTTATGGTAAGTCAGACCCGGGTTCAACACTTAGGATTCATGTACTGGAAGGTTCTGTGAGGGTCAGAGAGAGGACCTCAAGGTTAAGTGCAATCCTGAAGACTGCAAAGATTAAACCACACAGGAATACAGCTGACATGGATGCTCTTGGGTCTCTTTCAAGGAGATGGAACGCTCCAATTTTTAGGGCCAATGACCTGTAGCCGACAAAGGAAAAACACTGACTTCTTCCCTTAAATAAACCTCCTTTTTTTCCTTTACTTCCGACGGTACCATGACTCTATGGGCATTCGGAAACATGATTTTTTTTCTTCTTGTAGCACCGTAACTAGAATCTTCTTTAAAAATATTTTTTTTCCAAAAAGAAAAAAAAAAAAGATTTCCATTTGAAGGAAGCATTAATATTTTCCATATGTGTTGGCTCCTGAGGGTGGAATTAGTATTCAGATTCAGCTTCAGCCCGCGGGGATTGCCAAGTGGAGGCGTGTGAGTCTTAGCCGTTCAGCAGATCCACCAACTTGCCGGGTGTGAGATTGCTGGTGGGGATCCACGGGCAGGGGTCTGAAGCCACGCTCTCGGCTTGCTTTTGAGATGCAAGTTCACAGCTCCGATGTGAAAGGTTGGAAGACACCTGCTACTGCCGTGAAATGAGTACACATAGACATTCATAGCTGTCCAAGCTGAGAGGGGTTACGGAGGTCCTCCCGTGGGACTCTGCATTCGACAGGCGAGGAAGTGGAATTCACAGTAGCACCAGGATCTGCCTAGTCTGGGGAGCTCCCGGGGTGTCGGTCCATTGCGGCTGGAGGGCGCCGGGGCTCCCAGGACTACCACTTCCGGGACCCAGGCACAGGTTCAACAATCTGCAAAATATTTGCCTATTGTGGGAATAAATGTTTAAAATTTGCATACGAAATGACAGTAATCATGAACAAATAAGGTTTAATTTTTCTGGCCCTTTTAAGCTGTCACTTCACAAAAATTAGTTCTGCGGGAGTAGGTACTACAGAAACACTATACGAGATTCAAAATATAGAAAAGAGTGCACAGTAAAAATACATCTCCTGCTCTCGACCTCCAGACCTTTGGTTCCCTTCCCAAGAGGTGAGCAGCATGCTAGTTTCTCGTGTATGCTTTTAGACAAACATGGCAATCTTTTCTAAGCATTTAAAGTGCACTTTTGCCACTTTTTCCTAGTGGTCAGAATAACACGTAGTTGTTGCCGGGGTCACTTCGCATGAAACACACTGACAACCTAGAGGATTTGAAATTCTGGGGGGGAGAACGTTGATTGCAGCCTGCTTGCTGCATTCTCTCAGTATTTTGTCTTTAACGTCTGTATTTTCCTCCTAAAGTTTCTGTATCCACAAACGAACACACAAAATAAACAGCTCACAACGACCCATTGCCCAGATTTAGAATAACCAACAAAAAGCCAGTTATATCTGAGAGACCAAAGTTCGCAACCCTGCCTTTAAGATAAATCAATACCTTTCAGATAGTTCTTAACTGTCCGTGATCTAAAATCAAGACCCACAAAAAATTAAACTAAGGCAGCAATCAAGGACGAACTCTACGGTTCCCACTCGGAGATCGCGCTAATACCTGTGCGCATGCGCACGCACACCCCGCCCCAACCCCAACCCCAACCCCAACCCCACTGCTTCAGGCCAAGCCTTATTTCTTTGCTGAGATTAATAAAATTGGCTCCCTCCTGCTCGCCCTGTATCATCCAGTCGCTGGGGCTGAATCACAGTGGGCCAGCAGGAGAGGGTCACAGAGGAAAGTCAGAAGGAACGCGGCCCAGACGTCATCCGGAGTTTAGATATCGTGGTGACACTAACAACCGGGGATGCCAGATTTGAAGCCCCAGGTTTACACACACGCGCATAACACGTATGAAGTCATTCAGGCTGCCATGTGAAGAATGATGGCAGGGAGCAAGAGGCTTGCAGGAGCGGAGCTGAGTGTGATGGAGGATGGGATGTGGTCCCAGCAGAGATGGAGAGACCTGGATGGATTCAGGGCGTGTCTTGGAAGCAAGTAGGGAGAACTTGCTATTGGACTGAACGTAGGCAGGGTGGAGGAAAGAGAAATTAAAGATAATCCCTAGATATTTGGCCTCAGCCACCGGATGGAAGCAGTTCTGCCCTGAACTGGGATAGAAGACAGAAAAAAACAGAATTTGGGAAGCAGGGTGGGGGGTGGAGAAGCCAAGAGCTGCGCTTGAGCCATCCTAAACCTTGGGCACCTTCTAGATGTGCTGATTTCCATCCCACTCCCTGGCTCCCGTTCTTCCCTGTCTCTTCTCATTGGAGGCCTGCAAGCTCCATCTTTTTCTATGGAAGAGTATTCCCTTAGTGAATTCCTCCAGCTACCTATATGCTGATACCTCCCAAATTTTAATCTCCAGGCCAGAACCGGCCCCTGAAGCCCATTTATCCAGCTGCCTAGTCAACACCTCTGACAGCACAAAATTCCCTCCAGTCCGGGGTTACCAGATTGAGTAAAGGGCACCCAGTTAAGTGAGAAGAACAGCAAGTGATTTTTTAGTGTAAGTATAAACAGTATTGCATGGGACATACTTAAACTAAAGAAGAATCTGTTGTTTAGCTCAAATCAAATTTAGCTAGACATCTTGCATTTTCATTTGTCAAATCTGGCAACTTCGTTGGAAAACGTGTTCAACCCACTGTCTTCTCTACCCTAATTGATACCAACTTCATCCTTCCAATAGCTCAGGCCAAAGACACTGGCATCATTCTGCAGTCTTCTCTCTCTTTTGCATTCCATATCCAGTCTGTCAGCAAATCCGATTGGCTCTACTTTCAAAATCTATCCATCATCTGAAGCTTCTTACAACCTTCACTGCTGCCGCTCTGGTCCAAGATACCATTCACTATTAAAAGAGCTAACATAGCCTTCCAGTTCTTCTCCCACACTCCCTTAGAGTCTATTCCCAACAAAGCAAACAAAGGGATCTTTTAAAAAGTCAGACAAATTATGTTAGTCCTCTGCCCAAAACTGCCACTAGATTTTTATTTCGGTCAGTATAACCCCCAAGATCCTTACTATAACCAATCAAGCTCCATGGGATCTATTCCCACTCCACGCCCTCCATTTCTTCTCTGACCTTCTCTCCTACTGCTCCCCCCTCCTTCGCTTTGCTTCAGCTATACCCCAATGGTTCAAAGTGAGACGCGGAAGTAGAGAGGAAGTGGAGGCTGCCACAGCCGGTGTCTTCCGAGGGGCGTGGCTGGAAGAGAGCAGCCGGAAACGCACGAGGGCTGGAGGGGGCTGAGAAGAGAGGCCTGACTCCTTGGGGGTAGGGGTGCTGTTATTTCGGAAGGGGTGCGTTCTTAGAGAAAAATGCTATGGCAGAGATAGAGTGGTGAGCCAGGCACGTGAGAGGGGCACTTGAAGCCAGTCGTTAACAAGGCGAGAGAGGGGACTGGACAAGAGAGGAGAAGTTGGCTTAAGACACAAACAAACAGCTGGACAGAGAGTGTGGCCGAAGGCCTGGCCAGTTGGGTGGTCTGGGTGGTGGCAAGACATCACATCTCCAGAGATGTGTGTGTGTGTCCGTCTCTCCCATTGGGTGATAAGCTCTGAAAGGGCATATTTCTCCGTGGCCCCTCTCCCTGCTCCCCTCAGTACCAGTAGGAGGCAAACAGAAGACTCACACAGCCAGGGTTTATTTAATTGAACGATGTACCCCTGCGGGGTGGCAAATGATACCACCCCAAAATGTACCACCATTTACTACTCTTTGTCCAACGTAGTATCAAAGCATGGGGTTCCAACTACTTCTTTGGGTCTTCGTTTTCCTACGGAGGTTCCCACACCCACATAAAATCTGTACGTTTTTCTCTTGTCGATGTGTCTTGCTTTGATTTAATTCCCAAGCCCAGCTGGAGACCCTAAGAGACGACAGGTAAAGTCTGGTGCCCCCTGCACTGCTTTCTTCTAGCAAGAAACAAGTCCAGTTCACACACCAAAAAGTCTAGGGGGAAAAAAAAGGGTGGAGGGAAGGAACCACAGGCTGTCAACGATACTCGCCTGGGGCTGCACTTAGAATGGCCAACCATTTTTTTAACCGGAATTGGGCTGAGAGAGTGAAAAGTAGCAGCGGCAACCTGAGAAATGAGACTGGAGCAAAGCAAGTGGCGACTCCAGAAGAACTGGGCGCGTGACCCCGTCCACCTGCTGAAGTGGGGTTGCTTTGCTGGGATCTCCCTCATCTCTTTGCTCCGTTAGGTGCTACACCAATATTCGATTAATTTCCAATACAGGAAGCATTTTAGGAAGGCATCATGGGAAAAAGAACAAGGCTGTAGGCAGAACCCAGTAGACTCAGCTCTGTCCCGTTACTGAGAACCTGCTTTCCCCAGTTATCTTCAGTCTCTAAGGGTTGCAACCTATTTGCAGCAGAGCCTAAAGAGGGAAACACAAATCACAAGCCTTCTGCACAGTTCTCCTTATCGCACTCCTCCTTTGAGGTGGGGTGTCACTGACACCAGAGCAGAAACTCATCTGCCTACAAGGAGGGCACCCAATGCTGTTGCAGTTAGCTCCTCTGGGGATTAGGGAGTCCCTGTTCTCTAGCGAAGTAATGGCTTGGGTCCCTCATTAAGCACGTTCCTTCGCCACCGGGCTTTTTCAGTCTCGTGCCACTGCAAAGGATTCCCGGTTTCTAGATAGGCTCCGGGTCGGCATCTGGGCACCGCATAGAGAATCACACTGATGAGTTGCCTGGGCCCAGCCAACGATGATGCCCGGTGTCCAAGAGCCTTCCCCTAAATGGAAAGAGCAAGGCCTTGACCTGGCTGCCGGGGATCATCCTACATTCTCTATGGAATCAAATGTCATGATCACATCTAAGGAAATTAACGATAATTTCATTATATCATCTAATATTCAATTAAGGTCAAAGTTCCCCATTTGCTCCAAAATGTCTTTTATAGCTGTTTTTATTCAAGCCAAGATCCAATCAAGGTTCACAGGTTGCATCTGAGTATGTATCTTTTTTCCCAGAATTACTACCCCTTCAACCTTCTCCCTTTTTTTCCCCTAAAACTCTGGCTTTTTGGAATATCTGTGCCAGTTATCTCACATTCTGGATTTTTATGATTGTTTCCTTATGTTGTAATTTAACTTGTTCTATTCCCCTGTAGATGTTAGCTCTGGAGACATTTGATTTGATTTAGATTTAACATTTTGACAAAAATATTCGTAGTTGATGTTAGGTATTTCAAACTACGTCATACCACAGGGCATGGAACGGTGAACTGTCTCACTTTAGTCACATGGGTTTGGTTAAGGTACTGTCATCTGGACCTTTCCACTGACCTGGTATGTTTCCCTCTGAAGGCAGTTAACAATGTGGGTGGTGATCCTTAGGCACCCTGTAAATATCCTTTTCTTATGGTGATCCTCTTTCTCAGGTGGGGAAACATTCCAAATCCTTTCAAACTGACATATTCGATGACCCCTGGGCAGTGAGTCTTCCTGTCACTACTTTGGTGAAGACCATGTGGGGACCCCAAAATTCCATCTTGAGCATTTTAAGTCCCTTGGGAATAGAGAATCGAAGAAGCAGATCTGTCATCTGTTACCGGAAGGAAGCAATGAGTGGCTTACTCCAAATTTAGGGAGAAAACTAAGGTAGGTATGGGATGGGAAATACAAGCTGAGGAACCTCCATCACTAAGTGTGGACTCCCATCAAGTCAGCCCTTTACTTTGAGGGTCCTCGAGTGTGGGTTTAGCAAGCATCAACAGCATTTTTTAGATAAAGGTGTTGGAGTCATCCTTCCTATTCCTGGGTGGGCAGTGGGTTGTTGTAAGTTAGTTTACTATATCAACACCTGTGACTTGCTATCCCCCTGGTTCTGGAAACTCTGGTCTGTGTGGCCAGGCCCCTGGAAGTAGATGGGCCTCTTTAAGTCAATCTCCTTTATCCTCTGGATCATTTTAGCTTTTTGGACTCCAAGGGATAGGAAAACTAAAGAAAAAGACAACTGGAAAATGAGCTGAAAGAGAAAAAGGGAACATTTCAATAACTGCTCCATATAAAGTCCCTTGGTGTTTATTAGTTTCTCCTTGGAAGAGATGAGAAGATTACTAATGTCTTGTCCAAAATGAAACTGCATTCTCAAAGGTGCTTACTGAAAGGATGGGAGTCATCCCAGGGTCACTTCCAGCCAGATGAAGTCAAATACACTAACCAATGAGGACAAAGCAGTGTGTTCCTCAAGGAAAGTGCTAGCCTAATGTTACCTCACCCGACCCTGGGACAAGATATGTGCAAGAAATCTGGCAAACAAACCAATGGGCTTTTTCTCTCTACCAGAGATACTAACCCAGGGCCATAGCTTCTGATGTGGCTTTTGAGATTGAAATTCAACAGGGTCCTATGCTGGACCCAGCCAAATGAAGTGGGATGGGGAGAATTTGTACAATAGGAAAGTTCCTTAATCACTCAACAACTATTTATTGAGGACTAATTACAAACTAAATGTGGAAGGTTTAGGAGGTGAATAAATAGCACCTTTCCTTGTTTTCCCAGTTTTCCCACACACGCTTGAACTAAGAGAGATAAGGAGCAGGCCAAATGCCAGACTTATTATTAATAAGTTGGTGGAGAGCATGAATGTATAGCTAAGTGATCTTACTATGTGGATTAGACTCATTACATTCCCCAGTCCCAGACCACTATCCTGTGGCAGGGGGGACATGGGAATGCATGCTTTTGCTGGCAGGTGGGATTGACAAGAGAATCCAGCAAATTCCCACCTATTTTCCAACCATTTCTCACCTTATCTTTCCCTCCAAGCTGTTCTCAGGCTTTGCCACTATGCCAGAGCAATCCCAAAAGATCTGAATAGTGTGCTCAGGTGGTCCCAAGTTCTGCTGGCCCAATCAAAACCCTTCTTTCCATATCTATCTAGATTGAAATATTAAGCCATGCTGATCATGTGGTCTTAATTCAAATGAATCTCAAATTTATTGAACCATTAGATCAATAGTAAGACTATTCAAAGAGAAAAGTAGGAGCAACACTTTAAAAAGAAGGAAAATAATATATAATATATAACATGTAATAATATAACATGTTATATAATATACATTTGTCTAGGACAGGGCGACCAGCACAGAGACATACATCTTGTCTGAAAGCTTGTTGAGAGATTGCCTTCTCCATGGTTCACAGCTTCTCCCCTTCTTTGAGCAAAGAATCCATTGGCTTTCTGGGACTTCAAGGTCAGAAGATTTTTTTTTTTTTTTTACTTTTTTATCTCCTATGGCATTGGCAGCAACTGTAGCGGAGGGTAAGTGGATGGAAATGACACAGGAGAGTTTAGTTGACATGGAAATTGGGAGGGACCTGGGCCAGTCAGAGCAGAGATGGATTGCTTCAAGCTGATACTGTGCGATCCAAGAGGATCTAGCTAGCACAATGGGACCAAGAAGGCTTGGGCTTTTTCAAGCTAAGGGCTGGTGATGTAGATTTGCGAGGTGATGGGTGAAGCCATAAGGACTGAGATCTCAAGGGAGGGTGGAGAGAAACACAAGGCTACGGCTGAGCATCAAGTGACATTCACAGTTAAGAAGACAGAGAAGGACTAATGCAGATAAGAAAAGGATCCTAGACATGAAAGCCAATGGAGTGTGGTTTCAGTGAAGGCAAAATCAGACAATGGAGTGAAATGGAGACACTGTTGAGCACCGCAAAGGTCAAGGACAATGTGGAGTGTTTGAAAAGCAAGTAGGAAAGATGCCAACTTCTTTAGAATGCCTCACCACCAGTAAGTCTTTGGAGCCCCAACTCGGAGGGCAGAGTAATGACTTCAGGGAAGCTGTGCACATCCCTCCCTTTACAATTTCTTGATGATGAACCTGTGTTATATGCTTAGCATAGGACCTAATCTAGAAGCACTTGTCTCTGCTTTCCCAACTCAATGTAGCCTGTAAATTCCAAGGTACTCTACTACAAACTAAGAAAGAGAAAAAACCCAGTTTGGGGAACCAGCGAACAGAAAGGTACATTCTCTTTATGGATCCTGTTTAACCCAGTCTATGATGAGTTGCTGATAATAACTTGTTTTGATTTTCTGCAAAATGATCTGCATACAACTGCAATTAGAAAGCAGAATGCCTGCTGTAAAGAATGTCTAAAGTTCCATTAGAATTGCAATAGCAAATAGGTTTGATCTTTGGTGCTAAAGTCAATCAACTGATGGTAGCTCCTTAAAGGTGTGCATTGAGAAGACTTTCTGAGGTCACTGGAGCTCAGCAGTAAAGAATGCCAGGAAAAAATTAGCTATGTCTGGCGTGGGTCCCTAACTGCAGCACTCTGGCCAAATATTTGCTGTTTCTATACCTCTCTTTCCTCAAATCATACAAGACTGGCCAATCAGTATTTTCCTGGGATGTAGCATTTTGAACATTATTTTTCTAATCTACTCATGACCTTGCATATTTGCAATTTTGTCTTCAGCTTGTTTAGGCAGAGAACATCACCCTGAAAAAGAGAGCATTTATATACTGACAAAGACAGCATCTGGAAAAGGTCCTCCCTGATTTAAGTGATATAGTTTTGATGTCTGGATAGTAGAGGATGGTTTTCTACAATTTTGACACAGGAATCAAGGGAAATAAGCTGACCCTTCATCTTTCCCAGCGGATAAGCAGCAAGCCCTATGTGTATGGCTTGATTGTTACAGAATCTGACAAATTTGTTTTTGTGGTCATGGGAGGTTCAAGTAAACTTCAGTGAGCCCTGTCTTCCTTTATTCAGACCCAACTTCCCAGTGGACAGTTGGTATTTTGTGATGGTGACTCTCCATGTAATGCCTTTATAACAGGTTTGTGCTATTAGTCCTTAAAGAATTAAGCATTATTAAAATTAATTTCTCATTTCCTCTACTCAGCCTCATATTTTACATCTTGCTTTGGAACCAAAAGCATTCTTGTATTTTCCTTCCAAACATGTTCTCTCCCCAAACATGAACTAAATGCATCAGTTTTTAATTTTAGAGAAAGTACACAACAGCTCAATGTTCCCTTAGTGCCCTGATAAGTAGATCCCTGCCAGACCCATTGATTACTCATAATATGAACAAGTACTGGTTCCATTCATCATCTTCATTCCAAGAAAACAGGCCTACTGAAAAGGGGTGATATGGTTAAAGACCAAAGACGTTGGGCTAGATTAGCCAAAGTTTTATGACATTCATGCAAAACCATATTTATTAAGGACGTATAGTGTGTTTGCACTGTTGTAAGCATTGAAAATATAGCTGTGAGCAAGACATGGTCCCCCTTCTCAAGGAGCTTACATTTTAGTAGGAGGGGACAGTCAAATAACCACATGCTACGAAGAAAAATTAAAGGGAAACGGGGAGATAACACGTCATTGGAATACTTTCTCTTCTAATTGGTGTTCTGTTATATTTGAATTGTCTTTGTATGCAATCTCAAATTTCCACAAACTCAAGATTTGTTTGGATTAATATCACATTAGCAGGACTAACGATATTAAAATTCTGGCGAGAAGGTTAAGGTCAGATAATCATTCTTTTTTATTTATTTATTTATTTTTTTAATATTTTTATTCTTTTGGAGACACCTCTGGGATAGATAATCATTCTTTAGCTAGAATGTCATAGAGTGTGGTCTTTCTTCTAACTCAGATGGAGTTGGGTACGAATTTTGGTAGAGGAACATAGGCATTCTACAGCATAAAAGAGGTGTTTGTGGAGTGATAGAGGGAGCAAAGGAAATGGAAATCTGAGAGCAGACCACTGCAGGCCAGAGGGAAGAGTAAGTGCAAAGGCCCTGTGGCTGAAGTGATAGATATGTTCAGGGCACAGCACGGTGGCCAATCTGATGTGGCTGGAATAGAGTGAACTAAAGGAGAGTGCTAGGAGAAGTCAATACTCAGAGCCTTTGAAATGCAGCCTTTTAGGCCACTGTAAAGATTTTGGATTTTACTCTAAATTGGGCATCCAGTGAAGGACATTTAGCAGAGGAGAGACTGACTTGCTGAATCTCTTTAGCTGCTTTGCTGAAAATACACATACGGACACAGGTAGAAACAGGAAGATTGGTTGGGAAGTCAGCAGAACAGTTCTGGCAGAAGAGATTGACGATGGTCTAGATGAGGTAAAGATCAGCAGAGCAGCAAGCCACTTAATACATTTTGAAGGTCAAACTGAAGGGATTTGCAAACAGATTTGTCTGGGAGTATAAGAGAACCAAAGGAATCAAGGATGATTCCAAGATTTCTGGCCTGAGCAACTGAAAGATGGAACTGCCCTTTACTACAAAGAGAAAGACAAGGAAAGAACAGGTTGGCGGCTGGGGCAGTGGGGGGCGGAGAGTACAAAGATTAGGGGCTAAGGTATTTCCTTTGAGATGGCCGTCAGACAGGCAAAGGGCGGGAGGGCGGTGGGTTAAACAGGCCGAGATGCGGGCTGGGTTGCTCATACACATTTGGGAGCCATCAGAGCACAAAAGGAGTTTAAAGCCACCAGAGAGGCTGAGATTGGGCGGGAATGCTCATCAGTGTCCTTCGGAAGCCTCAGCCTGGGACACTCCAGCCTCTGAGGACAGGAAGGAGCCTGTTCAGCAAAACAGAATGAGCTGGAACACCGTGTGAGGTTGGAGGAGAGGCGAGAGCAAGTGCACTTTGTACCCTGGAGGCCGAGTGAAAAGAGACAAAATGTTTTAAGAAAGAGTGACCATTTGTGTCAAATGCTGGCATTTGAAAAGATAAGGACAGAGAAGGAAAATTGAAGCGGGCAATGTGAAGGCAGTTTCCTTGGAATGCTGGAGACAAAGCCGTTCTGAAGAGAATGGAAGGGAGGAGAGACAAGAAGAGGCCGCCCTTTTGAGGGGGCACCAGTTCTCCCCACTGGTGAGTGAAGAAAATGGGACACGAGTTGGCAGAGGACGTGGGGCTGCTTACTGTCACGATTTTTTTCCTTCTTGTTTTTGAGATGGGAAATGTGCCAACACTACATGCCAGTAGGAAGTCCAGTGGAAGGGGCAGGCGGGGTCGTTGGGCGCAGAGGGAGTAACCATGGCGGCGAAGTCCCGGGGCAGGTGGGCGGGGCTTCCGGAACAGAGCGTCCTCGTCCCCAGCAGGGAGATGGAAGGCAGTCAGGCCAAGAGAGCTCGGGTGGAAATAGTGGCTGGAGAACGCTGACGAACCTTGTTGTCGCCAGTGAAATAAGAAGTGAATTAATCCCCTTGTGAGTGTAGAGGGCGGAAGGCGCTGCACGTTTGCCGGGCAGCAAGAGCAGAACAAGGGTCTCATGGAGTGAGAAGGGAGCTACAAAATGGAGGCGCTCTGTGAGGCCGCGCCCACCTCCTTCCGGCCTCCAGCACCCGGGGCTGCGGCCGCGTGGGCTGAGCTGGGTGTAGAGCCAAGGAGTGGAGAATGTGTGCGAACACCGGATACGCGTGATGGGCCCTGGAGTCTGAGTCAGGTAGAGAGGCCAAAGCCAACCTGAGAAGGTGAACGAGTGGGAAGGTTCGGTGGGAGGATTTTGGAGGTTGTGGTGCTGAAGGGGAGCTCAAGTCAGGGTAGAAAAAGGAAGGAGCCAGAAGGACAGCAGGGGGTGGGCAGGGGGTGGGATGCGGGAAATCAAGAACGGCTTTTTGGTAGCAGGTGAAGATTCTGGTAATCGCAAAGTCTCGGGTGAAGGTGGGATGAAGCAAGGGGGACCATGTCTTGCCTCTTGAGGCAAGAGGGTCAAGGCCAATGTACTCAATAGGTTATATCTGTCAATGATTTCTGGTTTTGCTCTCACATCTAAATGTTTTTGAAAAACTGTGTATCCTCTCAGACATATATAACCTGACCTCTAAAATGTTTCATCATAAGCTTACATGCGTGCAAAAAATATAAACTCTGGCATATTATCTATATCAGCATTTTATTTATCATGTATGTATGTATGTATGTATTTTTGTAAGCTCTATGCCCAATGCGGGACTGGAAATCAGGACTTCAAGATCAAGAGTCTCCCGATCGACCCACTGAGCCAGCCAGGTGCCCCATATCGGCATTTTAAATAAAACCATTACATTACTCAAAATATTCAATGGAATATAAATACTATACATGTAAAGGCACCAACAGGTAAGAGCTTAACATTGTTTTTTTCCCTGAAATTATATATCCATTCCACTTACGCAACAAAGCAGCATCCTAATGATGCATTCTTTATTCTTAAGAATTGTTTGGTTACCCTCTTAAACTTCTTTGCAACAAAAATATGCCTCTACATGAAAAACTTTCTGAATTGTATTACAATTACTAGTGCACAATTGATTAAAACATAAAATTGATAATTTATGAAAAATAAGGAAAACTGTGTAAAGCATGACAAAGATCTGGGAGTGAGTTTTACATGCTTTGTGAAAGGAGGTTTCCCGATATCAGTATTTTGGATGTTCCCCATGTTCAAATGTTCCCCAAAGATTCCCCAGGAACCTAAAAAATTTGAGGCAACCAAATGGATTGCTCTCTAACCTAGTGCAGTGTTCAAGACTATCATGAAACAATGGGAGTAAAAAGCTGGTGCTTTTCCAATGTTTTAGAAGAATTCGTGGCAACCCAGCAGTTTGGAAAAACTTGACTTGATGCTTCACAGCATGATGGTGGTAAAGAGCTTTGCTTTTTTTTCTTTTTTTCTTCTTTTTTCTTTCCTCTTTTCCTTCCTTTCTTCCTTCCTTCCTCTTTCTTTTCTTCCTTTACTTTCCTTTTCTTTCTCTCCTTCCATCCCTCCCTTTCTTTCTTTTTCTCTCCTTCCTTCCTTTTCTTTCTTTCTTTTTTCTCTCTCTTTCTTTCCTTTACATTTTTCTTTTCTCTTCTTTTCTTTCTTCATGTAGAACGAGCATGATTGCGAAAAGAGAGCAGGGAAATTTTCTCTTTGCCCATCACCCTCCCTTGAACTTGATACTTTATTCTCTTCTGAATAAACAAACTATTCTCAAAATAGCTTTACCAAACACATTTCTGGAGACTGACAGGGAGCCTGTTGCTTCTCAATATACAGAGGTCAGCACATTGATTACTGCTTCACCTTCATCTTCTGGTTCTAGAAATAATGTATCTTATTCCTCATGGCTATTGAGCTTTCTGAAGACCCCAACTAATAACAAGGTGAAACAAATAAAAAGATTTCCTACTCTCTCAGCTCAACTGTGCTAGAAATGGGTGAATTTGGAACTCTGCCAGTTACTGCCTGGAGTTGTAAGTCTTGGGCAATGGGCTACCCCTTTTCTCCAGAGGCTCTGTGCCTCATACACAATTCAGATTTTAGTTCTATCTACAGAAAGTATTTCCCTACCCTTTCACAGAGATTTTTGACCATGACATTGGTTAAGAAATTCTGCCTTTTCAGTAAATGTATTTTACAGAAACAAATTATATTACTTTGAAATAACAATAAAAATTTCCAAGGACAACAGTTCACTTGATCTTTATAGTTTCTAAAGCCAAAGGGGTATCACGACAATAAATCCTAATAAATGTCAGAGCCTACTGGGAGTACAAAATTATCCCCAGAGGTCAGTTCTCACATCCTTGGCTCATATGGTAATACTAAAATATGGCTTGGGTTCAGATCTTTACTATTACTTGCTCTTTGTAGACCCTGCTCTTCCCAGAAACAGGTATAAGATTATTAACAGTGGTCTCTTCTGGAATTTCTCTGATCAAATATGAGGGCTATAGCTCCTTTGTACGTCAGAAATCTAGGCCAATTTACCAATCAGGAAACTGAGCACAATACTTTCAGGGTTGAGCTAATAGGGCTACATAACCCAATTATATTTGATGGACAATTTTTACTGGAACGATATTGTTATTTGTTATATCAGATTCATTTAGGAAGGCTTCAGACACTTCCTCCACCTGACTGAGGAGTACTGCCTACCAGACAGACAGAAGGTACAAGGCCTTGTCTCTGAGGCCTTTGAACGGTGGTACAAGTGGTATCAAGAATACTGAAGCTTAGGGCGCCTGGGTGGCTCAGTTGGTTAAGCAACTGCCTTCGGCTCAGGTCATGATCCCGGAGATCGAGTCCCACATCGGGCTCCCAGCTCCATGGGGAGTCCGCTTCTCACTCTGACCTTCTCCCTTCTCATGCTCTCTCTCACTCTCTCTCTTTCCTAATAAATAAATAAATAAATAAAATCTTAAAAAAAAAAAGTTTGAAAGCCTGCCTCCTTCCTCAGCGTATGAAGAGGCATTATAGGTGAAATGGGGCAAGATTTCTCAGAACCTCTATCACGTACCTTTTGAATCTCTAAGAGAAGGGGGATCACAGGCCACATACCCCAGATTTTGGGGGCAGAAGAGCATCCCAGAACCCATAGAACACTCTAGGAAACTCTGGTTTGAAATATAATGTCACCGCAAGGCAGACATGTTGACTGGTCCCCACAGGAATGTTCTTCTAGTTCTAGGTGGTATGTTTTTGCGAATTATTCTTTCAGCCTACCTACATTATCCTTGAATTGTCATACTAATGTCAATGATGTTGGATGTCAGGATGAGGCATGTCTGTGGGAAAATGAAAAAAGATGGCAAGGAAACAAATGACATGCAGTTTCTGTCCGGGAATTATTTACCAATGACTGTGTCGTAACATTCTCTTTCCTAGCATAATATTTGCATTCTTGCTCCCTCAGAAGGATGGTCTTCGGTGGAGCATAAAGAGTAGAACAAAGATTCGGGTATCTGGTAAAAAACAAAAACAAACGAGCAAAATACCCCAGCAATTTGTCTACCTTAACCTCTCACGTAAAATAGTACCCTTAGCTACTATTTTGCAGCTCACTGAGTTAACCGCTAGTTATGTAAGCAGGTACTACCAACTCTGACACATAAAGTACTTCTTTCAAAAATGCTTTACCAAGATCCTAAACTCACTCTTGTTAGCCTAAATGGCTCAGTCTTATTTTCAGATTTTCAAATGACATGAAAGTAATATATTAAAGTTCTAAAATTTCTCAA
Source organism: Nasua narica (assembly GCA_028533885.1). Lineage (NCBI taxonomy): Eukaryota > Metazoa > Chordata > Mammalia > Carnivora > Procyonidae > Nasua > Nasua narica. Next base: position 167,938,604 of record CM052800.1, read on the forward strand.
TCCCAGATAATTAAGCATTTGATCTACATTGGAGAGAGAAACCTAAATAATTTCAGGTGGATTTTAACAAAGACTTAAACAAGAAAAAATAATTTACATCCTTTTTTTCTCTCTTAACTAGCCATGGAAGGTTCCTTTTCCACTGTGTAATCAGAAAAGTTCTAGATTTGTCTGTTTTACTAAATTTCACCTTACATTCAGCCAGAATTACTCCAAGATAACGCTAAAATGATGTAGATGTAGAAAATTTTCAGTGTAATACTCAAGCATCATTAAGTCAAAACCAAAGCTACTATAAACATTTTGTAGTCAAAGCTGAGTAACTTTTCAGTTGCTATTTTGCTACAGTGTATATAATCTCTTAATCTGTGAGAACTGATTTTTTTCAAGTTGGTGAGAAAGGCAAATTTATAACCAAAAAAGCAAAATGCACTCTAAAGATCAGAGGGGGAAATTTCCAACAGTCGAGGGATTTGCCATGTCTCAGGAAGGGCCAGAGGTACGGTAAAAGTCTGTCTTTAAGGCTTGGTAATGCTGTGTACTACCTAATTCTACATTCCCGTTAAGTGTAACAGCAGGTTCTTCTGTCTGTATCCAAATCCTTACTTCCCACTGAGGGCACAATCCCATATCATGAGTCTAAACCCTGAATCTCTGGAGAGCAAACGAACTGATTGGCCTAACACCTTTGCTTCTGTGTGGGAAGTTTCTGAGAAAATTAATATAATTAATGTATTATATAAATAAAGGACTCTGCTCAAAGTAATTCACTTTTGCTATAAAGCAAGAATATAGCAAAAACACTTGTCATCTGAACAGTCAAAATCAGGGGAGGGAATCCACATATTTAAAAAACCAAAACCATACATTGATGCTTGAGCACTAGATCCTCTCTTAGAGTGTATTTATTTTTAAGCTAGACACAAATTTGATCAAATGCTTTTCCAGGGCTAGGCAGGCAGTTTTAGAAGCAACAAAGAACGAAACCCGTTAAAAGCAGCCACATTTATTTTAAAAAACTAGTCTGAGGCAAGTAGAGAGGTAACAGCCCTCCACACTGGGGCAAGATGGGAGGACGTCCCTGTACATAAACCGGGTGCCGAGTCAAAGGATGAAGACCTCAAATCCTCATTTATGGTCATGCCGTATGTCAAAAACGATTGAAGGACAAATCTAAGAAGGCAGGACAGTTTGTATCTAATGCAATTAAAATGGGAAAGACTACTTTAGTGCATATGGGCGCACAAGGACCCACCGTTTCAAAACACACTGCAACTCCCCAAATCTCAGGCCTTTGGTGTTAGGACATGTCGGTGTTAATCTAATTCATAAGGAAATTGGAATTTTTTTCTTTTTAACAATGAAGATCGCCAAATCAAGAATCTACTAGCCAATGGGCAACTGAGGAAGTTATCCTGAAATTTTTAAGGATTTTTTTTTTCAAGGCTGGAATGCCGGGCTCTAGAGCAACTATAGGTGGGGCCGCCTGGGACAGCTCTCTCTGCTTGCCGAGTGGCATTGGAAGAGCTGCAGTTTCTCTAAATCCCAAGATTAAAAAAACTGAGACCAGAAACTTAGGAGAGCCAGAATAATGTCAGTTACTTTAATATTGATGCTGGTAGGGTGCAGGGGTGGCTCAGTCGGTTAAGTGTCTGCCTTCCGCTCAGGTCATGATCCCAGGGTCCTGGGATCAAGCCCCATGTTGGGCTCCTTGCTCAAAGGGAGTCTGATTCCCCTCTCCCTCTGCCTGCTGCTCCCTCTGCTTGTACTCTCTGTGTGTCAAATAAAATCTTTTAAAAAGAAAACAACTGACGTGGGTGATGCTGGCCAATATCGGGGGGGGGGGGGCAGTTGTTACTGAAACCTTTATTACTAGCCAGTGATCTGCATGCACGTAGGTACACAGATGCCTTCAAGACCTTTTAGTATTTCTGTTTTATACTAATAGTCGAGAAACTGCAGTAGTTATTCTGTTGCTTAAAGTGTTTCCCAGAGAAGGATGGTAAGGGAGTGCTCAAAATTCTCTTTAAATCCTTCTGGTTATATCACAAAAAGACTTGATTTGGTGCTTATATGTCTTATTACCCTTACCTAATAGTATTTATTAATCACATTTCTTAAAAAGGGAGAACAGATCTGAGGCTATTTTCACAACAATCCTAGGCAGCTAAAATTTAAGAACACTGCTTTGTTTTCATTATATTTTAAGGTAAATCCCATCAAAGAGATACTGATTTTCCACTCACCAAAGGGATATGCTTTCTTTTCAAAATAAACTGACATGAAAAAATGAGTTGTTGGGGCACCTGGGTGGCCCAGTGGGTTAAAGCCTCTGCCTTCGGCTCAGGTCATGATCTCAAGGTCCTGGGATTGAGGCCCACGTCGGGCTCTCTGCTCAGTGGTGAGCCTGCTTCCCCCTCTTACTCTCTGTCTGCCTCTCTGCCTACTTGTGATTTCTGTCGAATAAATAAATAAAATCTTTAAAAAAAAAAGTGAGTTGTTTTAAAGAGAAGTTTTGAGTAATACTTTCAAATATAAAACTAGAATGGGATGTGGACATGGTGAAAATCCGTCAAGATCATTCTAGTGTCTGAAGTTTAGAAAACCCTGTATGGAAGTCCGGTTACCACGTACGTGAATTAAATACCGTTATTTCATAAACAACAACTGGTAAGTTTGTGACCCAGAAAACTCTTTCCTAACAATGTTAGGGGATGTGAATAATAATAACCATGTTTTTGGCATGACCGGATCTTAAATCACTCATTTTACAGCTAAACAAACTGCAGGCCAAGGAGGAGGACAAGCCAGCCAGCTGAGGCCCCAGAGAAATCCATGTCTCTGGAATCCTCAGAGAGGGTACTGAACTGCCTTCACATATAGGTTATGATAAAGGAGCTTTGGTCTCTCTAATTGATGCATTGAGTTTAGGCAACATAGTAAGGGTAATTCCAAGATAACTTACACTTTACTTAAAATAGATTTTCAATGACATCAGACTATATGCACTTGATTCAGGAAGGGCTGAAGGATGGTCTGGCTTACTTCTCCCCCCACTGCTCCTTGAAGATAGGCTCTTCTCCATTTCGGGTGGAAGGGAATGAGGACAGATCCCTCCAAGGAAGCCACCTACTGGGCATATAAAAAGGACAGGGGAGCTGTTTTTTCTAGCTCCCTGTAGGGATATTTTAAAATTTTGTTATTTGGTTTCTTTTTTTTGCTTGCATCCAGGCAACAAGTTATGACTAAAGGCTCCAGCTGACCCACAGTTCTGACTGGACTTCCTGATCCACTCTTCCACTGTCCTCAGGGATGCCTCCAACATCCCTCCCCCTACCCTTCCCCATCTCAGGCCTTCATGGGGGAAGTGGAAGCTGTTAAGAGAATGATTTCATTTTCCCCAGTACCAAATCCAGCGAGCTATCTGCATTCACACCTGTTCACTTCCAGAACCTAAGCGCCACCCGGTTACAAAGATTTGGGTTTGTTTTGATCCCTGTTTTATTCCCGAGGACCTAAAACAGTACCTTGTAAGTAACAGGTGTACAATAAATATTTTCGTAAATGAGTTAAAACACCATCTTCCTTCTTGACACGGGAACTGGAGCTGTCCCTGAGCCTATCTGAGATGAAGCCTTCCCGAGTGTGAGTTCTCACTCATTCCCTCTTGCCTGCCTATTCAGATTTCACGCCTGATAAGCCACTTCTCCTGACAGCCTGTATCTGTCCCCTTCTAATGGAATGTTCCCATCTGCATCTGCCCATGCTGCACTGTCTCCTTGAGTTAACACCCTCCCTTAGCTGCATCCACACTCCCCTTTACATCAAAACTTGAGTTGTCCACAACTGCTGATACTACTTGTCCCCTTCGGCTCACGACCCACCTCGAGCAGTTCTTCATCCCCAAACTCGGGGCCTGTTAACTCCAAAAAACCCCAACCAAGTGGCTAACTCGGTCCTTATCTTATTTGAGCAGCACTTGAATGGCCATTCCCTTCTCGAAAACCCGTCACTTCCGTTGCAGTGTGCCGCATTTTTCTGCTTTATCTGAGAGATCTGGAAGTCTCCTTTGCTGGCTCCCCCTTCCAGATGCTGGAGGGTCCCAGGGCCCACCCCATCCTCCTCTGGATCCACAGGGTTGCCCCTCAAACCATGGGTCCCCAAGGCTGGAGCCAGCAGCATCAGCCTCACTGAAGAGTTTGTTAGGAATGCAGCATCCCAGGTCCCACACCAGACTTACTGAATCCGAATCTGCATTTTAACAAAAACAGGTGACTCTTAGGCACATTAAAATTTGAAAGGCACTTATCTGTTTACAAGTGATTTCAGTCACATGACTAATTCCCAAATGTTTAGCTCCTGGCCACTTCCTCAATTCTACACCGCATCCTAGGAGAAATCAGGTATCTCAAACCCAAATGCAAACAGAAATCTTGATTTGTCCCCTTCAGCCTAAAAACCTAAGGTCAGACCCTTGTCATCTCTTTGCTTTTGAATCTCTGGGCCAAAACCCTCCCGCTGGCGAGATCTTGAAGACATAAGCAGAGTTCTACCACTGGCTACCGCTTCCACAGCATCCGCCCTGGTCTAAACTACCAATATTTCTGGTGCAAAGACTTCCAAGAGTCTCCTGATACTCCCTATTTTCACCAAGGCTCCCTATGATACATTTTGCACGTAGCATGATCACAGTGATCTTCAAAGAACCCTTCAATATAAACTCATATATACTCTTCAATATAAACCCTTTCCAAATTTTCTGCCATGGCTTTCAAGAACCAACAATTTTCTAGTGCCTTCCACATTGTATCAAGTGCTCTTATCAAACTGACAGGCTTGTTTTACTCCTCCCTTCCCTTAAATCTTTGCCTTCCTCACTTCCTTATTTCCCTCTGGTCTCAGCTCAAAGATCGCCTCCTTCAAGACTTTCTTTAATCACCCTAAGACTCACCTCCCTTCCCATCCATTTTGGTACTCTGCTTTACTCCTCTCTAATAGTTACCTAATGTTACCTACATCTGACTCCCCATCAAAATGTCTGGTGCACGAGCAAGGACTTTTTCTTTTGAAACTACTACTGCTTAGGACAGTGCCCAGCACACAAGGAGCACTCAAGTGTTGAGTCTTCAAATGTTGGCAGACCATTGGGGGCAAGGGACGACCTATTGTGCATGTTGTTCTAGGTGCTAGGGAGTCGTATAAATCTGGATGTAGAGAAGCCACCCAGTTTTCAAGAGACTCAAATTTTCCTAATACAGCAGTTCTAAAAAACGTTTCTGTAGATTAGAATCACCTGGGATTTAGAAATAAAAAAAATTCTAATGTTTCAGCCGCATTCCAAATGCATTAGATCACAATTGCTGGGTGTGGGACATGAGTATCTGCACTTCTTGAAGCTTTTGAGGTAATTCTAATAAGAGACAAGTTTAGGAGCCACTGGTTTATAGCATGACTTGATAATCACGGTATGAGACAGTATGTGAAACCTAGGACACTTAAAAAAAAAACCCTAGTCAACTGTTATACAAACTTAAGACTTCTATTTCCTGTGTGGTATAGGAAACAAACAAAAAAATTCATAAAAATAAAACGGTCTCGGGACGCCTGGGTGGCTCAGTTGGTTAAGGTGCTGCCTTTGGCTCAGGTCGTGGTCCCAGGGTCCTGGGATCGAGTCCCACATCGGGCTCCTTGCTCAGCGGGGAGCCTGCCTCTCCTCTGCTTCTGCCTACTTGTGCTCTCTCCCTCTCTCTCTCTGACAAATAAATAAATAAAATCTTAAAAATAAAATAAAATAAAACGGTCTCAAACTTTAGGTCTTAAAGAGAGCATATTTCCAGGATTTTCCATTATCTGTTTTCCTATCAAGCCTAATCCAAATTTGGGTACTTCTATTACGAAGTTGTGTTTTTTTTTTTTTTTTTTTCCTCATATGCTGAGCGAAATTTCATGAAGAAGTGCTGACTTCTACAGAGTCACATCTGAAAGCTTTCGGAGACTGTGCACATACGATATTTTTAATGGTATCAGGTAAATAGCTCTATCCTGGTAATGAAGATGTAATCACTAAGACAAAATGCTGTATTCTCAAGAGAGAAAAGAATTTTTTTTACAACCCAACTATGTTACAATAAAATAAATTCTTCATCATGCTGTCTGATATTTCTCACTCAAGAAGCAACATAACCAATGGACAGGTTCCAGTCATCAAGCAAAACATCCTCAGGACAGAAGTTAATTAAATATTGTGCATGTGCCTGTCTCAAAGGTCAACTGTCTTCCTATCTCAGAATGAAGAACACAATTAACAAAAGAGAAAAACAAGTCCTTTGATTATTAAACTCCTCACTGTAGTGCAAACACTATAGATCTCAAAAGAACCTTGGAGATGATGAGGCCAACCTCATGTTACAGATGAATAACCTGACCCCCAGAGGTGAAATAACATGCCTAAGTCACACAGGAGAGCTAGAAGAGAAAAAAAAATTTTTTTTTCCAAACAAGCAGACAGAATTTTTCACATGTTAATCAAAAAGGATCAAGATCATCAGATTAGGGAGAAATGAGGAATAAAAAGTATGTTACACATGGATTTAAAGGACGAGTTAATCCGATGCGCCCTCCCCCAAACCAAAAAATTCTCCAAATTGATGTTCATATATCCATCAATATGCTTATCCTTAAAATAGCAGAATCTTGGAAAACTCAATTTACAAATACATTATTAATTGCATTGTTATAATGAAATTAGTTCATTAAACGTGAAAACATCAAACAGCACCAATACCAGAAAGTTAAAGTGAATACACTATTACTTAAAATAATATATAATCACTGATTGGGACAGAAATCAACTATAGCCACTAGAAAACCATTTGCCTGTTTGACATAAAGGTGGTATTTAAAGACGAGTGTATGCCCTTTTTCCCCACTGACAGGCCTGTGGCTGGGCATCGCAGCAGCGGGTCACGTGAACATGTTATTAGATAAGATGCCTTTTTTTAATTGCTCCGCCTTGAACCGTGATACTACATAAACCCAAATTTTCCAATATAAGCCAATGGCACCATTCTTGAGATCCTAATTACGCTTACCTGTCCCAATTAAAACAAAACAAAACACAACTCCCTTATTAAGCACTAGATGAAATGTATCTATGATGCAGCAGCAAGGCGTTTACAAATGGGCTACTGACAGTGTATCAAAATGCTACTAAGGAAAATACAGCAGCAAATACTCTAGTAAGAGCACATTATTCCACATGGAATCCCAAATTATTCTTATCTCTAGCTCCTTAGACTCTTGGAAGACTAGAGATGAACAAGTGTATGTATAAATGGGGCTAGGGAGAAAGAAGCTCTACATGTAGTGTTCGTATTTTAAATTACCCAAGATAATCTGAAGGCTTACAGAGAACTCCAACTGTACCTATATTTTTTAAAGCCCGGAGAAACTAAAATGCTTGCAAAGCTTTGGTGTTTACCCAAAAACAGCACTGTGGTTTTAAACGAAAACGAAATAGGCATGGTTTGTGATTTTTATAATGTTCACACCACCCTCTCCCTATTCCCTGCTTCTTTCATCAGGTGATCTAAAGACTACCTGGTTTAAAATATTTGGTAATTCAGTGCAGAAAATTAAGGTCACAGACAAAGTACAACAACTTTTAATACACCATTAATACTAATGATTAAAAATTATTGCATAGTCTTATGCATTTACCCTAAAACATTTTCTGAAAGTAAATTCTGAAAGAATTATATAAAAGACAAATAACCTTTTAAAACGTGGATGGCATTTACTACCTCGATCTTCTATCCTTTTTTGCCTTGTCAGTACTTTTGTCCATTGTTTTCTCATTATCTCCCCTGCACTTTGGGCAATACCACTTCCCCTTTGGTTTATAGGTAAGCGAAACACACGAAAAGTGAAACCATTCAATTGGACACTGTTCATTGTCACATCCGATCATTTCCCCATAAGACACTTGGTTACATAAACAGTATGTAGGTTCATTGGGATCTATTGCAAACTCAACAGGCGATGCTTCCCTTTCCTGCTTGGCCTTGGAGCGTTTCTTTTTCTTGGCTGACTTGGATTTCTTTTCTTTAGGTGGCTGATCATCACAGTCTTCAATCCCGTTCGTCATGTGACATAAATCACGGCTTTCACTGGTTCGCTGTCTGCGGGGTCTTCTTGAAGATCTTTCCGGTTGGCTGGAATCCATCTTTGCCTTATCCGAGGCCCGTTCACCTTCAGCAGGATCTTGAAAACACTGTGAATGCAACTCCATTTGCCTTGCCCGATTTTCCACCAATTCGAGCATCTGTGTGACAATCTGAATTTTTTCATCTCCCAATTCTTGACTATTGATTAATGCTCTCTGGAGATGCTGCTGTAGGCGTTTTTTCTGGTTTGAATCATCTTCTTTCTTATATTTTTCATAGACATCATCAATTTCCTTTAATGTTTCTAAAAACGTAAGAGAAAAATCAGAACATTTGTGCATTAGCACATATAATATTTTTTAAGCTAGTTATCTTTCACAGAACTGGTAAAGTTGAATGAACTCAAATCATAGAATACACTCCTCTTGGTATGTATACAATGAAAAACATTACTTCCCATAGAAAGACCATATGTCATACAATATGAAAGTATATTTAGAAATAATAAGAATACAAAGCTTTCTTTTTAAAAAATTATTTATTTGTTTTTACAAAGCTTTCTAATACTCATGAGTCTATATTAAAAAGGATAAGAGGTGTGTGTGGCTGGCTTAGTTGGTAGAACATATGACTCTTGATCTCGGGGTCATGAATTCAAGCCTACACTGGGCATTGAGCTTACTTAAAAAAAAAAAAAATTGGGGGGTGTCTGCGTGGCTTAGTCGGTTGAGCATCTGCCTTCAGCTCTGGTCTGGTCCCAGGGTCCTGGGATCAAGCCGCACATCAGCTCCTTGCTGGAGTGGGTAGGGAAGGAGCCTACTTCTCTCTCTCTCTCTCTCTCTCTTTCTGCCTGCAGCTCCCCTTGCTTGTGCTCTTTATCTCTCTCTGTCAAGTACATAAATCAAATCTTTAAAAGTATTTTACATGGGCAAGAACACTGTATGCTACTTTATAGTATACCTAGTGAAGTCACTTACACTTCATTTGAACTTCAAAACAACACTGTAATAAAATTTACATGCCAGACTTCAACTGTAAAACTTAGAGAGGTTCTAAAACTAGGCTACAGATGCCTATCTAACTGTGTTTACAGGACTTACAGTTCAATCGATGACTTCCTACATGACTCCAGGGAGACATTACATATTGACTTCCACATCATACCCCTGGACACTCTTCAGCAAAGCAGACACAAGTAACTCTTCCTACCATATTAGTTTTAATAGCTCGTTTATTTTATCATATGGGAGATTCTGAAAACCAAACTATTTCCAGGGTAGGTTTAGGTTCAGATTCTGGCATCAACTAACTAAGCTACTAACAAAATTACAGTAAAGTCAGCATTGGGTCACTCTGCTTTTGTAGATAACTCAGCAGTTGGTTTTAAGCTTTTTGAACTGCTGATTTGGGTATTGTATAGCATGTGGGACACATTTAAATCAATTTAAAATGTCTGAGTCACTAGACAGTACACAAAAATCTGAAAATATAGTTCCAGATGTCACCAAAAATTACCATTAGTTTTTTTTTTTCAGATCTGTTCTAGTTCTTGTCCTGATGAGATATAAAACTATCTAACAGAGTTCTATCTTACTAAAAGTAGATAAAAAAAAAAAGTTAACTCCAATTTATCACACCACTTGGCATATCACTGTTTTATATTCTAATAGTACTACTGGCACAAGGCATACCATTGCTACCTTCCAATACTATTACTCTAATGATAACAACAGAAATATTAGGCAAATAAAATGCATACGCTAGGGCTGTCTGCAAGAACCCTTAACACAGCGCAGGTCTTTAACACAACTCTTATGAATTAATTCCTCCCTAGAAATTATAAGTGTTCACACGCAATGGACAACTGCTTAATCTGAGAAACCGGACAAAGTGCCAAAACACATGTGAGGGTATTCATACCTGCCCAGCATATTTTAAAACAAAGTTCATATCTAGCCCATTTGCCCAACTAAGCATGTAAGTGGTTTTCTTAAGAACATAATTTTTCTCCAGGAAAAATAATTATATATTTTCCCCTCAGACACAAAACTTGAGGATTTAAAAATAAAGGTAAACCTTACTTTAAAATTTTGTACCTAACTATCAGGAGTTAGACACTAATTATATCATACAGGCACAATCATACTGTATAGAAGAATTCGTAGTTCTAAGACTCCTTAATTACAAAGTGAAAGGAGAGGAAACGAACACTTACTAAGCCCCTTTTATGCGATAAAAATTTTCTCCTTTAATTCCCAAGGCAATCCCATGAGGAAGCTATCACTTCTATACACGAAGAAAATGACGTTCAAGAGGTAACAACCCAAAAAAAAAAAAAAAAGGTAACAACCCCACACTTTGAACTGAGCCAGATAGGTATGTCTGGTTCTGCCATTTAAGCACTTTCTACTAAGCTGCATGGAAGGCATTTGAAATTAAGTATTAATTTTTAGTTCAGTGGTTATTTACCCAAGAAATTATGAGGAATATTGGAACAAAAACTGAGGTTCTCTAATAACCATATCCCATAATAAATACTTCTTTCAATTGTGAAACTGTTGTCTTCATTTCTCTATTTTTAAAAGTTTTTAAGGTTACTTTTAGAGATTCTTCAGTAATTTCTGAAAGTGTCTCAAATAGGCAGGAGAGAAACTTTCTTGATTTCCTGTATAATGTATATCACTAATACTGCAGCAAGTATTAAATCCAAAAACAGAAAATACTTAACTACTAGCAAAGAAATAAAAAGCATATGAAATCTGAACCATGAACACACAAGTATCTAAAGCTAAATTGTGGAAGTGGAGCTTAGTAAGCATGGGCACAGACTGAAAACTAGATTCTTCTTCTATATTAATTTTGAAACTAATCAATCTTAATGGAGATGAAAATGTCTGTAATCTCTCAATCTTTTAAAGCCTAATACTGTTTCTCATGTTACTAAAGCTAATTAGGACAATTCTAGACAGTCAAGATGGCAGATTTCCCTGTAACCGATTTTCTCTCCCAAATTCAAATGAAAATAGTTTAACTCTTGTAAACGCAAATATGTGTCTTTAAAGACACATGTAAAACCATGCAAGCTTTACAAACTTCAGAGTTACTATTTGAAAAACTAAAAATGTTCAAGACACAGCACATTCGTATCATTTTTAGGCTACAATTCATGTATGTGTTCCATGTCTGTAGAAAATACCTTTGGAGAGCTTTTGGTAAATAAGTTTTTATAAAAAGTTAATAGTTTAAAAAAAAACAAAAAAAGATGTGCACACGAAGTAGCCAGCCTACTTCCCCACCTAGTTAATTGAACAAGACACTTAAACTCTTTGTAAAGTTTAACTTATCTGTAAAATATATTTTTATTTCATAGGATTATTGTGGACCTGGCACGCAGCGATGACACACAGGAAGTAACCACTATTTAATTCTCTTTCCCCCTAACAAAGATCAGTCCTATCAACAACCCTATCATTTGGGTTCGGAAGGCAGAAATAAATTACAGATTCGAAAACACAAAGACACTTAAATATTCTAACATGCTACAGGCCAGAAGATGTCACCCAGAAGTGGGTTCCTTTGAGACCAAATCATAAGCTTAGTGACGGGTCTAGGAAAACAGAGAATGGGGTCCAAAAAGTTATCTTTTTAAAGTCCGTACGGCTGTTTCCACATTATGTCCAAGGTCTATTCCTTGATCAGTCTTATTAAATGCAAAACCGTTCCCCATTTAAATTTCTCGCTTCCTAGTAGCACCAGAAAGGTCCACCAAGAGTGGATGATAAATGATACCCTCTGTAGCAAAGCCTGATTCCCTGTCTTAGTTTTCTTGGGGCTGACCACAAAGGGTGGTTTTTGCTTCATCACTCAAACTTGGCGAAGGAGGGACCCACGGGTTAAAGGACGCCAGGCGGTTGCCCAGTCAACCACCCACTTCCACCTGGAGCCCGGAAGTGACGCAAGGCCCGGAACCTACGCGGTACTAGGGTCAGCGACGGTCCTAGTAGCTTAGCGTTTCTTCGTCCTGATTGAGTGGTGCAGAAAGGGTCGAAAAACCACGACAAACGTGTCCCAAAGCTCAACACTGACTCTGCTAGGAACCAACTAACATTCCGCAAGGCTCCGACGCCTTCCCATCAGCCAGCTCCGCCCAAACCTTCCGGCAACCAGCCATTTCCGAGGCGGGCGGGAGCGCGCCCGTCCGCGCCCCTCCCATGTTCTACGTCACTCCACAGGCCCCGCCCCCAGGGACAGGAGGCCCTCCCAGCCACACACACACCCCTCTTCCTTTCCCCGCGGGGACCCCTCCCCTTTTAACCATTTGGCTGAAGGTGCTGGGGAAAGGCTGCGGCCCGGAACTTTCCCTGGGGCGGGAGAAGGGAACGTACTCCGTTCCCGAGTCGGGAGCCGGAGAGCCGAGGGAGGGACCTTCCCGAGTCCGCCTTCGCGGCCCTCTCCTGCCCCCTCCCCCGCCCGCACGTTCCAATGCATCTGCTCTCGGGTGGGGGCCGGAGGGGGGTGGGGAAAGCCAGGCCCCGGAGACCAGCGGGAGCCCGGCTGCGGCCGGCCGCTCACTCCCTACAGCCCCCCGCCCGCTGCGCGCTCCCTCGCCGGGGCAGAAGGGTCTGCGGCACGGGGCAGGCAAGCGCCGGAACAAATGCTGCTTAAAATGGCTGATTCGTCTCCACACCAGCTGCAGCCGCTGGGTCTGCAGCGGGGGCTGACGAGCGGCCCCCACCCCCACCCGTGATACCCCACAGAAGTCCTCGCCGACCGCAGCGGGGGAAGGGAGGGCCGCGAACCCGGTCTCCGGTCCCTCTCCTCCGTCCCACACACCAGACCCCCTCCGTGCACTCGGGGAGCCTGTCACAGGAGAAATGGAAAGTGGCACTTCCCCGGGCAGGCTCCGAGCGACAGTGCCCGGAGGCCAGCGAATCCGGCTGAGGGGAGGACCCGCACAGGCAGCCCCGCGGCCCCCTACCTTGATATTTGTTGTCCAGCTCTCGAAGCACAGACACGTTCCTCTGCATGTCGTGGGGCAGCGACTCCACACACTCGAGGTAGTCCTGCACGTAGCAGGTGAGGAGCCGGCTCCGCTCCCCGGTCAGGAGCGCGGCCGACGAGTATAGTTGCTGCTGCTGCTGCCCTAACATCCTGCCGCCGCTGCTGCTCCTCGCCGCCGCCGCCGCCGCCGCCTCCTCATCCAGCAGCCACACATGCAACAGCCACGGCCGCCGCGGCTTCTCTGCTCGGCAGCCCGGCGCCGCGGGGACACCGGCAGCCGCTCAAGAGGGCACCGCCGAGTCCCCCGATCTCCACTCCCCCCAAAAGAAGCCCTCACTCCCCGCCCCCGCGGTAACAAGCCCAGGGGCGGGGCGAGATCAGGGCTCCCTCCTTTTTCCCCTCCTCCCCAGGACTAGAGCAGCGGGGATCCCCCGGCGGAGCTGGCGCCGGGGTCGCGGGCGTTGACACTTCCTGTCCCCCTCGGAGTCCCCAGATGCTACCAATGCCGTCTCGTAGCACGGATCCCCATGACAAGCCCCTCGCTGCCCCCTTTCCTCCCAATCACCCTCCGTGCCTGTCGGAGAGTCTCTCACTGGACTGCCCCCGCCCCTCCGCCTGCAGCCGCCTCTGCGCCTGCGCAGGACTTACTCCTAATAAGGCCGGGGGCCCGCCCCTACCGCCCTACCGAAGGGTTCGCATTCTCCCGCCTTGCCTCCGCCACCCGGGCGATTGGTCTGTCAACTCTCGGCCCGGGGGGAGGGTGCGGAGGACGGCCAAACGGCAGGCTGCGCCCCGCCCCCTCTTAAAGGGGAAGCACTTGTCAAGCCCGCCTCTTTGCTCAATGTCTGAATGGGACTTGAGGGGGAAGGTGGCTGGCTCCTTCCTTCTGTCTTTCCCCCAGGGAAGGGGAACCTCGGTCCAACTCCCTCGGCCCGGTGTTACCGACATTTTCCCCATCAGGTGGATCTGGCGCGGCAACTCGCGTGGCTTTAAAAGAGCAGCAGGCGGCGGGTTTTCGCTACAACCTGGAGTAAGGCCGGCGGGAACTACGCGACCCAGAGTGCAGCGGGCGCGGCTCCCGGCATGCTCGGCGGCCGTGTTCCCGCCGATCCGCCGCGTCCCGCTTGGCCGCCGCCTCAGCGCTTCCGGCGGGCCCCGGCCCTCCTCTGTCGGCGGCTCTCGGGCTCACGGAGCGCCGGAGGGGTGGGCAGGTGCTGGTCGCCGAGGTAGGCGGTGCTCCCGCGAGTCCCCGGCATTTTCTTTCTCTTTAAGTCTGCTTGCCTTTTAAATCTCCCTCCAGGCTTTAGCTTGTTTCCGCCCTTCCTCCTGTGCGGGAGACCCGCCGCCGAAGTACCTTGCAGGTTTTGTCCACCTCCCAGCTCTTCAGGAATCCTCCGTTTAGTTTAGTCGGCCTCTGCCCCCAGAAACGTGTCTGTCCAACACACAACCTTTAAAAAGAATTTTACCCCCTCCGGGTATCAGAACGTTTAAGCATTAAAACGTCGGCGCGGGCTTAGAGTCAAGGGGCGCACCACCCGCTTTTCATCTTTTTCACCCTAAGACCGAAAACCGCTGGGGGTTCGGGGGACGGGAAGAAGAAAAATGAGAATAAAAGCCTAATCAGTAATCAGGCCCACGTCCTTCTGTATGTGATCGACTTTCAGGGCTTAATTTTTGTGTAGTGTGAAACGCTCCGCAGAGGGGCTAATTTTAATGCCAGACTAACACTCAGTATGTAATCACATTTCTTTTTGAAAGGAATGGCTGTAAATAGAACGAATATGCGCAGAATTTTAGTGGAATGCCTATGAAAACGAGACCTCTTCCGAGTAGTACCTTTGGGTTGAAAAGGAAAAGTAAGTGGGTGTTAAACTTGGATTTCTCCTTATGTCCAGTTCGTTCACAGGGGTGGTACACCCGTACGGTGATCTATGTAGAGCACTTTGAAAACAGTAGAAGTAACCATTGACATGCAAAGAGAAGTGTAGACTTTGATCTACAGGAAATTTTAAATTGCAAGTCAAAACAAAGCCCTCAAAATTCGGCATCTTGGGACAACAAAAATACTGCACGGGACTCGTAGATTGTTGGTGGTATCCTGTGACACTTTTGTGATTTTGACTACTTGAATACTAAATCGACCCAGAGGCAGTACAGTGTGGTGTGTTTCTGAGAACCGTCTAGGGATTTCATTGTTGTCATTCTTGAAATCTTTCATATTAAACAGCCAGGTTTTGTCAAAAACTAGTCACTGTTAAAAATGGAATTTCGTTGCTTTTTACCAGACCCCTACTGTTTTTGTTTACTAATGGGTTTGATTCCCTAGTCTTTATTGGATGCCCAAAATAATGCAAGATGCCTTTTTTACTAATTTAGGTTAGGCTCTGAATGTACCTCTGGATTTTATTCACAGCCTGAGAAGTAACCTGCAGGCAGATAGGACGCGTGGTTAGAACCTAGCAATAAGAAAAGCAGATATGAGGCTCAGTATAGTAATGGAGATCTTTTTTTTTTTTAATTTTTTTTAAATAATGGAGATCTTTTAAATATTATTTTCACCTTTCATAACTCTGCTGAATAGGCTGAAAGGAAGCAAAAAATCCAAATAGTGATTTTTCAGCTTGTGTTGGTGTACATGTATAAGAACACTGTAATATGGGTGTGTGGGTGTGTGTGAATATTTCAGATGTGCGCTTTTTTGCTATATTTGTAAAAATTAATCAAAGGCTTATTCCTGCCAAATTTATGAAAGCACACTGTGTAGGAGGAGAGTTCATACATGGGAAAACCAAAAATCACCATATTCCCCCTAATTCAACACTACCAGTGGTTTTTTATCATGTTCTTTTCTTCTCAGTAACCACTTAACTGGACATTTGGGGGCTTTTCACATTGGATTGCCTTGCTCAGCCAAATGCAAAATTTTAAAGTCACCAATTCTTTGCAATGTAGAAATTAATTGGTGATATTAAATCCTTTGATAAAACAAAAAGACATCTTATTTACTTTTTAAAATATTTCCTACCAGGAAGTAACCCTAAAAAAGATAGGTAACCCTGAAATTAGTATGCATGTCTGGAGTTACCTGTAATTTCAAAATTAGTTTCTTTTAAGAGATCCCTGGTGTGTGTTTATGAAGTGTTTATGCCTCTAAACCTCTGTCTTGTAGCCCTTATTTATATTGTGAGGGGGGAGGGCAAAGCTTCAACCTCTCATTGAAAACAAACTAGCAGCTAGTTATGAAGGATTCCTAAAGATACCTCCTGAGAAAATTCAGCTGTTACTTAAGTCAAGCCAATTAAATTTGAAATGCTTTTCTTCTTTCTACTTCTTAATGTTTTATAAAACTTTTTAATTATGGAAAGTTTCAAACATCCACAGGAGTAGAGGTAATAGGGGTGCTTGAGTGACTCAGTTGGTTAAGCATCTGCCTTCAACTTAGGTCCTGATCCCAGAGTCCTGGGATAAGTCCTGCATCGGGCTCCCTGCTGAGCAGGGAGCCTGCTTCTCCCTCTGCCTGTTGCTGCTCCTCCTGCTTGTGTGCTCTCTCTCTCTCTCTGGCACATAAATAAAATCTAAAAAAAAAAAAAAGTAGAGGTAATAATACAATAATCCGAATGCACTATTCACCCACCTTAAACATATATCAATATATGGCCAACATTATTTCACCTGTGGCCTTCCACACTTCCTTTCCCTTACTGGATTGTTATATTTTATCTGTAAATACTTTAAATATGGAGAGATAAGACATAATTTAAAAAGGAAAACCACATAACCCAAAATTCCATTATCCCATCAAAAAGATTACCATTTAATATTCAGATGATTAAAATTTCCAAATTTCCCTATTGTCTCATTCATATCATTTTACACTTGGTTAACAGTATCCAAACAAATTCCACACCTTGCATTTAGTTAGTTAGATCTTTTCTAAACCAATAAGAGACAGTTAATTCCCAATTTAATTCAGTGAAGTAAATAGCAATATTTTTCTAAGGAGGATATTTGGATAGTTAAAAAGCATTGTTTTTTTTTTTTTTTAAAGATTTATTTATTTATTAGGAAAGAGAGAGAGTGAGAGAGAACAGGTCAGAGTGAGAAGCAGACTCCCCATGGGGCTGGGAGCCTGATGTGGGACTCGATCCCGGGACTCCGGGACCACGACCTGAGCCGAAGGCAGTCGCTCAACCAACTGCGCCACCCAGGGGCCCAAAAGCATTGTTAAAAGTATAAGGAAATTCTAGGAAAGCACTTTAAACAAAACTTGTATTAAAATGTCACCAATTGGTAGCCCACAGTAGAAATATAATTGTACCTAATGCAACTAAATAAATCTTTACAAATCTTAGAGTTTGTATTAGTTTAGAGTATAATTTGTTCTGCAAGATCCAGGGAAGCATTTTAAATTGTAGTGAAAAAAACCTAAAACTTTACGTCAGTTCATTAGTATGATAGACAACTAAAACAAATAGTCTGTCTCCACTGAGGTCAGTTTTCAAGTATTTTTAATTGCTTTATTGCATAAGTAGTATACACTAATTGTATTTAAAAAACAGAAAATAGAGCTAAAAAGCAGATACATAAAAATAATTATGAACTGGAGATAACTCTTCGGTATCTAAGTATACCCTCAAGATATAATTCCACTCTACTTTTTTGCTTTAAGGAAATATTTTGGCCAGAACTCACAGACCAAGTTAAGAAAATACCAGATTCTTGAGGTGGAACATTAGAAATATGAGCAGCGTTGGTCTGTACATTTAGTTCATGAGGTAGCACAGATTTAAAATTGGGTGTATGCAGTCAATCCCACTACGGGTTATAGTATCGTTCAGCATTTAGAATGACTACTGTCAGCAAGATGATCACAGAAAAAAATGGAAGGGATTGTGAATGACTGAGAGTGTAGTAAAGAGAAAATTCAGTATCATGAACTATTATTCACATAGCCAAGAAGAAAAAGCAAACACATATTATCTACTTTGGTTATCTAAGAAAAAAAAAATAACACATACGGTATACTTTGCATATTGCTGACCAGAAAAACACTCAGTTTTTCCCTAGGTAGTTACCATAGTTACATGAGCTGTTTATAACATCAAGAGGAGGAACTAGGTCACAGTATTGAAGGAGTTTGAATTATGCAATTATGTTTCCTAAAAACGGGAAAGGGTTTAAATTTTAGGGCAGAGAGATTTATACTGTATGTTCAAAATTGAAATTGTGGTCTAATTTTGCCAGTAAAACTTAAAATTTTGTCTAAAATTAAATAGTTGATGCTATAGGTATAAATTGTTCAGTATATACAAATGCTGTAACAGTGTGTGCTGTAATCCATAAGTGTAATAAGAGGTTGCATGTATTCCTTGAAGATACCTATTTATCTTAGTGAGGTATCTTATCTTAAAATGCTTTTGCATGTAATCAGTAAACCCAACAACAGCCTAGAATCTTGGAGTAGCCAAATCACGGTAAACGGAAGCTTTGACTTCTTACCTTTGAAATCTTGAGAATAAAGCTTGCTGCAGTTCCCGTCAGATGCTTGCTCTTACTTTGTCATAGAAATTTTCCCATTAATGTCATCAAATGGATAGAGAAAAGTGGTAGGGAGAGACTGTTTTGAAAGTTGTGGTAGTGGGATACCTGGCCGGCTCAGTCAGTAGAGTAAGCAACTCTTGATCTCAAGCCTTGGGCTTGGAGCCTACTTTAAAAAAAAAAAAGAAGGAGGGGGGGAGGAAAGAGAAGGAAGGAAGGAAGGAAGGAAGGAAAGGAAAGAAGGAAGGAAGGAAGGAAGGAAGGAAGGAAGGAAGGAAGGAAGGAAGGAAGGAAGGAAGGAAAAAGAAAAGAAAAAGGAACTTGAAAGCTGTGGTAGATAGATTATATATGTGTATATATATAAATATGTGTTTATATATGTACATATATACATCAGATATACACGCATACACACATATATTTTTACATATATATTTTTTAAACTAAGAACCTCACAAAATGATGATTTTATTCAGGAACCATGTCTTTTGTATCAGAGCTCGCACAGTACTCAATAAATAAAAGTTGGATGCAGGAAAAGAAAATTAAAAATTGCATCTCAAGGTTGCAGGAATTGCAGGTGGTTATTTTTAATCTCATGATCATCAGTCTAGACTCATAGGTGTTGTTAGCTAAAAGTAATCTCAGATCAATGATTTCCCCCTAAGGAAGAGAGACTAGAAATCAGGCAGCCTCACTGAGAAACTAGGTAAGCCTCTGCCACTGATAGTAATTTATCATTACTACCATGGCTGTGGGGATAGGGAAGGGGTGGGGGTCCCTATTGACAGACCACCCCTAGACCCACATGTTTTTACAAATGATGATTTGGAGACACAGAGAAGTTAATTAATTTGCCCAGGGTCATATAGTAATTTATAAAATAAGTGTACACCTAGAAATTTAAGAGTAAAACAAATACTTCCTAGTTTCATTATCTGGCTGATAATCATTAGAAAGGACAAAAGTACTCATAGGGAGAAAAGTTAAGAACTTGAGGTATTATAAAATTACTTTTTCTGAGAACTCTTGCAGCAAATTTAACAAAATTACCTCTAAAGGTAGTTTAGAATTTCCTGAACGATAATATTCAAAATAATCATAAAATCAAAAGTGCTAGAAACCTGTTTTCTTTCTTTTTTTAATAGAACAGTCTTTTTTTAAAAAAGATTTTTATTTATTTATTTGACAGAGAGGCAGGCAGAGAGAGAGAGAGAGAGAAGCAGGTTCCCCGCTGAGCAGAGAGCCCCGATGCGGGGCTCGATCCCAGGACCCAGAGATCATGACCTGAGCCGAAGGCAGAGGCTTAACCCACTGAGCCACCCAGGTACCCTAAAACCCTCTTAGACTGTTACTGTCAATGCAAATGCTTTATGCTTTCAGTTCTGGCTGAAGTAAGTATGATCTTTTATAAATAATGCTAATACTACTGGCCAGGAGCCTTTTGCTAAATCTTTTGTTCCTTTTAAAATATTCTAACTCATTGTTTTGTTTTGTTAGGAGGATGAGATATATTTTATTTAACAGGTTTTGAGCTTTATTAATTTAAATATTTTTTCATTGTTATTTCTGTTATATCTTTCTTTTTTTTTTTTAAAGATTTTATTTATTTGACAGAGAGAGAGAGATCACAAGTAGGCAGAGAGGCAGGCAGAGAGAGAGGAGGAAGCAGGCTCCTTGCTGAGCGGAGAGCCTGATGCGGGGCTCGATCCCAGGACCCTGAGATCATGACCTGAGCCAAAGGCAGAGGCTTTAACCCACTGAGCCACCCAGGCGCCCCTCTTTCTTTTTTTTTTAATTTTTTTCTGTTATATCTTTCTTAATTCAAGTGTGCATACAATGTTACATTAGTTTCAGGTATACAACATAGTGTTCCCACAGTAGTATTAAGCACAATAGGCAATCCTTACCGTGATAAGTGTAGACCCCATCCGTCACCATACAAAGTGATTACAGTATTATTGACTATATTCCCTATGTTGTACTTTTCATCCTTGTTACTTATTTCTAATTGATTATTTAATGAGGCTTTATTGGAGCTATTATTACATTAATCACTCTTGTCATGGTTAATTTAATCCACCATTTTGGTAAATATTGATTTCTGAGGGTGACAAATTTTTAAAAATTGCTTAACTAGTTTTATTTCCATAAACTGAGGTCTTCTGACTTTTTTTAGGGTTTTTTGGAGGTAGGCATTTTGTTTTATTTTTTTAGTGAAGAATAATTAATATACAATGTTTTATTAGTTTCAGATGTACAAATTGATTCGACAATACTATATGTTACTCAGCACTCACCAAATAAATAGTCAGGATCTGTCACCCAACAATGTTATTACAATATTTTTTACTATATTCTCCATGCTGTACTTTTCACTTCTGTGAGTTATTTATTTACAAACTGGCAGTTTGTACCTCTTAACTCCCTTTATCTATTTTCCTGATTCCTCCACTCTCTGACTTTTACATACAAAAGAATATATAAACCAGTATATCTCACTTTATCCAATGTATGTGTTTCTGAAAAATTGTGCTTAAACTTTACTTTGCTATAAGCAATTTTAAACATGCCATTCTATAAAATAAGAGATCCAAGTTTTGAAAATATTTAAGACAATAATTTATCTGATTTTATTTCATCTATTAGAATGCCCTCAAGTGTTTTGTTCTCCTTGAGAAAACATAGGTTGTGTTCTTCATTATCTAATTGTAACCTAAGTGTAGTTTCTTTTGCTTGTTTTAACTGTGGTATACATTCCAGATCCCTTAGCATGATATCCTTTGGTCACAGAAATGTCATCTTCAGGGAGAAAACTTTGAAGAAAGTGATAGTAGAAATGTTTTCTTCTGGTATCTGGCAAAAGTAAGTACTAGAATTAGAGGTATAAAAAAATCAAAAGATATAAAAGGGAGGAACATTTGTATAGAAAATATTAGAAGCTGAATAGCCTTCTATTATGGGAAAGTAGAAGAATCAGAGAAAAGAATGATTATTTAAGCCATTAATGGTAGTTGTACAACATTAGAATTAAAATTTAGGGACCATGATATAAAAATTATATCTATGGAAACTAGTTGTGATACTTTTATGCATAATGAAAAGACAGTTGTAATACAGGGTTGGGCTAATAGTATCTCTAACTTGATCTTTGAAAATTGGCATTTGGATTCAAAAATAATTTCAAAAGAGCCTAGTGCCTTCCTTATATGACATTATCTTAGAATATCCCTAACTTTTGGGGCCCCTGGGTGGCGCAGTTGGTTGAGCGACTGCCTTCAGCTCAGGTCATGATCCCGGAGTCCCGGGATCGAGTCCCACGTCGGGCTCCCAGCTCCATGGGGAGTCCGCTTCTCACTCTGACCTTCTCTCTCTCACTCTCTCTCTTTCCTAATAAATAAATAAATAAAATCTTAAAAAAAAAAAAAAAAAAAAGAATATCCCTAACTTTTTGTATTCAGGAAAAATATCTTTGGAAAAATAGTCCAGCAATATTTACTGATAGTAGTTACCTCTAATTTAGGGCCTAGGGATCTAGAGTTGGAAAGACACTTAGTTTTCACAAATACCATTTTGTACACTTAATTGACACTTTTTTATTTGAGTATAATTAACACAATGTTACATTAGTTTTAGGTGGACAGCATAGTGATTCAGACAAGTTTATGCATTATGCTATGCATTTAATTTTTTGATACATGTATTTAATAAAATCTAAGCTTTATTTTAAATATAAAAGAAAACTTTCTGTACGTTCTGGAGTAGCAAAATGCATATGTATACTGTGTACTAGGAAAGGAGCATATCATCTAAATATTTAGATTTAGTTCACTTTGTGGGGGAAGGGGCAGAGGGAGAGGGAAAGAGAATCTTAAGCAGTCTCCACACTGGGACTCAATCGCACAACTCTGAGATCATGACCTGAGCTAAAATCAAGAGTTGGATGCTTAAAACAATTGAGCCACCCAAGTGGCTCCAAGATTTAGTTCACTTTTATAAGAATGTATCTACTACTGCTGTTAGTATTGTCTGCACTTGGCATACCAGCATTGTAATTGCATATATATTATTATATAAATTAAAACCAAGAAATGCAATTGGTAAATTTGAAGCTTTTGAAGACTTCCTACTTGAGGAACTAATCTGGGCAGTTTTACATCAGAAATACATTTTTTTTATGAAGGTTTTCTTAGCAGTTTAAGAGAAGTTCCATGTAACCTTTTTTTTTCATTCAGTATAGCCCTCAACTTGTTAAGAGCTTTTTAAATTTTTGCAGGGTCTCATTTGAGTGCTTTACGTTAAGGTGGAATAAATTTTTTTTATCATTTTTATGAATTGAATGAAAATTCATATTCAGGTCAATGTTATATATTAATGCCATCTATAACTTCTGCCTACAATCTCACATGGGACCTCTGAAATATGTCTACCCAAGAAGGAGTCCTTCCCTGAAGACTTTTTATTTAGCTGTGGTCTTCTCTATAAGGTTGAAATTTAACAGAAGTATCTAACGAAGAGGAATCTGAACATAGCAGATGAGAAAGGGAAAAGACTGGGAGAAGAGTCCAGATGTTGTAAAGCAAAGAGAGGATGATATACAGGAAGCAGCTATTATTTGCTCTGTTGAGTGACTCAAAGAACTCCAAGAAATTTGATTCCATCCCACTGGACCTATCCTTCAATTTAGGATAGAAATTAATTTTTTTGTAGGGGCACCTGGGTGGCTCAGTCTTTAAGCATCTGCCTTCCGATCAGGTCATGATCCCAGGGTCCTAGGATCAAGCCCTGAATCAGGCCCCTTGCCCAGCGGGGAGTCTGCTTTTCCCTCTCTGGCTTCCCCTGCTTATGTTCCCCTCTCTCGCTGTCTCTCTCTCTCTCTCTCTCTCTCTGGCAAATAAATAAAATCTTTTTTAAAAAGACATTAATTTTTTTCTAATAAAATAGATATTAGTAGATATATAACACACAGGAAAACAATTGAGCATAGCGACTCGAGTGGTTACAATACCTTATATAAGAGATCTTCAGAAAGTTGTTCTTCAGTATATGGCATCTTGCTTTCTAGAAAAGAATTGGAGTGACAGCACTGCTGTAATGAGTAATGGCCAATAGGGAGAGGGAAGGGAAAGCAAGAAAGGAGCAATTAACAGGGAAATGCAGTCATATGGAAAGAATGAGAGATTCAGGAACCTTTTAGTAGGTAATATCACCTGATTTTAGTGACTATATAGGGGATGGGAGAAAAGGAGTCATCTAGAATTTTGGCTTGGGCCATTAGCGGGCCATGGCAATGCTGTATGAAATAGAAACTACAGGAAGCAAAGCAGGTTTGTGGGGGAAAGACTTAAATCATACAAGGATATAACTGTAGTTTTTACATCTTTAGGCTCTGTTGATCTTAGGCCTCCTCTGTCAAACCACAGAGACTATTGCTTCCTGTAAGTAGCTTGCTTGTTTGTAAAGAACAGCCAGCTACAGACATAGGAGGCTGGGGATGTGTTGGGAAGAGTAGAAAAAGTGGGGAAATGATTTAGAGATAGAGTGGTCTTAAAAATGTCTTCCCACAGGGACACCTGGGTGGCACAGTTGGTTGGGCAACTGCCTTTGGCTCAGGTCATGATCCTGGTGTCTTGGGATCGAGTCCCGCATCGGGCTCCTTGCTCCGCGGGGAGCCTGCTCCTCTCTCTGCTTCTGCCTGCCTCTCTGCCTGTTTGTGTTCTCTCTCTGTTAAATGAATAAATAAAAAAAATCTTTAAAAAAAAAAATGTCTTCCACAAGCCGGGGTTTAGCTTTGTATTATTTCTATTAGTAAGCCAGGAATCGAAATAGATGATAGCAAGGACAAATACAGACCCTCGTGAGGAAAAAGTCAGTGTGGCAGGTATTTACTTATTCCTTGCTTGTCTCCAAGGGAACCATGATTGACCCTTTGCCAATGCTGGGAATTTTGCCCTTGGAGTGTTTTTATGTTAGTGACGATGACTTTGTTACATACACCTGGAGCAATTGCTTTGGTTTCGTTGTCGGGGTCCTGAGGGTTAGTTGCCATGGCTGATTGCATAGCAGAATATATATATGTATTAACAGACCTCTGTAAAAGCCTTGGACCCTGAAACTCAGATGGGTTTCCATGCACAGAGGCATTCCACAGATGCCTATAGTTTGCTGCTAGAGAGAGAAAGAAGTCTATGCTGAGCCCTTCTGGACTTCACCAATGGATCTTTTTCCCTTTACTTTTCTTTCTACCATTTACTGTAATAAATTTTAGTTATGTGTATAACATGCTCTTGAGTCTTGTGAGTCCTTTTGGGAGCACCAAATATACAAAATGCTGAAGAAATTTAAAACCCAATTTGTCCATCCAAGTCTTGGTAGGATTTACTGGAAAAAAAAAAAAAATTAACAGATGTAAGTATGTATCTGTGTGTGTAGATTTAAACTAAATCAAGTCTTTGGCTCATGCCCAGGAGACATTTATAGTCTTTATAGGGATACAGGGCAGAGATAGAGTGTTGGGAAAATGCTTACAGTCATAAGTATAAATAAAAGCAAATTAGAAATAAATGTAGAAGCAAAGCAAATTAAAAGATTAAAATTGGTTAGAGTCAGTCAAGATTTAAATATGGTGCATATTTCAGAAGAAATACACAACCAGCTTGTCAAATAGTAGCTTTTGTCTTTTCACACATGTATTCTTCAACAGTATATAGAAAAACGTAGAAGAAAAAACGGTTTTTTGGGGGGGTTTATCTGTTAAGCACTGAGTCCAACTCAAGTTTGACTGAATTATTTGTGTGGAATCGAAATTTGTACTAAATTCCGATGTAAGTATTTTATGTAGTGATTGTTTGAGGTCTGCAATTATTTCAGCGATGAGTTAATATTCTTAGGTAGTATCATTCCAAAGACTCCACATCAATTCCCATTTTAATCAATAAGCAATATCTGGTAGTTTCTTCAGCTATTTGCTTAAAGTACTTATATCCAAAGATTAAGAATGAACTTTGAAAGCTCTGCTTCTGGTAATAGCCAAATAGCTCCTATCAGATCACATATATTAAAGAAGAAAAAAAAAAAAGACCCTGGGGAGCAAGCAAAAGAAGGCAAATTGTTGAGGGAAGTCAATACTTGGAAGAATGAAGTTGTATTTGGGGGGAGTTTCCTAGTTTTATGTCTTTATTTATTTTAAGATTTTATTTATTTGTTTGACACACAGAGAGAGATCACAAGCAGGCGGAGAGGCAGGCAGAGAGAGAAGGGGAAGCAGGCTTCCTGCCAAGCAGGCAACCCGACACCGGGCTTGATCCCAGGACACTGAGATCAAGACCTGATCTCAGGGCTTTAACCCACTGAGCCACCCAGGCACCCCTAGTTTTATGTCTTTTAGCCTGCAGCATCCATTCATGTAGGGTGACCTAAACTTAGATGGAAACTTGCAGGCATATTGGCTTGATGAACCAGAGAATGGAGTCTAGGGCAACCATAGTGTGGTATAAGGCCTAAAATTAATATCATATACTGCCTTGACATCTGGTAAAATCAGGAGTGCCTTGACTGACCTAAGTCAAAGTTCCCTTTCCCACCCTGCTCCTGTGGATAAGGTCCCCTAGCCAAATAACCCTCCATGTCTTGAGGACCACATATATTTCCTCCTTATCCCTGCAAGCTAATAGAATTATTCAAACAAACCAATCACATCCTCTCATGGGAACCAGAGGCGACCTCATTCCCTTGATATTACAAAACCTGCCTCCCACAGTGCCTGGTTATCTACTCTTAAGCATAACTTCCACATGGCCCTACATGGGGTTGGTATCCTCTACTCAGGCTGTGAGTGTATGTGACTAGTAAACTGTGTTGATCTTATCTGTCCAGTGCTGGGTGCCATGTGTTAGGCCATTCCCATTCACATAGGGTGGGAATTCTTCCCTTCCCTTACCAATGAGATGTAGAGGCAATTAAACAGTATTGGAAAGTCGGGGAGAGAGATCCCAGAGAGAGGGAGGCTTAAAGTCTACAGAAACTTCCCAAACCTCTAGCTAACTCCTAGACTACACATGTGCAGGGTAGTCCAAACAGCCCAGATAAGGCTAAAAGAACTGCACTGAGTTAGAATTTGAGTTTAGCCAAGGTAACTGCCTGCTGAAACAAAAAATTAGAGAAACAGAACCAAGCATCTCTAAAGGACATCATTCACTATGTCATCATTTACTTAGATACAGGATAGTATCTAAGATTACTAGACATATAGAGAAATAAGAAAATGTGATCCAAAAGCTAGCCCATGGATATCAGCTCCAAGATGAACCAGATGTTGGAATTAGAGAGGGATTCTAAAGCAGCTATTAGAACTATACCTCAAGAACTTAAGAGAGGGGCACCTGGACTCAGTGGGTTAAAGCCTCTGCCTTCGGCTCAGGTCATGATCCCAGGGTCCTGGGATTGAGCCAGCCACACATTGGGCTGTCTGCTCAGCAGGAAGCCTGCTTCCCCCTTTCTCTCTGTCTGCCTCTCTGCCTACTTGTGATTTCTCTCTCTGTGTCAAATAAATAAATAAAATCTTAAAAAAAAAGAATTTAAGAGAAAATACACTCAAAATGAATGAAAATATAGAAAGTCTCAGAAGAGGAAAGAAATTCAAGAAGAACCAAAAGGTAATTCTATAACTGAAAAAGTATATCTGAAATAAAATTTGCACTCAATAACTTTAAGATCAGAGTGGAAATTATAAAATATTTTTGAATTGAAGGTAAATCAACAGAAAGTACTCAATCTGAAGATCTGAGAGGAAAAAAATACTGTGAAATAAATAATGAATAGAATCTCAGGGACCTTCAAGATAATACTAATAGTTCTTGGGGCGCCTGGGTGGCTCAGTGGGTTAAATCCTCTGCCTTCAGCTCAGATCATGATCTTGGAGTCCTGGAATCGAGCCCCACATCGGGCTCTCTGCTCAGCGGGAAGCCTGCTTCCCCCCTTTCTCTCTCTGCCTGCCTCTCTGCCTACTTGTGATCTCTCTCTCTGCCAAAAATAAATAAATAAAATCTTTAAAAAAAAAAAAGATAATATTAATAGTTCTAATATGTAGGGTTCCAAAAGAGACAGAGAAAGAGAATAGGCCATAAAACTTTTTTGAAGAAATGTGGCTGAAATTTCCCCAAATTTGATGAAAGACATAACTTACCAGATTTAAGAAGCTATAGGCTATAATGAAAATCACATCTAGGTATAGCAGTCACACTGCTAAAAAGCAAAAGCAAAGAGAAAATTTTGAAAATAGCCAGAGAAAATATTAAATGAGGGAAACAAAGATTTGAACTACTACTGACTTCCCAACAGAATCAAGAGGAATGGCGTTTTTATTTTTTTTTTAAGGTTGCTTTAGTAAGAGACTTTTTTTTTTTTAATAAAAAATTTATTTATTTGAGGGGTGCCTGGGTGGCTTAGTGGGTTGAGCCTCTGCCTTTGGCTCGGGTCATGATCTCAGGGTCCTGGGATCGAGCCCCGCGTCGGGCTCTCTGCACAGCGGGGAGCCTGCATCCCCCTCTTTCTCTGCCTGCCTCTCTGCCTACTTGTGATCTCTGTCAAATAAATAACTAAATATCTTTAAAAAAATTATTTATTTGAGAGAGCAAGCATGAGCAGGCAGGAGCCACAGAATGAGAGGAAGACACAAACTCCCCGCTGATCAGGGAGCCCAATGCAGGACTTGATCCCAGGACCCTGGGATCATGACTACACTGAAGGCAGACACTTAGCTGACCAAGCCACCCAGGCACCTGGAATGGCATCTTTTTTTTTTTTTTTGGAATGTCATCTTTAAAGTGCTAAAAGAAAAAGAAAAAAAGTCAACCCAGAATTCTATCAAAATATTCTTCAAGATGAAATGAAAATATCCTTCAAGAATGAAGACAAATTAAAGGTGTTTTTATTTAAAAGAAAACTAAGAGAATTTGTTACCAGCAGGCCTGTACTATAAAAAATGTTAAATGAAGTTCTTTAGACAGAAAGAAAATAATATATTAGATGGAAAACCGAATGTTCAGGAAGAAATGAAGAACACCAGAAAAGTAAACAGAAAAGGATTTTTTGGTCATAATTTCTTTAAAATATGTGAGGTTAAAGCAAAACATAACTGTATAGTGGGATTTATAATATATGTAGATATAATACATAGGACATGTAAAGGTGTGGGTGGGGTGCAAGGTTCTTGTTTTTATGTGAAGAGATACAATATTAACTTTAAAAATACTGAAAAGTTAAGGATGTGTATTGTAATTACTAGGGTAACTATTTTTAAAAAACCCTCAGAGTTTTTGCTACAATTAAAATAGAATCCTAAAAATTATTCAGTTAACACCAAAGAAATCAAGAAAGGAATAACATGGGAGAAAAAAAAAAAATAACCCAGATGGACTAGACAAAACAAATAATAAAATCATAGAACTTCATATCATCCATTCACTAATTACATTAAATGTAAATGGACTAGGGACACCTGGGGGGCTCAGTCGGTTAAGTTTCTGTCATCAGCTCAGGTCATGATCTTGGGGTCCTGGGATCAGGCCCCATGTTGGGCTCCCCGCTCAATGGGGAGTCTGCTTCTTCCTCTGCCCCTCCCCCCACTCGTGTTTTCTCTCTCTCTCTCTCGCTAATTCACTCTCTCAAATAAATAAAATCCTTTTAAAAAAAGAATAACTATTAAAAATGTGTTTACAATCTAACTCAAAGTTAAGTACTTTTAAAATTGTTTTGTTTATCCTTCCAGTTTCTTTCATCTGTGTACTTTTTTTTACATAATTGAGCTAATAATGTATATACTCCTTTGCATTGTTTATAATGGCTAAGTAATACTTCATCATATTAAATACTATAATTACTTTATAATTTTTGCTCATTTAGGTTTATAATTTTTGCTCATTTTCAGTTTTTCAGTCTCTTAAGCTTGAGATGATGATCTATATGCTTAATTTTATGTATCTTGAATTATTATTATTTTTTTAGATTTTTATTTATTTACTTGATAGAGAGAGAGATCACAAGTAGGCAGAGAGGCAGGCAGAGAGAGAGGGGGAAGCAGGCTCCCGGCTGAGCAGAGAGCCCGATGCGGGGCTCGATCCCAGGACCCTGAGATCATGACCTGAGCCGAAGGCAGAGGCTTTAACCCACTGAGCCACCCAGGCGCCCCTTGAATTATTTTCTTAATAGAGACACCTTTAAGCAGAATTAGCGCATAAAAGCTCTTGCTACCTATTGATAATCAGGCAGATACTCTCTTTCCCTTCCTTTCTCCCTGCCTTCTTCTGAATCATTCAGCAATATCTATAGTGGTAAGTGCTTTCCTTCTGTGCTTTGGGATCTTGGATTTTTCTCAAATCCCTCTTTCAGTTACAAAGTCCTTTGCACAAGACTGCCAGCTAACACAGTTGGACATCTAGGTATTTTAATGGCAACCCCACCTAGAGAAAGAGAGAGAAGCTCAAGAATCACATTCTATTGATCCTGCTTCCTAAACTCTTATCTCTTCTCAAGGATCTTAACTTTAACAGAGAAATGCATCAAAATTTAGAGGAACCAACTATTACCAAGGCTCTACTTTGTGCAAATTATTCTGCATATTTCATCTTATGTAATCCTTACAGCAAATTACATTAGATTGGCCTTATCATCTTTGTTTTATCGATGTAGAAATTGAGATATAGCATTTAAAGATTTTTTTTTTAATTTATTTGACAGAGAGAGTACAAGCTGGAGGAGCAGCAAAAGAAGAGGGAGAAGCAGGCTCCCCACCAAGCCGGGAGCCTGAAAGCAGGGAGCCCAATGCAGGGATGGCTCCCAGGACCCCTGGGATCATGACCTGAGCTGAAGGCAGATGCTTAACCGACTGAGCCACCCAGGTGGCCCAAGTACAGCATCCAAATAACTTGCCCAAGGTCATCCGTCAAATAGTAGACTCAAGATTTCAATCCAGGCTAATCTAACTTCAAAGTTCTTTTTACCATACCACCATTCCTTCCTAGTTAAAGCAAAAGTGTGAGCAAATGCCCAGTGGATTCAGTTCTTAAATAATTAGGTAAGGGAGGAAAAAGTTTCCTCTACACTCTAAGATTCATGTCTGGAGCCTGAGAATTTGATTTAAAAAGATTCACAGGAGAAAAGGCATACAAATTTTATTTGATGTTAATATTTCAGTTTCTTCATGTGCATAGTAGCCTTTATATAAAGTGAAGATCTGAAGAAGTAGTTAAACTCAGGGGGTTTATATACGGCCTTAATCAAGTTAATGAATTTGGTAGAAGTGACAAAATAAAGTAAAAGGGGTTTGGTGAATTGTGGGAAAGTAAATATATAGGGGAAACCACTGGAAGATAGGATTATTTAGTATGGTTTTGTTTATGCAGACTCATCTCAGTGATCTTCCCTCATCCATGATAAAGATTTTTCCCTTTCTTGTACAAGAGAAGGAAACACCTTCACAAAGGAAATTGTATGCCTTGATTTAGGCAGAATGTGGGAGAGTAAAGGGTTTTTTTCTTGTGTCTGCTATTTCTTCATTGCCATCAGTTCAAAATAATCATTATGTCAAAGTGGTATATTTTGGGATAGCATATTCCGATGATCCTCTTCAATTTACCACTTTAACATGATTATATAAATAACTGAGTCCAGCCTCCCTTTGTTCTTTATTTCCCTCTACTACATTTTTCTCATGTTTAGGCCACTTATTTTTTCAGTTTTTCCTTTAGCCTTGGCTCCATCCCTGTGAAATTGAAATTTTAATTAGGTAGCATAAAATGATTTTCTAAGAAGATTGCTGTTAATTAATAAAAAGCATTGCTGATTTAGATACAGATTTTCAATTAAGAAAATTGAGCCAAATTGCATTCACTTCTGCCATAACATTAAGCATAGTCTGATAGAAAAGAACTTATGAATATTACCAAAACACGTAATATGTTCTTATTCATGTAATAAATGGCTCAGGCCAATGTCATCCTGATTTACCAAGATCGTTGCTCTGGAAACCAAGAGAGTAATCAAATTTCCAAAGCCCATGAAAACTAATCATGCTCACAAGAGAGACAATAGAACCATATGTGATCATGTATAAACTTGTGAAGAAATGTGTATCATCCAAGTAGAGAATTAAAAAGGGGGGAGGAATGCTGGATTATGGTACATTTATTTGGTCAGGACCTGAAAATTTTTGCTGAACAGAATACTAAAAGGCACAAATGTTAAATGGCAAAGTCATGGAGCAAATAAGTCCTGAAGTTGAGAAATAGGGTTTTGAGGCCGTCTTGGATGCCCTCCATCAGAATTCTCTCCAGTAATTATTAGAAATGCATGCTTCTAGAATTCAGCCCAGTCCCATTAAATCAGAAATCTACAGAGATGGGGCCCTGGAACCTGCTTTTTAAACAAGTCCTTATGATGCTTTTACTCACTAAAATAGAGAATCATGGGCTTAGTGTGTGCTTCCCTGCCCAGATATCAGTCATCTTGGAGCCCAAGATTTTTTATTTTTTGTTTGTGGCTTAATGTTGGCAAATATTTTCCTTCAGGGTTTGCATTCTTGAAAATATCAGACATTTATAAATCCTTCTAAAAGATGCAATTTAAAATTTGTTTTATTAAGAAGTGCTTTCCATCAAATTATATGACAAAGTTACAGACATGTGTCTGATACCACCATAGACAAATCCAGCAAAAAAAATATCTTCTTGGGGCGCCTGGGTGGCTCAGTCAGTTGGGCATCTCCCTTCAGCTCAGGTCATGATCTCAGGATCCTGGGTCAGCCCTACATCAGGCTCCCTGCTCAGAGGGGATCCTGCTTTTCCCTCTGCTTGTCACTCCCTCTGCTTGTGCACTCTCTCTCTCGCTCTCTTTCAAATGAATAAAGAAAATCTTAAAAAAAAAAAAAAGCTTCCTAATAAAGTGTTAAGATGCCAAAACCCTTTACTTATATTTTAGGGAAACACTTAAAATATTTATAGAGAAAATTATTTACTTCACAATATTATAGGAAGTAAGGTAGTAGATGAAGTTATAGACAAAATATGTTTGGTAATGTGTGGCAGTTGTTAAGCTGAGCGATGGATATAGGAGAGTTCCTGAATTATTTTGTTTACTTTTATGTATGTGTGATATATTCCATAATAAAAAATTGGAAGGGAAAAAAAAATGCTGCTCGCCCTAATGCTTTCGAATGACTGTTTTGTTATAAAACAAAATCTGGGAGCTTGTTGCTGATTTTTCTTTTGGTTTTGCTAGTGGGAATTTTAGAGATAAAATTAAGCATATAATAACCATACATGAGTTATAAAGTTCAGTTAAACTTAATTTAAGAGACTCGGGGAATGCTTCCTATTGCTAAGATTTCTTTAATTAAAAATTTCCTACAGTGTTCATTAATGGAGGGATGGATAAAGAAAATGTGGTATGTACATACAAAGGAATAGCATTTGGTCTTAAAAAGGAAGGAAAGTCTGACATGTGCTACAATATGGGTAAACCTTGAAAACATTATGCCAAGTGAAATAAGCCAGTTATAAAAGGACATCTATCATAGGATTTCCCTTACACGGGCTGCCTAGAGTAGTCAAATTCATAGAGACAGAAGGTTGTATGGGGACTGGTGGTAGAAGGGATGGGGAGAACAAAATACTCAGATAAATGGTAGTGATAGTTCCCCAACAATGTGAATGTACTTAATGCCACTGAATTATACGCTTCCAAATGGTAAATTTTATGTTATGTGTATTTTATTTACCATGATAAAAAAAATTGAGTCCCTACTATGTACCAGTCACTGATAAACAAGACAGTAAGGCCACTGGTCTCATAAAGTTTCCATTCTAGTGAAGGGAAGACATGACAACTAAGCAAAAGATGAATAATTGAGATAATTATGCAGGAAATGAAAAGGGTGATTTTGGAATAGAGAACAACTGGGGGGGGGGGTAAGGAATACTCACTCTAGGAAGTGATATTTGAGATCAGACCCAAAGGAGGAGAATGAACCTTTAAAGGCATTTTAGGGAAAGGATGCAGCAAGTATAAAGGTCCTGAAGAGAGGAAGGATTTGATGTGTTTGAGGAAGAGACCATGGTAATTGAAGAAGTAGAAAGAAGCCAGATTGTGTATGGTCTGGAATCTTTTGAGTCTGTGCAAAGAAGAGATAATGATGGGTTAAATCGAGGGTTGGCAAACTTTTTCCGTAAAGGACCAGTTGATAAACAATGCAGGCTTTGCAGTCTTAGAGGGAAAAAAATATATAAATAAATTCCTACAGTGGCATTGGTAGGAGAAAAATCTGTAATGATGCCTATAATTTTAAGGAAGGCGTGGCCAACGGGTGCCTGGGTGGCTTTGTCCATTGGGCTCCAACTCTTGATTTGGGCTCAGGTCATGATCTCAGGGTTGTGGGATGGAAGGAGCCCCATATCAGGCTCACGCTGGGTATGGAACCTGCTTGGGATTCTCTCCCCTTTTCCTCCCCACCCCTCCCCTGTGAGGTGCTCTCTCCCTAAAAAAAAAAAAAAAAAGGAAAAGAAAGGAGTGTCCGAAGCAACGACAATCTCTTTGTTCCACTTAGGAAGGATCATAGCCATGGTGCCTAGAGATCATGATCCGGGGGTCCTGGGATTAAGTTCCACATTGGACTCTTTGCTCAATGAGTTCTGTATTGGGCTCCTTCTCCCTCTCTCTGCTGCCCCCCCCCCACTTGTGCGCTCTCTCTCTCTCTCTTTGACAAATAAATAAATTAAATCCTTAAAAAAAGAAAAAAGAAATGATCATAGCCTTACTTGGACTATCATCCATTCAAAGAAGTGGGACTAATAACGGAGAGATGGGCCTAAAGTGAGGAGAGACAAATACAATGTTTATTTTAAAAAGGACAACCTGGGCGTTCGAGAGAGGATGTTAATGACCTAAACTATAGACTAAGTTGGAAGTAGGCAACTTCGCTTTTGATACCTGTTAGCACCGTTCCATTCTTCGGTCAATGTGAATTCTGAAGGTGTTTGGCACATATTCGTTGAATAAGATGTCTATCCGCCTTTTCCTTCTTTTTAGTTATTCCCTAAGAAATCAGTGCCCTAATGCTGCCCCCTGGTGGCTCGAGCATCTTGTCATCGGACATTTCTCCTAAACCTAAAGCTTCCCAGCCAATGCTACGGGCTAGAAGGGAGCTTCTGTGCTGGTGGTTTTCCTCCACCAAGGAGATGTTAAATATATTCCGGGATAACAGTAGTGTAGGGAGAATAAGCAAGTCTTTCGTTCCTTTAAACTTCTACTAGATTTTTAAAAACCTCATCCAGTTGGCTTACAACTCTTACTAAAAATCTCTACTACATGAGAGGGTAATCAAGTATGGTATGTGTTATATAATATGGCTTTTTTTAAGAGTCGCCCCCTCATTTTAAAATTAAGAATTACTTCGTAGCCAAACATCCTTTTAAAATGTAGTTCAATTCAGCTTTCCTTTCTTAAATCATTCTTTCTTTTTCATAAATGTTTAAAAGTCATAAGGGAAGCACAATAAAATAAATAACTGGCTTAAGTTAAGATTGGGATTTAATTTTTTAAAGGTAGTCTCAGTAGATTGGTTTTAACTTAAGGTTATAAATCACTTTTAATTGATGTTAGTTAGCATGAAAATGTATTAACAATATTGAGTAGTAAAGCTATTAAAACCAGAACTCAAAGCAATGTTAATAAAAATAGACTCCAGAACACAATTTTAAAATATTTTATTTATTTATTTGTCAGAGAGAGAGAGAGCGCGTGCACAAGTAGGGGGAGCAGCAGGCGGAGGGAGAAGCTGGCTGCCCACTGAGGAGGGAACTGACATGGGACTCGATCCCAGGACCCTGGGATCATGACCTGAGCCAAAGGCAGATGAGTAAGGGACCGAGCCACCCAAGCACCCCTCCAGAACATAATTTTATATAAGACTTTGTAAAATCATACCCTTATTGAATGAAATGAAATATAAGCCCAGCAGTTACAATATGATTGTTGACACATGTTGGTTTCTTAATCTCTTATAGGGCTATTTGTGCATAAAAGAATATTTTTGAAACTAAAAATTAAATACTAAAATTTGCTGCTTTAAAAGAATCCTGTGCTTATGTTTGTACAAATACTTGATCCCAGAGTGAATTTGAAATAGGTACCCATAGATTTCATTTTCAGTTGGACTGGGACCATTTCTGTCCTTGTTCTAGATGCTTGTTAAGTTACAAAAAGCTTGCTCGTATAAGAAAGAAGTTGGACATCATTGCCTACCAGAAGCAGTATACTTTGCTTTTGCCAAAATCCAGAGCTTCTCTAGGGAAAGGTCAAGGATCTCATTCAGAGGGTCCTCCTCAGGCGATAGCTTACAAAGGAAGTTGTTTCTCTTCTCTCAAAGTCAAGTCCTCAAGCTGAGCAGAAGATTCGGAGAAAGGATCCCTCACTCAGGTGTTCAGCGGCGTTGAAAGGAAGGGAAAACACAGTTCATTTGTCCTGCAGTGAGTTCTTCCAGGAGGCTTTCAACCAAACTGGAGTCTTACCTGATACCTTCCCTCACTCTTTTTTTTTTTTTTTAAGATTTTATTTATTTATTTGAAAGACAGAGAAAGTGAGAGAGAGCATGAGAGGAGAGAAGGTTAGAGGAAGAAGCAGACTCCCCGCGCGGAGCTGGGAGCTCGATGTGGGACTCGATCCCGGAACTCAAGGATCATGACCTGAGCCGAAGGCAGTTGCTCAACCAACTGAGCCACCCAGGCGCCCTCTTTCCTCACTCTTTTTTTTTTTTTCCTCTTTCCTCACTCTTAAGGCCAAACAGCAGTGGAAACATTTCAAGGTGTTCCTTATCACTGTGATTTTTCCAAAAAATTCGGTTTCCCTTTAAATCCAAGAATCTTTCTACTTGAAGTCAACACATTTTCTCCAGGGCCTGGTGGATCCTTGTCCAACTAGTTCATGTGATGAAGTGTTTGCAGACATGCTTTACCTTCAAAGCACTCAGAAAATCTGCCTTACTGTTTTCTCAGAAGTACTCCTGCAAGTCACCTTTGAGCTCAAACGACCAGGTTGGGACCTCTCCTGCTAAGTCCTCGGATTTCTCTCTGTACCGGATTTATGGTCCTTTGTCCAGGTTTTCCGTTTTGATAACTTACTCAAGTGAACTGGGCTTTGTTTAAATGCAGTTTACTGTTTCTGTAAAATCACTCAGAGCTGTGGGCATTTCATCTCGGTGGGTTTGTTATCTCAGAGCCTCCTGTGGAGAAAGCAGTACCTTTCAAACAGCTGTGATTTGTGGTAAATTTCTATTCTTTTTTTTTGAGCCACTGCTTCGTCGTTTTTAAGTTGTTTGACAACACACAAGGAGGCCAACTTGGATTGCCGATTGCCAAAACCCATTGGTAAGTATCTTTCACTGCTACTTTTTTCTGTATTTTCCATTTTACTAAGTGTGATGAAATGACTCAGAAAGTTGTAACAAGCCTTATTTAGAATTGTCCTTTGATGTAAAGCTAGAATGTTCTTCTTCAATCCCATAGATCTTCCTCCCAAAATTGCTACATTGGGGCATCACACAAAAAACAAATACAAAACAGAAGGGCATAATTAAAAAAAAAAAAAAACTAAACTAAACAAGAGAAGCACAAGCAAAAAAAAATTAGGAATTCACTTCCACCTTGCACAATCTATGTTTGCAGTTTACATCAGCAAAGCAGTAGGGCTGGGTGGATCAGTCACAGGGCATCAAAAAATTCCTTCTTTAGAAAGGACATTCCGCAGTGGTGTTCTAACTGGTAGGCTTATTGGCTGCTGTCAGTCGGTGGAGAACTGGGGTTCTGATTGGGGGTTCTGATATGGGGAGCTGATTGATGTCTGCAGCCTACTGTCTTTCCCTCACCTCACTGCCCTGCTGCAGTAGTGCCTACCGAGTATCACTGGACTCCTTTATCTGGTATCAGAAATGGAGAATGGGGTCAACTAAATGAGAACCGTCCTCCTGGGCCCTGCCGTAAGGGGCTGAAAGACCTCTAGTGAAATTAATAGGACAATCCCTCATGATAAGTGCTAATGTTGCCCAGCCTGCAAAGTTCAGACAAATGTGTTTCAGTCTCAGGCTCTTGAAGAACCCCTAGTGACATCTTATAGAACTCAGGGCTCCCTGGCATTCCAGTTGAGAAACCACTCAAAGACAATGTGGTTGGGTGGGAACTACTTTATTGATGGGGCCAAGGAAGGGCTCTCCGGGGAGATACCTTGTGAATTGAGACCTGCAGAAGATGAGCTAAGAGGCTTTGCATCAATCAGCATAGCCAATATCAAGCAATCCTAGAGACTCCAGTTTCTTTCAAAGTTTGATTTTATTCATTCCCTTTGTTGTTTGGTGATACTAGAAGACATTCGAGTGTGAACTGAAATGAATTCAAAACCGTTTCAGATATACACAAGACTGGGTTCCTCTTTGTATATTGTTGGCCTATCCAAAGACATAGAAAAGTTCCAGTGTTTGGGAAAGATGGAAACAGTTATTGTACTTGGGTTTTTTTGCAGGTGCTTTCTTATGTGCATATTGGGGGGTGGGTGGCTAGTGGCACTGCATCACAGAATTGTATTGGAGTATAGCAACCTAGCAGGGAAGCCAGAGACTGTGATCAGTCTGGGTACGGATATGGGAATGCTTGAGAATTGCTAATAAACTGGAAATTCTTCCTGTATGCAGTAGAAGAAAAAAATTAGGCCACAGTTCATATTTTGTTGTCTCTGGCAAAAACCATCCATGAGTTACTGGTGAAAGTGTTAGTTTTAGGAAAAAAAAATAAAATCCTAACTATAGCCATATCCGTAGCTTTATACCAGTGTAGTTAGTATATATGCATGGATATACGGATGGGTGACATTAACCATATTGTTTCTAGTCAAAGCAAACAATGGCTAACACCATTCCACATTGAATTAACACATGGGATACTTATCTGAATTCCTGTCTTAGAAAAAAGATTATTCATTTTCCTGTCTTTTAGTTTGGGAGTCAGTAACCAGACAAGGTTTAATAAATGTCTTCCCTTTTGAGCAAGGCCATTCCTGGTCTCACCTGCATTCTTGTCTGATAATATCTCAACTCCTGCTTTCTTGGTTAGTTTATTTTTTGTCATCATTTTGATAGTACTTGCTATGTACAAAGCAATGTAAGCACTCTCTGCAGAACCCCATTAAATATTTTTTGCTTTTATTGATATATTTTTGCTTATCTTTATTTTCAAACTTTCTGCATAATTTTGTTTTAGTCATGTCTCCTAAGTGCCACATAGAGTCATATTTTGCTTTGTGATTCAGTATGAAAACTGTTTTCTTTTAAAAGGGTAAATTTATTCATTTACATTTTTCTTTTTTTTTTTAAAGATTTTATTTATTTGACAGAGAAAGAGAGAGATCACGAGTAGGAAGAGAGGCAGGCAGAGGGGGGGAAGCAGGCTCCCCGCTGAGCAAAGAGCCTGATGTGGGGCTCGATCCCAGGACCCTGAAATCATGCCCTGAGCCGTAGGCAGAGGCTTTAACCCACTGAGTCCCAGGTGCCCCCATTTACATTTTTCAATAAGATATATTTGGTATTGGTTTTGTCCTATTTATTTTGTGCTTTCTCTTCTTCTATCGCTTTCAAGATGATGCATATGATGTATTGTCTATGTTTTGTGTGTATGTGTTTCTTTTTTTAAATTTTTTTTAAGATTTTATTTATTTATTTGACAGAGAGAGAGATCACAAGTAGGCAGAGAGCAGGCAGAGAGAGAGGGGGAGGGAAGCAGGCTCCTCGCTGAGCAGAGAGCCCGATGTGGGGCTCGATCCCAGAACCCTGAGATCATGACCCAAGCCAAAGGCAGAGGCCCTAAACCACTGAGCCACCCAGGTGCCCCTATGTGTTTCTTTTAATAAGTAGTAAGACTTGAAGAGTTTTTCCCCAGAGTTTACCCTTATAACTTTATAGTGTGCTCTTAATCTCTTACTTCTTTAGACAGTATTTATTAGTTCCTTACTATTATATATACATTTGTATTAATCAAGGTTCTCCAGAGAAGCAGAACAAATAGGATACAGAGGGAGAAAACTAATAAGAATATATATATATAATAAAGAAATTATTATAAGAATAATTATAAGAATCAAGAAATTTATTGTAAGGAATTGGCTCACATGGCTTTGGAGGCTGAGAAGCCCCAGATCTGTAGTCAGCAAACTGGAAAGCCAGGAGAGCTACTGGTATAATTCTAGTCCTTAGTCTGACAATCTGAGAACCAGGAGAGTCAGTGGTATATGCCCCAATCGAAGTATGATTCTGAAGGCAGAAGACTGATGTCCTAGCTCCAAGACAAGTCAGGCAGAAACAGAAAATTTTCTCTTCCTCTACTTTGTTCTATTCAGGCTTTCAGTAGACTGGATGAAACCCTTCCGCAGTGAGGAGAATCATCTAGCATACCAATTCCGATTCTATTCTCTTCCAGAAACACCCTCACAGAGACAACCAGGACAGTGGTTTTTGTTTTTTTGTTTTTGTTTTTTAAGGGGGAGGGGATGCTGGGGAGGCAGAGGGAGAGAGAGAGAGAGACCCCAGCATCAGAGCCCAGCTGGGGGCTCGATCTCACAACTCTGAGATCATGACCTGAGCCGAAATCAAGAGTTGGATTGAGCCACCCTAGGGCCCCATCCAGAACAATGTTTAACCAAGTATCTGAGCATCCCATGGCCCAGGAAAGTTAACACGTAAAATAAACCATCACCACTACTTTATGTACTATTCTCAAATTTAGCTGATTGTTGAGTATGTATATCATTCCCAAATTTCATTGAGTATCTTTCTCATTGTTTACCTTTGAACACTTGGGGGAAAAAAGAAAACATTATTTGATTTGCCAACTTTGAATGGGGACCTTTGATCCCATCTATTAAAGATGAGGAAATTTGTATACTTATTACCACCTACCTTCTTACTCAGCTTCTGCCCCAACTTTTATTAATTATATCATTTCTATGTTATCAAAAAATACAATATTTACTTTCTTTTCTATCACTTTAATTTTCAAGTTTGCCTTAATCTTTGTTATACTGTTAAATAGTCAATGATCACTGCCAACACCTATGCCCTAGCTTTCCCAGTTATCTCTTCCTGGTTAAATTTTTCCCTCATATATTACTTATGAAGGGCTCCTAGGGACAATATTCCTTGAGTTCTTGAATGTTAAAAATTGTCTTTTTCTTTTATGTCTGAATGTGTCCTTTTTGTTTTATTTTATTTTACTTTTAGAGAGGGAGAGGGGGTAAGAGAGGGGGTGGAGTGGCAGGGAGAGACGGAGAGAGAGAATCTTAAACAGACACCACATCCAGAGCCAAGTCCAACACGGGGCTTGATCTCACAACCCTGAGAGATCATTACCTGAGCCAAAATCAAGAGTCAGGTGCTTAACCAACTTTGGCCAACATGGTCCCCCAAGGTCACATTTCCTTCTTAATGTCTTCTAGTACCGACTGCTGCTACGGAGAAGTCTGAGGTCACTCTGAATTTTTTCTTATAAATGACTTAATCTTTTTGGTTGGATACCCAGAGGATTCTTTTTTAAACCTTTCAAGTCCAGGAAGTTTACTAGGATATATCTAAATATTTAGTATTGTGGATCAATTTTTCCTGGAATGTGGTGTACTCTTTTAACATGTTGATTCCAGCTTTCTTTTATCTCAAAAATATTTTCTTGAATTATTATTATTTGTCCTGTTCAACTATTTGAACTTCCATTTTTGGACACCACAGTACGCTTAAGGTCAATCTCCTTTCTCTGTTCTTCCCATCTATCATTCTCTCTCTAACCCTGTCTAACACTTTGTTTCCATTTCCTTCCACTCATTTTTAGGCTCTCTAATCTCTGTGCTCCCAGGCCAGCTGTGTCTGTTCTCCCTGTGCTCCTCGCAGTTTTGCTTTAAAAGGATAAATTTATTCATTTACATTTTTTGATAAGATATATTTGGTGTTGGTTCTGTCTTATTTATTTTGTGCTTTCTCTTTTTCTGTCTCATTCAAGATGATCATATGATCTATTTTCTATGTTTTGTGTTTGTGTGTTTCTTTTAACATGTAGCAAGATTTGGGGTTTTTTCCCCAGAGTTTACCCTTATAACCTTATAGTGTGCTCTTAATCTCTTACTTCTTTAGACAGTATTTATTAGTTCCTTACTATTATATATACATTTGTATTAGTCAAAGTTCTCCAGAGAAGCAGAACAAATAGGATATAGAGGGAGAGAACTGTAGTAATATATATATTGGTATATTGCTTTCATTCTGATATGATGGCTATACTTTTTTCTTTTACTTGTTCCTTAAGTTCTGCCAGCTTATGTCTTATGTATTCCTGTTCCTCATTCTTTCTTCCCTGAGTTATTGCATCTCTGCTCAAAGCTCCTGCTTGGAAGGACTAATTGCTTTTTAAAGTTGTTGCTTTTAATTCATGAAGTAACACAATTCAGCCATTCTATGGAAACATTTTTCTTTTGTGGTTATTGACTACCACTTTTTTTTTTTCTGTTTCTTCTCTTCACCTTTTAAATTTTTTTTCTTGACGTATGCTTTTATAGATCCTGTATGGTTTCTTTTTCTTTTTTTTTCTTTTTTTTCCT
Organism: Nasua narica; assembly: GCA_028533885.1. NCBI lineage: Eukaryota > Metazoa > Chordata > Mammalia > Carnivora > Procyonidae > Nasua > Nasua narica. The sequence goes on from CM052800.1 coordinate 167,980,981, forward strand.
TACTCATCTCTGAAACAAATTACTCCTGGATCAGCTATTTGTAGGACTTTACGTTGGGGAGGAATCCAAACCATGTTCCTGCCCGGCTGGGATTTTTCTTACAATCTACAGTTTTGTTTGTTGGTTTGGGTGGGTTTTTTTCATAATGCCAAATCTCTTTTCTCCTGTTGCTACAGAGACAGACTGCTTCCTCCGTGAGAACTTATCCCATCAGCGCACGTACCCTGTTCCCACGGTTGCAAACAAAGGACTTAAGTTTTGTGCTTCATGGTGCCTCCCTCACTTTGATAAGTATAGTTTGCTGGCTTTATGACCCTGCAGTTGCATTTTCTTTCTATATCCTTCCATGCTTATAGCTGATTGATCCCCACTGCTTTTCACAGTCCCTGTACTATTTTATGATCTGGCATTTCTGCTCTCTCCTAATTTCTCTCCCCCCCCACACACACACACATTTTTAATTTTTCTCATTTTCTCTTATGCTTTTGGATTATTTCCTGGAAAATAAGAGCAACATGCCAACTCTACGCCACCAACTTCAAACTCTGGAAAATTGGTCCGTATTATAACAAAACCTTATAAACACATGATGTATAACTCCTATCTGTTCCCAAGTTATACACATTAATTTAAGTGCCAATTTCATTTAAATTTTTACCTTGGAAGGCTTTATTCTTATTCCATCTGTCCTACTCTTGGGCCATACTCTTCTATAGCTCTCTTTGTAAATTCTTTCCCAATTAACAAATTTACAATTGTGGGCTTTTCTTTTTCATTGCTTTACAGTATTTTCATTTTTAAATACAAAACTTATTATTTACGGGTCTGGATTTCTTAACTTCTTTGCAGACGTGTCTTAGAATGACCTTTGTGGACTCATAATGTGACCCATAGAGTCTAATACACCAGCTGTATACCTCAGGGTTCCTCAGGCTGCTAGGTTTTAGGGACAAAAATCCCCCTGAGGAAGGTTAGGTATCTTGGATGCCATGGGTGAGTATGCCTGATGTTAGGCTGCGTGCTAAGGAAACAAGTCACCCTGTGCTTAGTTGGGCTGTGCTACAGGTCATGTGCCTCACTGACATTCAAGAGTCGCCTGCTAACTATTCTCACCAGCTCCTGAAGACAGGTTGTTTTGTCCAATACAAAGACTTTCTCATGGAAGGTAGAAAGCGCTAGAGAGCTCGGCTGCTGTCAGACTGTCTTGAGATGGACTTTACCTGAAAGAGTGTAATCCTATAGGGGGCTGGCTCTCTTCTCTCCTGAGGGAGCAGCACCTTCCATTAGTGGGCTATCCTTTGGTTGTGAGTTCTGTCACAAGTACTTTTAACTGATAAAACAGAGAATATTGGATAACTTGTTCATTTTTACAGATGATATCAGATTTAAGAGCAGGTATTGTGTCTGTGGTTGCCAACTCTTAACTGTTGGAATGGAATGAAACATTGGAGATTATTTTAGGGAGAACAGCTTCTTCGGGAAGTCAGTGATGACCAAAAAATTAGGGTAGCAGCAAAGAGCGGCTTCAGTTGGATGTGACAGTAGCTTGAAATTCATGAGAAAGGAAACCACAGGAAAGAGAGAGGGAAATCCATTGTGGGAAAGCACCTGCACCACCCTATTCTGATCAGTTTGTGGGGGGAGGAGTTTCTGAGGCAATTGCCTTGCCTATTTTTCCTTCTAGGGCATGATTGCTTGGAGTACTTTCAGAGAAAGAAGACTCTGAGAATGGGGAAAGAGTGTTCTTCAGGACCTGGGTAGCTGGGTAGCTTTAACGACTAGCTTCTTCTAGAGTGGAACATGGGAAGAAGTTGGAGGTCCCAACAACTGATTATTCACAGAAGGCACTCCACAGGACCTCTATTTTGGCCCGCACATCTTTCCCTTTTTGTAGTTAAAACATCCCTCTAGAGAATGATGCCTGAGGCAAAGAGAACTTGGGAGAACTGTCCTCCCCTGCCACCTCCCCTACCACTGCCCACCCCTGCCTATTCCCACACCCTGCCATATGGTGTCAAAGGGATGTCAGTCAAGGTGCCTGGCCCAGGAGAGCCTCTTCAGCTTCCTTTTACTGGTTTTAGGTTTGTTTGTTGTTCTTTTTCTAGATTCTTTAGGTGCAAAGTTAGGTTGTTTGAGATATTTCTTGCTTCTTGAGGAAGGCCTGTATTGCTATATGCTTCTCTCTCCAAACTGACTTTGCTACATCCCAGAAGTTTTGGACAGTTGTGTTTTCATTTTCATTTGTTTCCATGTACTTATTTCTTATTTCTTCTTCTTTTTTTTTTTTTTCACAAGGCAAAAATGTTTCTTCACTTTTGTGTTGCACAAGTGTAAGAACCATAGAATCTGGATTGACTTTGGGTGACGATCATTTAAAAGATAGAAAGCCCCCATCACAGAAATTTTTAAATTGACTACTTGACAGTTCAAACAATAATGAAGAAAACTGACAATAGGACAGGCCAGTGATCAGCCAACACAATACAACGGGTTAACAAATGCTTCCAAAGGATCAGTGCGTATCATCCACAGCCTTCCATGTAACATCCTGGCTAGGTTTTTGGGGGGTGGGGAGTGTGGGGAGAAGGCAGGGGTAACACAAAGGCCGGCCGATTCAAACTAGCCCTAGTAAGTATATTATTTTATACTTCATACTAAAATTACCGTGTGAATAGATCATGTGTTAATATAGCTCATGCAACTTGAGTTTTCCATCAGTCAGGAACCCAACACGGTAAATGCTCAGAATGAGGCAGATGCTAGAAGTAATTGCACTGAGCACTGTCTGCTTCAATCATGAACCATGCTAACCGGGCAATTATTTCAATATAGGAACCACAGATATAAAAGGACATACACCGTAAAATAAATTTTTTTCTAATAAAAAAAAACACGTAGTAAATATAAATGGATTAGGTCCACAGTACCGACTTAAAATTCAACCAAATTGGAATACGTGCTCGGTTTTGGGAGGCCCCAACTTCAGTCCTGGTTATGCCACTTCATTGGAGTGAGACCTTCAGTGAAGTATGTTGAGCAAGGATGGTTGGAAAATCAATTTACGTTATCATCTCAGGTCCTAGAGCTAAGGACCTAAGGATCTTCTGTAAGAACGCGAAGTTGGGAAAATACGATTTAAGGAATAAGAGGCTGCTGCCCCTCGCACACCCCCAGGTGACCAGCAGGCAGCCTGCATCATGCCTCAAGCTCCAGTGATTTAAGTTAGAAGATCCTTTCTCCTCGCTCTTATTCCACGATACTCGTCGTGGCCTCAGAAATACAAAACACAACCTGTCCCCTTTGTGGGCCCAACTGGCTAAGACGTTAGGATGAGCAGGACTGACTTTAAAGTTGATTAAAGAGCTCATCCATTCATTCTAGAAAATAAAGAATAGAAATAACGTGCTTCATCTGCCCAGGTTTGACAGACTTTGGTCACCTAGTAAATTCCAGACTAGCTCCCATTAGTGGTCAATAGAAGGCTTTGCATCTGGGCTAGAAACCAAATCAGGTTAAATCAGGCCTTTGTTTGTTTATTTGAACTATGTTTGTGTGCAAAGTACCGGTTTTATAGACAAATCAGTAAGTAAACTTTAAATATCTGCTTTGAAGCACCGAGGCAGACACCTCCCAAGGGCCTCGGAGTAACTGATTAATTCTTCTCGATCAGACTCACTCCAGGGCCCCCACACTTTGTGCCCTGACTGCCACGGTCATGGACAGCCAGTCTGCCTGCAAAAGCCATACTCGGCCAAGATCTCTCCTAAGAATCCGAGTAGCTTTTGTCTCTGCTTCTTTCTAAATGAGACAACTAGCATCACTAGCCAACAGGCTCGCTTATGATGTAGCTACACAGTTTTAACAACACTATTAACGGGCATTATGGATAAACCATGGTGAAGCTGGTTTGATACACTTCAAGTAGCTGATTTTTTTTTTTTTAATGAGAAAGAGGGAGAAAAAAAATCAGCAAAATAAGAATACCTCTTCATTCACTTAGAAGTCAGCATCCAAGGTAGAAGAATTCTCTGTTGGACTTGACATCACTCCGATTCTCTGATACTTGCCTCCTCTCTTCTCAAAGAAGTTAGTCTCCTCTTCCAGTGAAATATTCTCCATAAAGTGAAATGGATTTTCTACTCTGGCAACCTTGCTAAAACCTAGCTCCCGCATAAGTCAGTCTGCGACGAATTCGATATACTGCTTTATTGACATGCAACGATCCCATGAGCCTCATGGGCAAGGCCTCCGGGAGGAACTCCTATTTTGTCCTAATGGCATTGATAATTATTTCCTTCACTGTCTGCTCTGAAGGTTTATGGACCAGATGTCTGCACATCAGGCAGGCAAAGTCACAGCGTAAACCCTCGTCTCTGCTGATACGTTCATTGGAAACCACTGGATGTATGGCCAGGCATCAGGCCGGGTTCCATGAGCCAGAAATCCACACCGAAGAACCAACAAAGGAGATTCCTTCCATGGCACCAAAGGCCACAACCCATTCCCCATAGGTAGCCTCTTTGTCCCCAATCCAATGCAAGGCCCACTATGCCTTCTTTCCACAAGGCATCTGGATGGTATTGAAGAGAAATTCCCTTTCTTTGGAATCTTTAATATGTCAATGAGGAGGCTATACATCTCAGAATGGAAGTTTTCCATGGTAATTTGGAAGCCATGCAAACAGCGGGCTTCTGTAATCTGAACCGCTTGGCTACACCGCTCCACTCCGTTTTCATCTACTATGCCATCACTGGCCACAAAGAAAGCCAGAACACGGGGGTGTATATAATAGTTCTCCTCAGGCTTCAGGGATTCACAGTGCTGAATGTCCTTGGAAAGATCCACCTCTTCGGCAGTCCAAAAGGAAGCCTCAGCTTTCTTACACATCTGCCAAAGATCATGGGTACTCCATAGGGAAAAAGACAAAGCGATGAGGGTTTTCTCTCTGTAGGGGCTCGTCCTCCTTTGCGCTGGGGGCAAGTACCTGAGTGTTTGGCTCAGGGGGCTCCTGGAAGATTGTCCTGGTGGTCTCGCTGGCCAGCACATGGGTCCGCTGAGGGCAGGGGCATATTCTCCTTGTGTGCCAGCCTAAGCTCCTTGAGGGGCCAGACCTGGAGCTGCTGCTGCCGGGGGTCCAAAATGGTGGCCAGTGGAAGGTGGAGGGAGAGTGCGGCCAGTGAGGGGGTCCAGCAGGTGAATCCGCTGGCAGGTCCTGTGACTATTTATTTTTCCTTTTATTTCCTGGTTGACCATTCATTGTGTAGTAGCATGTTATTTAACCTTCATGTATTTGTGGTCTTTCCAGATTTTTTCCGGTGGCTGACTACTAGTTTCATAGCATCACGGTCTAAAAACATGGATGGTATGACTTTGATGTTTTTGAATTTTTTGAGACTTGTTTTGTGGCCTAATATGTGATCTCTTCCGGAGAATGTTCCATGTGCACTAGAAAAGAATGCGTATTTGGATGTTTTAGGATGCAATGGTCTGAATATACCTTAACTCCATCTGTTCCAGTGTGCCACTCAACGTCCTTGTTTCCTGGCTGATGTTAAGATGATCTGTCCACTGACATAAGTGGGGTGTTAAAGTCCCCTATCCATTAGTTCCTTCATGTTTGTTATTGTTTTATGTGTTTGGGCGCTCCCATATTGGGTGCATAAATATTTACAATTGTTATATCTTCTTGTTGGATTATCCCCTTTATTATTATATAGTTTCCTTCTCTGTCTCTTGTTAGTTTTTGTTTTGAAGTCTATTTTGTCCAAAATAAGTATTGTTACTCCAGCTTATGGTTATACCATTGCCTCTCTGAATTGTCCCTTTGAGTTCTACAAATAGAATGTCTAGAAAATGTTTTCCAATGATTATACTTGAGCAGTTTCCTTTCAAGTTTACTTCTTTAGTAAGTAAACTTCCTAGTAAATAGGAAGTAAATAAACTACTTCCTAGTTTAAATAGTCAAATAAAATTTCTCAAATTTTCCTCAAAGTCTGTTACACTTACTATTTTCTGGAACATAGGAAACAGCGTGTCTCATTGGTGTTCACATTCACTGCCCCAAATTAGAACCAAGTCATTGCTTAGTCTTCTGTGGGAACACTGGGTTGAGTCTCTGCCTCAACATACACTAGTTCTGTGATTTGAGGGAAACAATTCAAAATGCTCATCAGTTTTCTGGTTTGTAACATGGGATCAACAATACCAACCCACCTCATGGGGCTCAGGGAGGATTAAATAAGACTTAGGTAGGGGCGCCTTGGCTGGCTCAGTCTGAGTAGAGCATGAGACTCTTGATTTTGAAGTTGTTGAGTTCAAGCCCTACACTGGGCATAGAGCTTACTTAAAAAAAAAACAACAACAACATAGGCGAACCAACCCCCTATTGTAGGCACCAAATAAATGGTAGCTACTCACAGGGGAGTGCTTGCAGTGCTGAGAGAATTTTGTGAGCTAGATAGTGTTATAAGGACATTCAATTCATCATTATTGGGCTTTCTGCACTTCCATAATTGTATTTCACAATAAAAAAGAAAGAGATTGTAGCTATTTTGAGTGTTATTTAAGTGTTAATTTTTATGTGATGGTCCCTTAAGCTTTGCCAGAGTCCCTGCTAATTACAGAGTCTATGGTAGTTGACATTTTAAAAGCTGAGTAGCTCCATTTTTGTGGTAAACTGGTAACTTTCTAATATCTGTCACAGGAGGAAGTGACCTAACCCTAACCAGGCCTCATGGTTGTTAAACCCCCTTCTGCTCATGGTGCAGAGAGGTGCTGCAGGAATTGAGGGGTAGGAGGAATTCACTGGGGACCACCCTCCTTGAACTGAAGCAGTTCTGCACCCGTCTTATCCCGTTTTTCTTTTTGGCGAAAGGGAAGTTTGAAAACCACCTATTACATATTCGTAACTCGGGTCTTATCATTTCAGTGCGTCCACGCCCTGGTAAACTGATTTACATAATAGTCATAGGCAAACACTAGGTGATTCATATCGTTTTTTTGAGCCAGTCTTTACATTCCTTTCCAAGTTATATACATTCAGCTTCTATAGAATAGTTTTATAGTTCAGTGTATTTACTGTTTATGTTGAGATAGTTTGTTGCTTCCTAAAGACTGCTAAGCTGGATTCAGATTCTACTCATGAAAATCCCCAAAATCACAAAAGCTATCTGATTGCTTCCTGTTAAAGTCCTGGCAAATGAAATCTCTAGTTTTCAAACAAATGTCCTGTATGTCACCGTTCCTTTTCAGTATTACATTTTTTCCTCTTTCCAAGTTAGTCACTTTAGTTTGGGACTTTGTCTACTAACTACTCATGTTTTCGCTCCATAAACAGCAAAGGAACAGATGAAGAAATCTTTAAAAATTAACGTTCATTTGCAGGTAATAATTCTCCCTCAGTCTTTTTTTTCTTTTTTTAAGAAACAGAAAAGTAGAGAGAGATTAAGGCTTGTAAAACAGAAAGCAAAGTAAAAACAAATAGTTCTAGCTGGATAACCACCAAGGTGCATTCAAGAAAGCCAGGGAAATGTGAAATTTCTCCCAATGTCTTTCTTGTGACGTAGTGGAAAAATTAATGGTTTGACAACCTCTGCACTTCTCTATTTTTGTTTAGATGGTAAAAAGCTACAAAGAGCATTTCTATTCATTAATTACATTAAAAATTTTTTAAAAGTCATGGCTGAAATACCCAGAGATTTGCCAGTGATGTGAGTCAATGGAGGACTTTAGCACAATTTTTGAGGAAAAAGCCTACAAATTCCCCTTAAACTACACCACCACCACAAGGTAAGACTGACTGGTTCCCAGTCGATGCATGTATGTACGTGCATATATACTTGTATATATGAAGGAGAAATGTGTACCAAAAAAAGCTGCACCTGGTAGGCTAAATGATGGGCCTTTCATCCATAAAGTGGAGCAGGCTTTGTATATGTATTTCATATATACAAGTATATATGCACGTACATACATGTGCATATGTATATAATACATATAAAAGCCTTGGAATTACACTGATCCTTATTGCAGTCACCCTAGTCAATGGAAGCAATGGCAGGCCCCCCAAAATTTGGGCTAAAAATTCATGACACCATTCTTCAATGTCAACTAACTTTACCATTAAAAAAATCCTGATGTTAGCACCATCAAGAAAAATCAGTTTTTTGGTTTTGTTTTGTTTTTTTAAAGATTTTATTTATTTATTCACAGAGAGAGATCTCAAGTAGGCAGAGAAGCAGGCAGAGAGAGGGAGGGAGGGAGGCAGGCTCCCTGCTGAGCAGAGAGCCCCATGCGGCGCTCAATCCCAGTACCCTGAGAGATCATGACCTGAGCCCAAGGCAGAGGCCCAACCCACTGAGCCACCCAGGCGCCCCAAGAAAAATCAGTTTTAGAACATCATCTCACCTCAATGTAAGGATGAAATACAGTATTTCCCATCTTGATAATTTATTCACTTGGTGCAAGTGAGCAAGAGCATGAGCAGGGAGTAGGGTCAGAGGGAGAGGGAGAAGCAAACTCCAGAAGCAGGCTCCTTGCTCAGGAAGCCCAACGCAGGGCTCAATCTCATGGCTCAATCTCAGGGCCCTGGGATTATGACGAGCCAAATGCAAACACTTAACTGTCTATAAGCCACCCAGGCACCCCTTTAGGGCTTTATTTTTATTTATTTATTTAATTTATTTTTTTGCTGCAAAAAGCTTTATTGTTTCCATTTGGTCCAGGGCTTGGGAGAGGGCTCCAGGGTGGTTACAAAGCTGCCTCGTGGTTGCAGGGAGGGGCTGAGGCACGGATGTCAGAGGGGCCCCCTCAAAGGCTGCTGCTGGTCGCCGGAGGCTCCTAGTCGTGCTTGAGAGTGAGCCTCTCGAAGAGATACTCGCCCAGCCCAGCCTGGGGGCCAGCCAGCCTGCGGAGGTTGGTCAGGTGGTCGCCCACCTTCTTGATGAGTTTCACCTCCTCATCTAGGAAGTGGTTCTCCAGGAAGTCACAGAGATGGGGGTCTGTACGGGCAGAACCCAGGGCATGCAGATCCAGAAGGGTATTTTTATTTATTTTTTTAAAAGATTTTTATTTGACAGAGAGAGAGAGAGAGAGAGACCACAAGTAGGCAGAGAGGGGGAAGCAGGCTCCCCACTGAGTAGAGTGGGTGGGGGGGGGCTCTATCCTAGGACCCTGAGATCATGACTGGGGCTGAAGGCAGAGGCTTTAACCCACTGAGCCACCCAGGCGCCCCTAGGGCTTTCTTTAAAAACAAATTTCAGGAGCACCTGGGTTGCTCAGTTGGTTTCAGTTGGTTAAGCATCTGCCTTCAGCTCAGGTCAAGATCTTTGGCCTGGGATCCGACCCCACATCTGAGCCCCACATTGGGCTCCCTACTCCTCAGGGAGCCTGCTTCTCCACTCTCTGCTCCCCCTGCTTGTGCTCTAATAAAATCTTAAAGCTAATAATAAAAACAAATTTCAGTTGCACCCATAAGGGCTAATTCCCTAGCTGAGGATATTCAAGACATGCAAGTACTAAGGAGAAGGATTAAAAAACAGAAGAGTTCCTGATGTGACTCATTCCAAGGAAATGAGGCTCTGGAAACAAGTTTTGTCACTTAATAAAACTGGTAGAAAACTACAGTCTGGGGGTTTTTCAGAAATATTGGCATTTAGAGAAATGAGAAAGATAACACAGTAAGAGCTTGTGCTCTGAAATCAGATATGGGCGTGAATTCATTCTTTGACCAAATTACATTGCTTCAACTGAAAAACAGGCCACATGAGAATAGTTACTCATAAAGTTGTGAGGAAATGAGAATACATACATAAGCAATTAATGAACTATAGTATATTGCACAGTACTGGACAGTTTAAATGTATTATCTCCCTTAGTCCTCACAGCTCTCCAAGACAGCCAATAGTCCTATATTACAGGTGAAATCTAAAGGTTAAATTCCCAAGATTCTATCTAAAGAATAACATCCCTACCCAAAGCTTGTTTTCTTCTGCACTATCCCATCCTAAACTATTGTAAAATATGCATTTCTCTTATATCAAGGATTCTCTAAATTTTTATTATAAGCTATATTATAAGCTGAATATGACTATAGCAAATAAATGTTTATAAACAAAGTTTTTACACTAACCAACTTCCTCCAATTCTACTATATCCAAGGGTTTCTAAATTTAAAATATTTTCAGTAACCTTTATACTAACTTGAAACAAGCCAATTTAGGAAATTACCAAACCACGTAATTAGATACATTACAGAAATTTATTTAGCCTTTGTACTATCTGGCTTACTTTTCTGGGAATCATTGTCCCACAAAATACACATTCCAAGATTTTGGTAGAAGTGCTTTCATAACATTCATGTCCTTGCTTCTCACAACATGTAAAGACCCAACCCATTTACAGAATATGGACTTTATCCAATATCTAATATCCTCAAAACTGAATCATTAAAGATTATCTGGTAAAATGAAAGCTGAGTATTTCAAGTATGTTAAGTATCCTTGTCTATTTCTAGAATGTAAAATAGAAATACCTTCTGCATACTTAAAATTGTGCTACCTATGTTCAATTTTCCTATTCCAATACAACTAGCATGTAAAAGGTCATTTCTTGATTTTTCTCTACACCTTATTGCCACCACTGCTCAATTCTAGCAGCAGCTAGACAGAAAGGCCATGTTTTGGGCCAGCGTTTGAAGAAAAATGAAAATAGGATATACAACACAGTAATACAGTTGGAATCACCTAACAGACCCAGGATTCCATTTCGTTACTAACAAATGTAATTCAACTGAACACTTATTTGAGCTGCCATGGCTCTCATTGTTCGCAGTATTCTAGATTTGTAAATTTAAAAAACTATCTAGTTCTAGTTCTAGATTTCCGAACTGTACCTTCTCTATCCATAAAAAGTTGCGTATCGGTTGAGAAAAATAACCTGACTGTAATGTATGACTAGTAATGGGAAGCCCATTTGCAGATATTGGTTCTGACTTAGAGGTGGGGAAAAAAAACACGACTTCTTGAAAAGGTAAAATAGCTTAAAGCATTTAATATCTAAACAAATCAATCTGTTAATAGTAGTCACAAAATATGCTTAATATAGAAACCCACATTTATGTCTTTAAGAAAAAGTGTAAATTGTATTTTACCTCAAACATAAATTAACCCACTTAAAGAATCTGCAGCGGTCAAAATCATGGTGAATTTTAAACAACTTCAGAATAAAATAACCTTAGGTACTTTAAACTGCTTTATATCTAAAAAATGCTTACACCTTCTCATAAAAATAGTCTGAGGCAACTATTTTTTCTTTTATTCTTTAACAGACATGTTCAACATTATGGGCAACATTCTTAAAACCTTAAGCTTCACAGACTTTCAGACATTCAAATACTATGGTCCCCTTTTCTTTGATGTGGAGGTTTATTCAGCTAGGAAAAAAAAAAAAAAGAAAGAAAAGCATGGTAGACAACTTAATACATTTTCACCAAATTGATAGTACAAAAGTTTTAAGATTCTACAGAACTACCCATCGTACCTAATGGATCATTAAAAATAGAAGACAGTATTTTCTTCAGCAAATAAGACAGCATACTGGTATGCTGTTAATGGATACTTTTTAATACGTACTGTCGTTCATAAATTATTTACAACTTCTACTGTGTGAAGAGAACTACAATGTAAATTTTCTGCAAAACTGGAAAAAAGCAATACAAAATTTGTGAAAGCCTGTGTTTTATATTATACAAAAGTAAGCCAGTTTTTCTCTTCAAATACCAGACATTATATGCAGTGGTATTTTGGATGTATTATAATAACTCTTGAGGATGTTTTAATGCTGGCGGTAAGTTTACGGGCCTTGATTCTTCGTCAAGGAGTACCAGATCTTCTATCTCGCTGCCTCTGTATTTCCGTTTACATATCTTTACCACTACCTTCTTCTTGAGAAATAACTTCAGTGCTTCTCTTGATGCAACAGCTTTTGCATTTTCTTTGCTCTTTCCACAGCCAGTGCCCAAATACACAGACTTGCATCTCAATTCACAAACAATACTTTCTTGAGAGCTTTTATTTTGAGGCAGATCTGCTAGTTCTTTCAGTGGAACAAAAAACACATCCAGTGTTGCCTTCAGAGCTTCAATAGCGGCGTTCAGGAGCTCGCCATGATTCACATTGGGACTAAAGCCACCAACAGCTACCAACTTCCATGCCACCGTCTTATACAGTCTGTTGAAAAAAGGTTGTTTCTGCTTCACATCTTCATTGGTTAACTTGCAACAAGAAAATTTGACAGAACTCTCACTTGACTGTGACGTGCTTTTAGAAGGCAACTGTGATGCGCTAGTCTGAGAACTACTCTTCGAAGCCAGCTGGGACACACTGGCTAAAGAAGTGCTTTTGGAAACGAGAGATCCACTGGTTTGGGAGCTGCTCTTGGACGCTAACAGTGACGCCGCTACCTGCGAAGTGCTCTTGGAAGTCAGCATCGACGTACTCGTCGATGTGCTGCTCTTGGGAGTTAGCAAGGAGGGGCCTGATGAAGAACTATTTTTAGAAAGAGATACTGAAACACTTGCCTCTGAACTGGTTTTGGAAGTTAACCCACCTGAAGCCGTCTCTGAACTAGGTTTAGAAGACAACAGTGGCAACTCTCCTTCTGAGCTTCCAGAGGAGCCCAACAAAGGCACCTCGATCTCTGAGATGCTTTGAGAAGCTGAGACCGAAGAGCCTTCCAAAGCACTCTTAGGTGATCCGCCTTGTTGTCTGGAATCGGTAGACTGGGTCACATGACTATTCATACTGGATTTCAACAACGAAGAAACAATAGATGCCGAACTGAGTTTCTCTGGAGCTTCTGATTCAGAAGCTTTTCCAGACCCGGCCGCGGTTACCTGAGAGGAAATGCTGCTGCTACTTTGGCTGGAAAGAGACCGATCTCCGTCACCTGTAGAGCTATTCTGACTCAAGGAGCCAGAGCTGCGAGTGGAGTTCCCACTACTCTCTGATTTCGCAGATCCTCCTGTACACGCGGAGCTGTTTTCCTGCTGAGCTGACACACGTTCTGTTTTGGCAGAAATTTTTGCATGATCTTGCTCAACTGCCAAATTGTTTTTTCCTTCGATGATTCGTTTTTTCGCGGGCTCTTCTACCCCTTCTAAAAAGAAGGAAAACAGACAAAAGGCTAAGTAAAGCTCATACATACCAGCTGAAAATTTACAAGACAGATACTTGTTAAAATAAAGGCACAAGGCAAAAATATTTCAGGATGAGGTAGTTTCTTTCAAAAGTGTGGAATAACTTCAATAATTTCTTAAAATAGGGTTGGATGACATCATTTAATTGCTAATAAAAAAAATCAACAGCACAGACATTTTGACACTTGAATATCTAACGCAAAGGAAACTATCAAAAACCAGGGCCTCAAACACAGACACATAATGTAGGTTTAACATTCCAACTTGATTAAGAACATTGTAAAAATTCTAGCTTGTTAAAAAAATTAGTAATAACAGTAATTCCTAACGATATCAAACTTATGTTCTAAACTCCTATGTATGTTCACATCTATGATCTGCTAACCATTGCTACTCGATATCCCTCTTTTCTTCACCTTGGCAACCAGTTCGTCTCTTGTTGTATGGATTGGAGCATCTGTCACTTTGATGCCTTCAGCCATACTAAGTATTTTATCCATAACTTTTTGTGGGTACCTGAAAAAGAAAAAGACACTTTTAAAAAAGTGTGTGTGTTTTTAAGCTACTACTTCAGGAGTGCAAAAACAGGCCACAGGAACTGCCTATTTCCTGGTTGTAATCAAGAAAGTGTATCGACCGCCAGGAACTTTCGGTTTCCTGGAACGCCAGAAACAAATGCTCCAGGGCCTGGGAGGCGGGGTCGTTCCTCACCAACCCTTAAATTCAGCGTTCACCACGAGAGCGTGGTCAGCCCACAACCCCACCAGCCGCCCCCCACCCAAGCGGGGCCGGCTGTTAATCATGTCGGCTTCTGGCGGAGACGCCCTTCTCACCCTTAGAGGGCACCCAGTCCCGCAGATTCCCGCGCTTCCCAACGTCCTCCTCCCCGCGGAGGTTCCGGGACCCAGTCCGGGGGCGGAAGACAAAACGCCGAGAGCGGGTCGGGGACGCCTGCTCACTCACCGGCACCCGAGGAAGACGTGATTCGCCCAGGCCATGGAGAAAGAGATGAGTTGCTGCAGCTGCCGATTGCGGCTCCCGCTCTCGGCGTCCGCAGCTTCCTCCGCGTTGGTGGCGGCAACGCCGTCCGCCGGGGCCAGGTCCCCGGCGTTGCGGAGCAGAAACTCGCGGCGGTGGCGCCAGTGTTTGTCAGTCTCGCCGTCGCAGCGCAGCGCCTCCACCCAGGCGGCCACCCGCGGGTTCTGGCTCAGGTACTCCGACACCTCCTGCGCCATGTTGGGCCTGCGGGTCGCGGAGGCCGCGAGCGGACGCTGCACCGGGAAAGAGGCGGGGTGCGCGGGGAAGAGCGGCCCTGTCACTGCGGCCTGCACCGGCGGCCCTCCAAAGAACGCCCCTCGGGAGGCCCAAACGCCAAACAACAGCGCCGGGAGCAGCTGAACCGCCCACTTCCGCCCGCCGCCGGCTCCTTCCCTTTTATAACCTCGCCGCCGCCGAGCGCCCGCGCGTCCTTCCGGCGCGAGCCGGCAATCCCAGGACGCTTTGCGGCGCCCGCGACGCCGCGGCCCGGGCCCGGCGGCGGAGGGGAGCCCGCGGGGGGCGAAGAGGGAGGGTGGGCAGCGAGCGCTCGCGCCTCCCGCGCCGCCGCGGCGGGCCCCCAAGTGGGTTCGCCTGGGGCACCCGGTCTCCGGTGCCAACCCTGGCGTTCCGGCTCGGCTTTGTGACGCCGCGCGCGCTCCCGCCGCCTCCCTCCCTCCTTCCCTGCGCGGGCGTGGGGGCCGGGAGGCCCGGGGCGGCGGAGGGCAGCCGGGCAGGGCCAACCCCTCGCGTGCCGCCGCGTCCTCGCGGAGCCCGAGGCGCGGGTCGAAGGCGAGGTGTGCGCGCCTCCGCCCGCGGACGCTGGATTGCAGCGGAGCCGCCATCAACAAAAGCGCGCCTCCATCTTTTGATCTTGTCAGAAAACAGCTTGCAACGCTGTTTCGAATGTAGACCAGTGGAGCCTTCAAAGACCGTCCCGGACGCGGGATATTTAGGAATGTCTTTAAAAGAGTTAACCTGTTAAATAGTAATGATGATAGTAATCCAGTTCGCTGTTGCCCGTGGAGTCGTCTTTGAAACGCGCCCTTGCCCCGCAGGATTGGGTTTGGTTCCCAGCGCGCAACCCAGGCGATCCCGGCTTCCTCGCGCGTGGGGTTTTGGTCAGTAACAACTGCGCGGAGGGCGATCGTAGGGGTCCCCGAAAGTAACAGACAGTAACCCCCAACTGGACAGATAGCCAGGAGGCAGCATGGAAAAGTGCCTACGTATCTCTGACCCCCCCAAAACTCTCCCCTTACAGCTTTTTTCCTTGCATTTTTTTCCTACTTTATAATATACACACTTAAAACATTACCGCCGGCTTGCTTATCGTTAACGACTCCAATTTTAGGTATATGTGTTTTCAAGATTAATACGTTAAAGTATTAATAAAATAAGTGCCGTGCAATAATGATCAGTAAAAAATTTTCCTAACATTTCCTTCCATTAAATGTCTGTGCAACAAATGTTTGACTCAAAAATGCTTGAATCAGAATAATCAAGTCCAAAAAGTCACTTACATTGGATAAGATCTTTTTAACGTAGTTTATTATTATTTTTTAAAGATGTTATTTACTTGACAGATCTCAAGAAGGCAGAGAGGCAGACAGGGGTTTGGGGGGGGAGAAGCAGGCTCGATCCCAGGACCCTGAGATCATAATCCACTGAGCCACCCAGGCACCCCTAACGTAATCTATATACATACTGGAATAATCAACATCCAACTATTACATGAAAATAATAGTACCCACTTTTCCTGTTATACCAAGTGAAACTTCGTAAAAACATGGGCACAAAGGAGTTTTGAAGCTTAGGATTTTGCTGCTTGTGTTCTTTTTTCCTCCTCTTCACTGAAAATTTCTGAAACTTGAGGTGAAAGGCTTCAGAAATCTGGCAATTTAAAAGACAAGAAATGTTACGATTTTTGCTTTCATGAGTTCTTTGGCATGGGGGAAAATGGCAAGTAAAAATCTATGATCACATGCCTAGATCCTACGTGTGCATTTTTTTTTTTTTAAGATTTATTTATTTGACAGATCACAAGTAGGCAGAGAAGCAGACAGAGAGGGGGAAGCAGGCTCCCTGCTGAGCAGAGAGCCTGATGCAGGGCTCAATCCTTGGACCCTGAGATCATGACCTGAGCCAAAGGCAGAGGCTTTAACCCACTGAGTCACCCAGGCGCCCCCCTACGTGTGCATTTTAAGCCAAGAATTTTCTCACTTATTTTCTTTATCCCATGTAGCCTTCTACCTGTGGGTTTCATTGCTTTGAGGGGAGAACAATGCCTGAGTTCCAAAATAATTTTTAAAGTTACAATACAAGCAATATGGCCTGAAAGCTGGAGTACTTTTTAAGAGCCAGGGGCTTGACAGAAAGAAAAAGATACCTGTATTTTTCTTTTTCATTCTTAAAAAGTTGACTTCACATATAGAAAGATTGAGGGCATAGACCATGGGCCACAGAGTTAAGAATGGTATATATTAAAAAAAGAAAAAGAAAATGCCTTGTCACCCTATGGAAACAAATTCCTTTTTGGGCTGTGGAAGGAATTCAGAGAAAAAAGTAAGAGAATTTAGGAAAATTAGTGAAGGTGAGGGGGAAGTGTTGGCTCTGTCTGGACTTTTAGGAGAAGAGAGCGCATTTAGTACCCTGAGCCACCTTGGGTTGGCCTTTTGAAGAGTAGAAAGGAGCACAGAGAGAGCCTTTTATTGCTCTGATAACCAACTATACACCCCTTGCCCTACATCTCTCACAGGTCCTAGAGGAATCCACAAAGTTCCAGAGAGAGAGGAATGCTAGGTGCATGACCCAAATGAGCCTAGAGGATTGGACAGCCCAGGCTGCAAAGGAGGCAGTGGCTAGTTCTCAACAAGTCATCCGGCCCCTGAGATCCAGGTAGGTCCAATCAGTAGGGGAGAGCCACCGGTCATCCCCACCGGTGACCAATGTGCACTCATCTCCCAATACCCACTTGTATTGGGAGATGAAACAGTTTGCTCTCAGTAGATCCTACAGGGAAGACAGCACGGAAAGCAAGAAATCTGGTAAAAATTCCGGTGGCAAGCTGGCCATTGTGCAAGATGGCTCCCCCACTTGGAGCAACCTGAAAGGAGGGCTCCCGCTCCTGAGGGTGACTGCAGAAACAGAGGACCGAGGAAGCAGCGGTCCCTGTAAAGCAAATAGCCTAGTCCATGTCACGGCTGAGGTTATGGTTCGACTTGAGAAACATCCCACAGTGGAGGGAAAACTTTTACACCGAATAATCTGTAAGAAGACAGTGGTCCCTTGTGTCAGAAATCAAGGAAGAGGAATACTGCTGTTAACGGATGTAGAGGTTGGAACCATTTGGGTGAGCTTAGCAAAAGTAGTTTTGGTGGAGTGATGGAGACAGACAACACCAGAGTGAGTTCAGGAGAGGAAAAGGAGACATTTGATATGAAGGAGAAAAGAGAGGGGAAGCCGGAAAGGGTCATGGTGTCCTGACAGCTTTCAGTAAGATGGGAGTATCTCGAACACGTTCATCTGTGACTGGAAAGAGCCAGTAGAGGGAGAGTTTGGGGATCCGGAAGAGAAAAAGGGTAACAGTTTCTGAAGGAGCGGGAGGGGCAGGGATCCGACACACAGGTAAAGAGAGATTAACCTCAAGGAGAAGGAGAAACACTTCCCCAGTTTTCGGAAAAAAAAAAAAAGTGTAAGTTTGGAGGTGGGAGGCTGGGGTGGGAGGTGGGAGGCTGAGGTGGACCCCATGTGATAGAGAATGCTGGAAAGGGACATTCTAGATTGGGTGCAAGCTGCCTAGATGAACAGTTTTTTAAGTTCTGGCCAAGTTTTAAAAAAATTATAAATTATACATGCTCACAGAAATGAAACTTTTCAATGAAAATAAAAGGCATAAAATGAAGGTAAAGATATCTCCCCCTCTCATCCCTGGTCCCACTCTAAAAATAACAGCATTTATTTACAAATTTATGCCATCTTCTATCTTTGTTTCTTTGGGTGGTTATTTTTTTGTGACTCTTAAGTTACGTGCTGTTTCTATTTCTTGGTTTTTCAACTTGAAGTAAAACTTATTCCACCTCTGAATGTAAAAGGTGATAAATCCGCATCAGTTACGCTATCCCTTCCTTCTCTCGATTGTTGTTAGTTATATTTTTATTATTCTTTTGTTGGCCACCTGTCACACATTTAAATATTATACTTAATCTTTAATTTTTAAAAGATTTTTGTTTATTTATTTGACACAGAGAGAGAGATCACAAGTAGGCAGAGAGGCAGGCAGAGAGAGAGGGGGAAGCAGGCTCCATGTTGAGCAGAGAGCCTGATGTGGGGCTCCATCCCAGGACCCTGAAACCATGACCTGAGCCGAAGGCATGGGGGGCCTCCATGCAGGGAAAAATAACAAACTAAATAAGTCAAAGGAAATGGAGATAACAGCCATATGAGACCTCAGTGGCTTCAACCCACTGAGCCACCCAGGGGTCCCGACAATCAGCTCTTGACCCCCATATCATGTAAGCAAATTCTGGAAGAGGGGGCACCTGGGTGGCTTGGCTGATTAAGTGTCTGCCTTATGCTCATGCTCTCTCTCTCTCTGTCTTTATTTATTCATCTGAGAGAGAGAGGGGGAGAGAGAGAGTACAAGCAAGGGAAGAAGCAGAGGAAGAGGAAGGTCTCTCGCTGAGCAGGGAGCCCAACATGGCTTGATCCCAGGGCCCCAAGAACATGACCTGAGCTGTAGGCAGATGCTTAACCATCTAAGCCACCCAGGTGCCCCAATAAATAAAATCTTAAAAAAGGAAAGGAAGGAGAAGGGGAAAGGGGGAGAAAAAGGAAGGGAGGGAGGGAGGGAGGGAGGGAGGGAGAAAATTCTGGAAGAGAGACCATAAGGTAGATATTTGGGCATTCAACAAGTCTGGCTTGGGATGCCTGGGTGGCTCAGTCCATATTGCATTGGGTTTCTTGCTCAGTGGGGAGCCTGCTTTTCCCTCTGCCTGCACTCCCCCTGCTTGTGTGCTTTCTTTCTGACAAATAAATAAAAATCTTAAAAAAAAAAGTCTGGCTTTCAGAAAAAATGTAATTGCTAGTGGTAACTTGGCAACAGGTGGACAATTCTAAAGTGTTCCTGTTTACCTGCAGGATTTGTGCTATTTGTTTTTACATTCATCCTTAACATTAATAAATGCCAATCAACTTGTTTGCTGCTCTGAGGATTAAGACTGTGAAGTTACATGCTTCGTGGGGGATAGTTTCCAAAATCAACATGTAAATGAAAAATATGATATGATTCCACTTTACCATTTTCTGTGGCAAAGCAATTACCTCCATTTTTTTTAAAGATTTTATTTATTTATTTATTTGACAGAGAGAGAGAGATCACAAGCAGGCAGAGAGACAGTAGGAAGAAGGCTCCCTGCTGAGCAGAGAGCCCCATGCTGGGCTCGATCCCAGGACCCTGAGATCATGACCTGAGCCGAAAGCAGAGGCTTAACCCACTGAGCCACCCAGGCTCCCCAGTAACCTCCATTTTAGAAAGACCCCTGGGGCATCTCCTGATGTGGAGGAGCGGGGAGTTACGGACCTTCTCTACGAGCTCACAGATTCTAGTTTGGTTAATTTCCATTTCAAGTGACAAAACAAATAAGATCTAAAATGGCTTATGCTTAAACACAAAGGGGATTTATTGGCTGTGTTTTTGACAGACTAGGGAGTAAACCATGGCATCCAATACTTGAATAAAATAATCGGGAAGCCTGTTGCACTTCATCGGTATACTTTGATTTCTCTGTGTCAGCCTCAATCTCGGGCAAGCTCTTCCTGTATAGCGTCAAGATGGTTCCTAGTAGCCCACAGCGTGTACATCCTCTCTAGCTCGGCGACCTGAAAACGTCTCTGTCTTGATAGTTCCTGCCAATGTCCTGAGGTTCTTTTGGGAATCCATTTATCTCTTAAATAAACACTCTAGCCAGGGGTATGAAATAATTCCGATTGCGTAGGTCTGAGTCATGTGTCTACCCTGAGAATAATAAAGGCCTTGAGTAGTGTCAGTATCGTGCAAGGAAAAATAACAAACTAAATAAATCAAAGGAAATGGAGGTAACAGCCATATAAGAAGGATCACCACATACCAGAAAATATTTTCACATACCAGAAAATATTTTAAAGAAAGAATGGTAGTAAGCAGTTTCAAAGGACACAAGACAATTGTCCTGTGTGAGATCTTTTTTATCAGGATGAGTTCTTTCCTCTTCATCTTAGCCAAAGGGATAAAATCTTTTTACAGCAATTCCTATGTTTCTTTATGTAGGATTATACAGAGTTTTCCTGAAAACAATGTCATCTTTAGTCTTCGTGTTTTTCCCAGTGCTAACAAGATGAGGTATTGTCATATGTAATTTCCCATCTCTGTGAAACTCTTTACCTGTACCTTAGGCCGGAATGTAGGAGATTTAAATCTAGAATCGAAATACAGAGAGAGATCAGAGAACAGTTCGTATTTGGAGAAGTACAGTTTGCGTCCCTCATTAAATAATAAAGTTGATCTTGGCCCTTCAGAATCCTGGAAAGTTAGAGCCAGAAGGGGACTGTAAGACTGTGTTTATTTTGTGGATGAAGAAACTGAGGGTCAGAGTGGTGAAGTGATTGCCCAAGATCAAACAATTGGTTAATGGAAGAGCAAGAATGGGAGAGCAAGGAACATAGCGTATTGACTTCTGGTAGGACTTTGCTCTGTCACATTTTGCTCCTTGGTGAAGTTTAATTAATCAGCAATTTTGATGAACTCACGAGGTGTAGAGGCTGCAAAAGCGAGCTAAGACTTGTTAAATCAGGGCACTAAGATTATGACAGCAATAAACCACTTAGTTATTGAGCAATTTAGTAACTAGGAGCAGGAAGGATATGAACTTTGTATTTCTTTGTACCCAGGGCTCCATTACATGAATGCATTATTGCCTTGAAACTTACTCTATTGATCGGGGAAGCCAGCAAGGTGACAGTATGTAGCTTAAATTAATGGTTAAGAATATTGGCATAGGGGGTGCCTGGTTGGCTCAGTCTGTAGAGGAAGCAACTCTTTTTTAAAAAGATTTTATTTATTTATTTGAGAGAGAGAAAGAGAGCACAAATGGGGGAGCAAAGGAAGAGGGAGAAGCAGACACCCTGCTGAGCAAGGAGCCCCACACACTCAACACGGGCCTCCAACCCAGGACCCCAGGATCATGACCTGAGCCAGAGGCAGACGCCTAACTGGCTGAGCCACCCACGCACCTCCCGCAAATGACTCTTGATCTCAGGGTTGTGAGTTCAAGTCTCACACTGGGTGTAGAGGTTACTTAAAAATAACATCTTAAAAAAAAA
>CM052800.1:168003066-168045588 GCA_028533885.1 Nasua narica
CCGCCCCGCCCTACTGGTGCAGAAAGGCTTCCAAGACAGAGGAATCTTAGCTATTTTGCTCCTCCTGGAAACCCAGGGGCAACCTTCACTCCCAGCCTCATAGCACAACAAGGGGTAAGAAGGCTTTGACCACAGATGCCTCTGGCCTCCTAGGGGAATTCTTCCGTGGACCTAGGCTACCAGTATCCTTTTAGATATTCCCTGAGACAATCATCCTGGGGCTGCTGTGACTGTGGGCACGGGGGAAGGCCATGATGGAAAGGGACTAATCTGTCGTATCTAATGCAAGGGATAGAGAAAGCATCTCCTAAATTTGGGATTATGGGCACCGTTTCCGTGAGCCAGTGTGGGCCGGAGTTCTGGCACCTGCCACCAAACGACTACTGATTATTTACCAATTCTACTGGTTATATGTACTCTGTATAACCAGGATTTTAAAACTGGGTTTTCATCTAGAGCCAGGATATTGTGAATAAGGTTCTGAGAAACTCTCTGGGTATAATTTAGCAGACATATCTGTCGACACTTTTGTGTGCAAGAATATTTATACAAGGATGTCATAACATTTTCTTTCTACCTTTCTCTCTCCCTTTCTCCTTCCTTCCTTGCTTCCTTCCTTCCTTGCTTCCTTCTTTCTTTCCTTCCTTCCTTCCTTCCTTCCTTCCTTCCTTCCTTCCTATAGGTGAAAATTAGAACCAACATTTGC
Source organism: Nasua narica (assembly GCA_028533885.1). Classification (NCBI taxonomy): domain Eukaryota; kingdom Metazoa; phylum Chordata; class Mammalia; order Carnivora; family Procyonidae; genus Nasua; species Nasua narica. The sequence goes on from CM052800.1 coordinate 168,003,773, forward strand.
TATAGGAAGAAAATAGAGTCAGCAGCGGGAGTACAGTTATATAATTTTATTAATCTCTATTATTGGAAAGAATGAGATATTATGTATTTTTTTAAGATTTTATTTATTTATTTGACAGAGAGAGATCACAAGCAGGCAGAGAGGCAGGCAGAGAGAGAGGGGGAAGCAGGTTCCCTGCTGAGCAGAGAGCCCGATGTGGGGCTCGATCCCAGGACTCTGAGATCATGACCTGAGCCGGAGGCAGAGGCTTTAACCCACTGAGCCACCCAGGCACCCCGAGATATTATGTATTGATAGAGAAGAATGTCTATGAAAAAAAATCAAGTTGCAAAATCAAATGCAAAGCATGATTCCATTTTTATAAAAACATTTAAAAAATTCTTCCCAGAAGTAATATGAGCAATGGACACGGACAGGCAGTTCATGGAAGAGAAATGGAAAATGGCCGGCAGATGTGTGCAGAGGCAAGAGCCTGACGGTAATCAAGTAAATACAAATGAACACACCAGTGGATGGATTCTTCTGCCCCTCAGATCATCACTCTTTAAAAGTTCTTCCCAGATTCATGGTAGTGAGTAGGGAAGTGGATTCTCTCATACACTGTTGGAGGGATTCGATTCTCTATCTTTCCAGAAAGTATTCGGCATTCAGGTATATCTGACTCAGGTATATCTGAATGTGTGTACCCCCCAGTAGAGCAGTTTTACTTCCAGGAACTTATGTGATGGAAATAAAGCTAGTTGTCTCCTACTGTCCAATCGCCCTGTCTTCCCAGTTTGCGGCCGAGCCGGGCACGTGGCCCCAGGGGTAATAGCTACGTGTCCCGTCGTCCTTGTCGCCGTCAGTAGCCGACGCTCCAGTTCTAGGCGATAATGTATATGCAGAAGCAGCGACTTCTAGGAAGTCTCCTCAACGGAAGGAGTAATACTCCTGGAGCTCCGTCTGGAATGCTGACTGCTGGCGAGAGTTCTGGTAGCAAGCTTGGGGGCCGAGGTGTCCTGGGGAGTGAGGTCAGAGCCGGCCAGGTAAGAAGGAAACGGGGCCCCAGCTCCAGGGACGACACCCCAGCCTCGACCTGACCACCGCCGGCCCATCTTGAACATAAGAGAGAAACTTAAATATCTGTCTTGGTTCAGTCACAGTATTTCAGGTTTTATTTTACTCTCCAAACTCAATCCTCACTGGTTCGAATGCATCAGGCTCTATCTCCAAGGACAGCTACTGAAGCATTGTTTGGAATGCTAAGAAGCGATAATCTGCCGGTAAGGCAACGGTTGGATATATTACACGGCCCACTTGTTTATTCATCTAGCAGATATTTTTAGCCTCTACTCTATGTCTGACATGATTCTAGTCACTGGGCTCGTGGCAGTGGACAGAAGGGACAAAACCGTCCCTTTCTGGAGTTTATGTTCTGGTGAGGGAACACGCCACATACGGGATCCTATGAAGCTACAGAAAATGAAAAGCTATTCTATATGTACCGTTTCTCCTAATGTATCATTTGGTCTTAAAAATTAGAGATATGTTGTGTTAACTATATTTTCTTTTTTTAAAATATTTTATTTATTTATTTGAGAGAGAGCATGGGGAGGGGAAGGGGCAGAGGCAGAGGGAGAAGCAGACTCCCTGCTGAGCAGGGAGCCTGATGAAGGGCTCGATCCCAGGACCCCGAGATCATGACCTGAGCCGAAGGCAGACTTAACCGACTGAGCCACCCAGGTGCCCCTGTTAGCTATAGTCTCTAATCGTCTGTATTTGCGATGCTCTGGCCTCTGAAGCTTTGCTGATCCTGGAGATGTTCCTTCTATAACCTTCCATATGCAAACCAACCAGTCCAGAGCCGAAGCTGCCCTCTGCCTCCTTGGTGGAGGTCACAGAATGAACCACCAGCCCCCTGCCCTTACAGCCCCAAGGCCGGGGCCGAGGAAACTATAGCCAGTCCCTACATCTCTTATTCAAACTAGCCAATTCTAAACCTGCCTGGCCTGCTTATTACCCTGCCTGCCCATTGCTTCCAGTAAAAACCACAATAAAGGCTCCTTCCCATTCCTCCTCCTGCCTCTGGCCCCATGTGGCCCTGGGTGGTGTGGCCTCCTCCTCTGTCTGGGAACTGGGAGAAAACAACCAGCTTTCCCATGGTGACCGTTCCCAGATCTGTTGGCTTCCCCATACCTGCATAATAATAAAACCTACACTGAAAAATATATGGATAGTGTGATCTCATTTTATCTTTAAAAATCTATAAAGGCGGGGCGCCTGGGCGGCTCAGTTGGTTAAGCGTCTGCCTTCAGCTCAGGTCATGATCCCAGAGTCCTGGGATCGAGTCCCGTGTTGTGCTCCTAGCTCAGCCAGGAGTCTGCTGCTCCCTCTCCCTCTGCCCCTCCGCCCCCGTTCGTGCTCTCTCTGTCTCTTTCTCTCAAATGAATGATTAAGATCTTTTTAAAAAAAATCTGTAAGGCACATGTGTTTGTATATGTTTTAAAAAAATAAATGAAAATTCATGGACGCTATACAAAAATCGTTAACAGTAATTGCATTGAGGAGGTAAGGAGGCGTGATGCATTCCAGCTACTGGAGGATGGGAGGCAAAGAACTGTTTATTTTACTTTAGGCACTTCAATTTTAATTGAATTTTACAAGGAGCATATGTTACTCCTGTAAGAAAAAACACGTCTGTCTATTTTTCATTTCGCTAGTCTACCCTTTTCTCCCTTCCCCTTGTCACACCCAAACTCGGCACATCTGGAACTTCTCGAAATTCCACCAGGCGGCCCAGCTGTCACCTGGGCCACAGCATCTCCGGGTGGCCGCTCTCCCCATGCTGCATCGTACCCTCCCCACCTTCTGTAAAGCCGCAGAAGCCTCTCGTGTGCGGACGTGCCTCTCTATCCCTGCGACATTGTCCAATGAGTGCTTTTTTATTCCTCATAATAATTGTAATGGGCTCACCGGGAGGAATAGAATCACGAGAGCTTGGAGATCTCGTCAGGCAGGATGTCTGATTCAGCGCTGAATCTCCAGTCTCTTTGTCACCCATCCGGGAGCGTAATTAGCTGTGGGATGACAGCCGCCGTCCTGCAGGGCGGAGAGGAACAGGGTCCCCCCCCCCCCCCCCGCGACAGAGACCCTCACGTGAGGCGGGTCAGACCCAGGAATGCGGTGCCTCTTCACTTGTCGGGGCCACGAGGAAAGTCAGTCCCGCACACTGAGCGCCGAGAGAATGTTCGGAGCCGTCTTCCTGACAAATGACACACAGTGACTTCGTCCGTTTGAGCTGCTCTAACACAAAGACCACCAACGAGGGGGGGGAGGGTGTCTGAAGCAGCAGACATTTATTTCTCAGGGTTCTGAAGGCTGGGAAGTCCAAGAGCAAGGCACTGACAGATTCAGTGCTGAGGACCGTCTTCCTGGTTCATTGCTGGGACTTACATGGGAGAAGGGCTGAGGGGTCTCTCTGGGATCTGTCTTTTTTAAAGATTTTATTTATTCATCTGTCAGAGACAGTGGGAGAGCTCAGGCAGGGGGAGCAGCAGGCAGAGGGAAAAGCCTAGCAGGGAGCACAATGCGGGACTCGATCCCAGGACCCTGGGATCATGACCTAGCCGAAGGCAGCCGCTTAACCGACCAAGCCACCCAGGTCCCACTCTTTTTAAGATTTTATTTATTTTTAAGATTTTAAGTAATGTACACCCAACATGGGGCTCGAACTTACAACTCCGAGATCCTGAGTGGTGTGCTCTGCTGACTGAGCCCGCCAGGCGCCCCTCTGGGGTCTCTTTTATACGGACGCTGATCCCACCCCCAAGGCCCCAACTCCAAATACCATCCCATTAGCTATTAGGTTTCAGCCTAGGAATTTTGGGGTGACAAGACATTCATTCCATAGCGCAAAGGGAGGGGCTTCCAATACAACTAAGAGCCCCTCAGATCATGAGGCAGAGCAGTGGGACATCTGGGCCAGATGGCTTCAAGAGATCCGGGCTGCCATCAGGCAGCTTGTGTGAGGGAAGTCTGCCCAAGTGCAGGGACAAGCTACCACTTCCAGGCAGGCATTATTCACTCACCTATGTTTATGGAGCACCTTCCCTAAGCTTCAAGGCAGAAGCAGGCCAGGCCTCCTCGTGGTGAAGAGCTACACCAGGGGCTCTCCATGGTGAGTGACCAAGTGTGGCTCAGAGCCCAGGCACGCTTCTGTGAAATGACAGCAACGCCTCTCTCTAGCTGTGTGACCTTCGGTCAGTTCCTTAACCTCTCTGAGTCTCCATTCTTGCCTCTGCAATAAGAACCATAAAGCCCAGCTCATGGGGTTGTTGAATATTAAAGGCATAATGCTCTGCATGGAGCAAACCTCAGGCACGTTGGGGAAGCCTGCTTGGGTCGGGGGAAGTGGGTTGACTTTCCTGCCGATGCGTAGCCGGCTTCGCCTCCGGGCTCTGAGATCTTTGGAGATTTGAATGGCTCCAACTGCCTCGGGCTTGATGGAGTGCAAGTCTGCAGATTTGATTTAGAATATTGCAAAGAGGGGGGAAACGTACCTGAAGTTCTTTGAAACCGATCATTTTAACCTGCTCAAATTCTCTGTGGCTCCCAAGTCCCTTCTCCCTTGGCGCGTTTCCACGCAGTGCCGAAGAGGCTGCCGAGGGGGGTCTTCTGCGGGGGAATCGTGCGTAAGTCACTGTATGCTGCTTCTCAGGCCCCTCCGATCTCAGAACGTCAAAGGATGTTAGACACGTACCCCGCCCGCCGCAGATAGGTGTTTTCTCTATCTTCTAGATGGGAAGCCAGAGGCTCAATCAACAGACAGTGATGTGACCAAGAATATCACCCAGTAATCTCCATCAAGTGCTTCAGAGCTGAGAATGGACATCACGGATATGTTCGTGCAGCGGTCTTCAAACTTGAGTGTGTGTAAAAAAATCACACGAGAACGTGTCTCCTAATGCACATTTCTGGATTCTACTCCAAGAGATCTGATGCAGAAAATCTGGATGTGGGTAGGCTCTGGATTCTGAATCTCGAAGTAGGCTTTCAGGTATTACGTTTATCACATTTGGAGAAATAGCAGTCTAGGGAAGGGTCGAAAGGAAGTGGGGCCTTCTCTTCAGGGCTTGGCCCTTGGGTAGCCAAGAGCGCCATCTCTAGGCATTTTATCCAGGGGCAAAATTGACATAATTTATAAGACAAAATTTTGTCTTCTTGGGAAGAGGCACAAGAGAATACAAACTCAAGTGTGCTAGGATAAGTCTTGCCCCAGTCAAGGCAGCACCGGGTCTCCTTTTGTTCTAGATAAAGGGTGAACCATCGTGACCTTCTTTCTCCTCGGAGTGGCTTCCCGGCCGCTCGGTCCTTCCCTGCTCTTTGTCCCCAAAACCCTTCAGGCGCTTCCCTCTCAAGGTCAAGGACAAAACAATCTTCCCACTGCTGCCTGCCCTAGAACTCGAGCCAGAGAGGGCATGGAGGGTGCACTGCAGAGTCGGGGTGCACAAGGGGCTCTGGCTGGGGACCCTTTTGTACCAGCTTTCACTCTTGTTCAACATACCTTTGCTCATATTTTATTTAGAATATGTATGTAGCGTTAATGATACTGACCTTTCCTGTGTGAGTGCGCGGCGAGGTATTTTTCTGCTGTTGGCACCTGGGTTATGCTAACTTCAAGAAATGAACTGGAGAGCTTTCCTTCTTTCCCTACCAGCTGGAGCAACCCCAAAGCGTGAACTATTAGTAACACGCCCCTGAGCAGGCCTCCGTGAGTTTGTGCAAAAACAGCACGGAAAAGGGGAAGTCAGAAAGTCTGCTTGGGGGGGGTGGGGGGGAGTAGTCGTTGGGACAGACATATGGGTCATTCCGCTTCCAGACGTTCGCTGTGTGTGAACAAATTGTGTCCTCACCTCCCCTGACCTCACAGCTCGCTTGTCTGAAGTTTGCAGAATCCTCCAGAAGTCGAAGGGTCCCTCGCAGCGTTAAGCTCTCACCATAGAGGAGAACGACGGGGCGGGGGGCGGGGGGGTTAACAGGGAGGGGGATGAGGGCTGGACCCCGAAGTCCTGTGGATCACTTGCCAAGACTGAGGGCAGCAAGTGGGACTGAAGCAGAGGCAGCAGCGTCTGTGGGTAGGAAGAGAAGGACGTACCGTAGACGTGCTTTAAAAATAGTGTGCGCAGCTGGTCTTCAGAAAAAAGGAGAAGAGGAAGAAGAAGGCGGGAAGACCCAAGGGGATTAGACCGTGAATCTCGTCTTCTTTATCTTTGCAGAAGAGGCTTCGTTTGAAAGGTTTTATCACCAGCAGTGGCACAGGCGGCTGCAGTCGGGGGCTCCGTTTTGAATGAGGCTGGAAAGTCATAAAAACCTCTTCCTATTTTATGGGTGCACCTGTGCCTGCTGGCTGGGCCAGATTTCACGTGCTGTGGGGCCATGGGAAGGCATGGAGGAAAGCCCAAGAACTCCCATAGAATACACATTTATATATAATACGTATTTATGTATATTATAGCTTATAGAACATATTTATACATAATATATACGTTTGTAATACATATTTATATGTTGTATAGATAATATATATTATACATATTTATAATATGAAAAATACATGAGAAAGGGAGGAAGGGCCATTTCACTTCATAGACAATGTTCATTTCTCAACATATGGACATTTTAACTAAATCACGGAGAGATTTTTCCTTCTAAATTTCACCCCAGGGTTTATGAATTAAATGGCATTCTGACATGGTTTTAAATGACCAGATGAAGATTTAAAATCCGATTATCATGCGGCTGGAATAATAACGGACATAGAAATAATTGCTTTTCGACAGGTGGCCCCACGGTTTCGTGATTAGACCTACAAATTCAATGTCAGCAAGCTGTCTGTAGGCGCCTTCCCTGGATCTTAATGAAGAATGACCTGCTTCCCCGCGATTCCACTTCCTCGGAAGCTTAGAGAGGCTAACAGCAAAGGAAACTGAGAAAGGGGCCGGAAGCATAGAAAAATGTGGTAACCCAGAAGGCAAGGGAAGAATGTTTTTCAAGGACGAGAACTGGATCTAATGCAGATGGTGGGGGATGAGGGCTGGACCCCGAAGTCCTGTGGATCACTTGCCAAGACTGAGGGGAGCAAGTGGGACCGAGGCAGAGGCAGCAACGTCTGTGGGTAGGAAGAGAAGGACGTACCGTAGAAGTGCTTTAAAATAGTGTGCAGGGACACTATTTTACAAGGACAGGGACAATGGGGCTTGAGCACTGGCCATTGGGTTCAACAACACACAAGTCATGTTGGACCACAAATGGGCTGAAGTTTCAAAGTAGGCAGAAATCACAGTGTAGAAAAATAGCACACAGGGAGAACGGCAGAAGCTTCTCGGAGCAGGAGAATGAGACGCCCCCCAGAAGAAGCCCACCTGAGAAAGTGGCTGAGTCCCATAGTGGGGCTGAGTCCCATAGTGGGCCCCAAGTGGATGAGGCACTGGATTTTCCAGAACCTTCACCTGTTCCCACTCCTCACAATGACTCCTGCCCCCCCTTGCCTTCGAGACCTTTGTCTGCATCCCTGTGAGCGTGTGCACATGGGAGCCCCTCTATTAGAGCTCCCTGAAGAGCAACGAGGAGAGCCCAACAACACAACGGCTGCCATTTTGTGAAGTCAGAGTGGGATCCAGGCAAGATGTGGTCAGAGGCTCCTGAGTTGAGAGAGAGGAACAGAAACAAAATGGTGAACAGGATCAATGCAGAAGGCATCAGGATTTATTCACAGTGTGGTAACGATACAAGGATTTCTCCAGTGGTCCAATAGCAAAGCGGCTGGGAGTTGTCTGGGGAGGTCTCAGTAGGTGTTGTCCTCAAACCACCAGCACTGGGTGAGCTGGCCCCTTGGATTCCTGAGGGTCAGGCGCTGGGCAGTATGCATTTGTGAATCCCGACGTCACTAGACCTTTGACAGGTTGACATTCTTGTTGGTAAAATTTGCTCTTTTTCACAACGAATACACAAAATTCAGAATTTGTTATGGTTCTGGGCACCGAGGTTAAGTACTAGCTGAATCACCACCCCAAGGATCAGGAAATCTCCCACTCTAAACCGTCTCGGGAAAGCTTTCCTGGATCTCTGACTTAGGTCACCAAGGAAGAAATTTCTAGATCTATTCCAGACCTTCTGTGGACATTGAGAAAATATTCATCCGAGTTGAGATAATTTTAGTCAAATTAACTGTAGCCTATTTGCTTTCGTTTTGTGTGGTGTTGACCAAGTTTCGTTTTTTTTAATGATAATATTTATCGAACAACTACTTTGGGTCAAGTTGCATCTCAATGCTGGGAATGCCAATGAGTCAAGAACAATGCTGTGCTGGTCGGGAGGGCGGGGAAGTAACTCAGCCCTTCCCAGTTAGAGGTGCTGGCGTGCTCTGCAATAAAACCACCCAAGAATTATTCCGGCTTACAGCCTCTTAACTTTACCACTTCCTTAATACAAAGAGAATTTTATTACCAATTTACCCAGCAGGTCAAATTAATATTTGCAAGATTCACAGAGGCCCAGAAGCGTCGTGAAATTTCTAGACGTCTCTTGTCAATGCTGGATCTTTTCCCGGTCATCTTGTGGTCTCTCAGTTGTGACCAGAAATATGTAGCACATCCTTATTTTTTTTTTTTAAGATTCCAGGACGCTTGGATGGCTCAGTTGGTTAAGCCGCTGCCTTCAGTTCAAGTCATGGTCCCAAGGTCCTGGCATCGAGTCCCGCATCGGGCTCCTTGCTCATCAGAGAGCCTGCTTCTCTCTCTGCCTCTGCCTGCCGCTCTGGTTACTTGTGATCTTTCTCTCTGTCAAATAAATAAATAAAATCTTAAAAAAAAAGATTCAAGGGGAATGCTGATCCTTCTAGAGGATTTTCTCCTGATGAATGGAAATGCACAGCACCCTTAAAACAGCCAGGAAGAAACACAGTGCTGCTTGCATTTCTGCTGTTGAGCCCAATCTACCTCAGCTAGACCGGCGACCTTGGTGAGAGCCCCATCTGGCCCCTCCAGGGCTGGCCCGGCCACCTCCAAGGGCAGATACTTTCTCTCCCCCAGCTGACCTGCCCTTCCCCTTCCTTAGCACATTCCTTGCTGTCCCTTGCGCCTCGGGCAGTCACGGAGCTGTTTTGTGACATAGGCACCTTTGGGAATTGGTGTTTTCCAACACAGGGCATTACTGCCCACCAGAGGACCCCACCAGGGACTTGTTTTCGGAATAAAACCACCGAATGTCCGCGACCTCTCTTGCTCCCCACCCTCCCCAACCTGCTTAGTCATAGGTGAGAAACCCACGGATGTTTCCTTCAAGGCCCCAGGGAGAGGCGGAGCAGAGAGCCCCAGGGTCGCTGGAGGCCAGAGCTGTGGTTGGGTAGCTAAAACCAGAGGAGTGGTGAATGGGCCACACCCAAAGCACGAAAACAGCCTCGGCAATTCTGTCCCAAAGCCAGCCTCCCGCACCCAGGACACAGCCACTCACTGAACACACGCTACTCTTTGATGGGACAAAGGATGGAGTCGTTAATGTGTGTTTTTCATGTTGCCATTCTCCTGGGTTTTTCCCCTTTGCCATCAAGTTTTTGACGAAGGATAGTTGGAAAGCAGGCAGACAGGGACCATGGGTCCTGCCCTAAGGGAAAACCACCCTTAAAAGGATTTTACATCACCCTGGAAGGAGCTCTCCTCCCTTTCCCACGTGGTGGATAGATGAGGAAATCCGGATGGGGTGACAGATGCAGCGAGGGTTAATCAGATTAGAACAGCGCGCCAACAAGCCCATGAAAACCCTAGCCTTAGAAACTCTTGATCAGGGGCGCCTGGGTGGCTCAGTGGGTTAAAGCCTCTGCCTTTGGCTCAGGTCATGATCCGAGGGTCCTGGGATGGAGCCCCGCATGCGGCTCTCTGCTCAGCAGGGAGCCTGCTTCCTCCTCTCTCTCTACCTGCCTCTGCCTACCCTCTGCCTACTTGTGATCGCGCTCTCTCTCTCTCTGTCAAATAAATAAAATCTTAAACAACTCTTGATCACAGGAAACAAACAGGGTTGCTGGGGAAGTGGGTGGGGGGATGGGATAACAGGGCGACGGGCATTGGGGGGACACGTAATGTAACGAGCACTGGGGGGTCATACGTAATGGTGAGTAACTTAACTCTACCTCCGAACCTAATAATACACTAGATGGTAATTGAATTTAAATAAAAAATGTTTAATAATAAAAAATAATAATAAAGGAAACTCTGGTGGCAACCCTCTTGGGTCCCCTCCCTCCTCGGGAGCTTTGTGTATCATTTTACTATCACTCAGTAGACCTTGCTTTGTTTCCCACCACTCGGTCTCGTCCAAATCTTCATTCTTCCAAGCGGCCTGACCAAGAACCGTGGGCACCGAAGGAAAAGAAATCCTGTAACACTTTGGCTCTCTTGCGTCATGCCGCTGGGGAGCGTGGGAGAGGTTTCTTGAAGGGATGGGACAGAGATTGAGGTCTTTGGAGGGGACGAGGTGGAAGGAGGTGCCAGTGTGACCAGAGGCCTGGAGAAGTTCCCTCAAGGCTGCCAGTGGAATAGAGATTGGAGTAGGTTCTGCAAGTCCTAAAGACTGGTGCCAACCCATCACCGCCCCCCCCACAAAGCCCCGCCCCAACCGCCTCAGCCCCGCCCCCACCCCACGTCTCCCACCCCTGCCCCTCGCACCCTCCCCACCGCCGCCCCAGGAAGACGAAGGAACTCCGAGGGCTTGGTTGTGAAAGGTAGGGGAAAGAAAAATACAATTTTTTTCCTCTACCCTCTTAGACTTAGTAGCTGAGGCCTGTGAATTAAGTGGATGAAAGGAGAAAAGGTGTGAAATTAAAAAATATATATTTTAAATGTTATGTGCACGAGGGCTTCACAGGAAAGAAGTGAAAACCCCAAAGATGTGGTTAGACTTGGGGACTTATATGACCTTTTAACACAGGGAGATACGTTGTAGACTGGTGACTGGATGAAGGAAGGGGAACTGGGCTGATAAACTGTGGGAGGGTGACAGAAAATCATGGAAGATAAGGTTTGTTTACACAGACTATCTTGGTGGTGGCCCTCCACCTCCTGTAATAACAGTTGTTCTCATCCTGGGACGAGAGAGGAGAATATTTATGCCACCTTCTCAGAGGGGAATTCGTGCCCTGCTTTTAGGCAGTTAAGGGGAGGGCAGAGAACTCATCCTGAGTTGGCTGATTCTCAGTTGCCTTTAGCTGAAATAATCCTTATGCCACAGTGGCATATTCTGAACCCTTCAGAGGAGTCCCTTAAGCAGGCCGGAGCCTACACTCCAGGGGCGGGTTGGGGGGAGATGGTGACAACCCTTAGGGACCAGGCTGGCTTGGGCATGAGAGAATGCTGGCAGGGAGCGTGATGGGCCAGGGTCAGAGGCCTTAGCCCCAAACATGGACACCCCAAACATGACCAAGATTGAGTTTCTCACCACACGGGCAGGTTGATTGGATGTGACTTAGAAAAATACAGAAGGTGGCATTTCTTATACTCATGTTTTAGAATAAGATTCTTAATATATTTTTACCTCATTCAAAACCTCCAATGTTCTAAGTTGGCATTGTCTTGCCATTCTGCAGAGGAGGGCAGCCTTAAAGGGGTAAGGAGTCCCGGTACTCACAACTCTTAAAGGGGCGCTTGGAACTGCCCGCCTGGGGTGGGGGGCATGCCGCCCCCAACCCCGCCCTACTTTGCATGATAATTGCTGAGGCTATTTCGTTTTGAATGTTGCTAAACCTTTATTTTGAAGCGGTTTGTCCTGAACTTCGCTGTGAGAAACTGAATGAATCCTATCGCCCCCATGGCAGGGATGCATTTGGTCCCCTCAGCTGGACAGCAGGGCTGCTGGATGAACCCGGAAGCTCTTCCCCTGCAGGGCACGGGGCCTGTCACTCATCACACGCCCCCAAGCTCACTTGCTCTCAACCAGGAGGGGAAGAGAAATTCAGGCTCAGTGTTAGTAAGAAACTTAAGAGAGAGAGGGAGAGAAAGAAAAAAAGGAAGGTAGGGAGGACGGAAAGAAGGAAGGAAAGGAAAGAAACACCCATCTAGGGACCCTGAATGGCAAAAGGAAGAATGAAAAGAAAGAAAGAAGGACAGAAAGAAAAAGAAAGAGAGAGAAAGGAAGGAAAGGAAAAGAAAGGAAAGGAAGGGAAGGAAGGAAAGAAAAGAAACACCCATCTCGAGACCCCTGGGTGGTTCAGTCAGTTAAGCCTCTACCTTCAGCTCAGGTCATGATTCCGGGGTCCTGGGATCGAGTCCCACATGGAGGGAGGGTCCTTGCTCAGCGGGGAGGCTGCTTCTCCCTCTGCCTGTGCCCACCACTCCCCTCTCTCTGACAAATAAATAAATAAAATCTTTTAAAAAATTGATTCCTTAAAAAAAAAGAAAGAAAAAAAGAAAAGAAAGAAACACCTATCTGAGAGTTCTTTGTAACTGTTTGGTAACCCGAACAGAAAAACCTTTGATAAAATCCCTGGGAGAGCTTCAGTATTTCCCCTCCCTCACTCTCGCCGTATGCATGGCTGCGGGTCAACTCTGAAACAAGATGACCTATTCCACCAGCATCAATAAAGCCCTAATCCTGGAGGAAGGAAGTGGGGTCTGGTTTCCACTGTTGCTATAAAAAAATCAGGGCTTTGTTTCCCAGGATGGCTCTTGCAGTAGCTGTAACACACGGGCGGTTTGCTTTGGCAGGAAAAGCACCTTCTGAAGACAAAGGGTGGTTTTCCGCCGGAGCCCCTCTGCGCTCGCATGAGGTTCCGCGCCGCTGCCACTGGGTGGCGCCGAGGAGCCGGGATGGCGGCCGAGGCCCCGGCGTCCGCTAATGGCGGGGGGGGGTGGGGGGGTGGTCGCGCTCCGGCAAGTCAGTCACCCAGGCAATGCGCCAGGGGACCCGGAGGGAAGGGCAGTGGGACCAGATTCCTTCTCAAAGCCGCTTGTAATGTGGACAGTCCCTCCTATATAAAGAAGGAATAAAAGCGTATTTGGACAAGATGGTTTTAGTTGGAAAACATGATTCTTATTGATCTGTAGATCTTCCTGCACGGCGAGCTTGTTGCCTGGGTCCGGGCTTTGCAGCTTGCTGTGCTTCAGTCCCCGCCTGCAGAGAAAGCGCTGAGAGTGAAATCATGCTCACCCTTCCTTCCTGGATGGCATTTCCAGTTGTAGGAGGGGGGGGGCTGCGGGGGGGGGCGGGGAGGAGCACCACTGATGGGCTCTCTCTGCATTCCCAGTCCCAGCCGCAGCCCCTTCCACATCCCAGGCCTTAGTGGTCATGCCCTTGAATAACCTTGCTTTGACAATCTCCATCTTAAAAACCAGACTATTAAAAACACGAAGTACCTGTTAGCCCTCTACTTTCCCTTTAGATTTATTGCCCGTCTCTCTCTCTTTTTTAAAGATTATTTATTTGAGAGAGAGATAGGGAGAGAGAGGGAGAACAAGCGAGGGCGGGAAGAGGGAGAAGCAGGGACTCGATCCCAGGACTCCCGGGATCCTGACCAGAGCTGAAGGGAGACACCTAACAGACTGAGCCACCCAGGCACCCTTATTGCCCACCTCTTGCCTTCCCTTCTCAACAAAGGCTGGACTTGCCTGTGAGCACTGCCTCGACTTCCTCCCTCTTCCTTACTCCAATCCACCCTGATTTAATTTCTGTCCCTTCAGCTCACTACAACTGACTTTGCCCATCATACCGAGTCCAGGAGATGCTTTCATCTTTTTCCCATTATATTTGGTACCCATCATCCTGATCTCCTTGAACTTGGTCCTTTCTTGGCTCCTGGACCCGCCCGTCGTTGATCTGACCCCCATCTTGGTCCCACAGCGGCATCTGTTTTCCATAAAGCACTGCGCAGGGGAGTGCCAATGTCCCCACGCCAGCGCGGGTAAAGACTTGAGTCTGGGGAACAAAGTGACTGGAGTCCTTGATCCCCGTGTGTTTTTACTAAGTTAGAGTGATGTTGGCAAGTATCCCGAGTATAGGGTCGTTTCCCAAGATCAAAGGGCACAGGTAGGGGATGGAGGGAGAGAGGGTTGGGATGTGTGTGAAACCCAAACAGTGTCCTTTCAGCTCGTACCAGTGTCTGGATCCAATCTCACAGACCCCACATCATCATGTGTGTGAGAGGCTGACCAGTGGCCCCTCCCTGGGCGGGGCCGACGGCCAGTCAGCATTCCTCCCTGGGCATGGACATGGCCTTCCGGTTACCCAAGCTTCACGGAGGTAGCCGGTGGGGTCTGCAGTTTTAACAGGGATCAGGGCATAGGAGAAGGCTCGTGTCAGCTCCATATGGCATCAACTGGGGCAACTCCATGGGCTGGAGGATCCACATACAAGATGGCTTCCTCACACAGCTGGAGACTAGAATTGGCTATTGACTGAGGGCCAGGGTACCTGGCTTCTGTCCCCGTGGGCTCTCCATGATCTGCTTGGACATTCCTATATTTTGGTGGTGGGGTTTCCCAGACCAGAAGGTGATTATTGCCAGTTTCTTAGGGCCGGGGCTAGGAAACCAGCACTGTATTCAACTGGTTAAACAGTTGCTGGGCTTAAGTTCAAGAGAAGGAAACAGACACCCCGCCTCTTGACAGGAATATCAAAGACTCTGGGCCGTGTTTTCAAACTGTCACACCTGGGGTGTCTTCACCTGTATTCTCTCGTCCTCCTTGTTAGTTTTTGTCTCCATCTGTTTAGGTTAGAGCTAAGTGGGGTCAGTCACCAGAGTTGAGCCCACCTGCCTTTCTTTCTTCATCCCAACATTAGGACTGTTGCCCTTCAGCTGTGGCCAAGCTTGCCGGTGACAGAGTGGCTGTCCGTAGTTGGATCCCTACCTCGTCCAGGAGGGCAGAGAAGAGGGTAGAAAGAACAAAGGGTGGAGTTTCTGGCACTTTATTTGAGAGTGAGAGGAGGGGAAGAGTGCCGGTGAGATTCACCGGAGCCAATAAGTCAATGCTTCTGGGAGGCCCCAAGCTCATGGCCCTACTCTGCAAGCACAGAGCCCAAGTCCTGCTCTTATTTCTACTGTTGCGGGCAGATTATTATGAATGGAATGAGTCTCAGCTTCTTCTTCTTGTCTTTCATGGACCTTCAAAAGGGATAGAAATGAAAAGTCACAAGGCCCAGGCAGTCTAGGCAATTTCCTTTGAGGTTGGTGACAAGGAAGTGAGATGTCGAGCCAACTAAGGTAGATGCCGGTGCAGCATCTGGCTTCAGCTGAAGCCACGAATTGACCTCGTAGACGCTGCCACACAACTCTGAGAGTAAGGGTCACCTCACTGCAGACCCACAGCAATTTTGGGCCCGTGAGCTTGAGCCACAGAAAATCTGCAAGGGAGAGAATGATGGCAAGTCAGTGGAGTGGCTCCTTGGCTCCTTCCAATGATGAAGGTGATGAAGACCATAGCTCTATTAAGTACCAAGCCTGGCAGGTGAGAGAGGCTCTGTGCCAACAACTGTGGGGGCCTTTTTACACCCACTAGGCACATTTTTCCTGATCCAGTCTTCTTTCTTTTGCAAGTGTTGAATTAATTTCCCTTCCGCATACATACACACCCCTTCTGTCTCCCGCAGACTGGGAGCTCAGAGTCCTTCAGCCAGAAGGACTTCATAAAGTACAGAGAATAAGGCCGATGTTGATCCTAAAAGAGTTTCCACCCAAGGGGATGAGAGAGTCGTTAGAAGTCTGCGTGGGATTCAGGAATTCTCTCTTGGGGAACCCATTCCATCTTCATCAGACACTTTTCAGATGACCTTGGGAAGTCGGTCAGAGGCTGTGGTTCAGCTTCCTCAGCAGGACCCTGATGGGTGGACAGCGTTTAGATAATCCAAGAGGAAGGTGAGGGGAGTGGCCAAAGGAAGATGAGCAGGAGACAGATAAGAAAGGAGGCAGTGGGATGAGGTTGCCATGGCAATGGAAGGGGACACACTTTAGCATCCCACGGACTGCGGTTCAGCTTTTGGTCCCTTTTTTAGGACTGTTGGTAAGACTCTCTTTAAGTCTCGGTATTGGAACATCTAAATTTTAAATCGTTCAACATCTAAAAAGTGGGGATTAAAAGAATGACCTTAATAAAGTTGTGAGAATTGAACGAGATCATAGATGCCTGGCGGCTGCTTGAGGCCTGCAAGCAAGGATGAGACATACCATCGGTGGTAGTGACTGCACACGTGTGTGCCCCTGGAGGACAAGGGCTTGTGCTGGAGAGGAGGGATCAGTGTGAAGGAGAGGGTGTGATGATGAAATCATGCAGGGGATTGGATATGCCACTTTCCAGGTGAGGAACCTGAGCCCCAGAGAAGTGAAGTCACTTATTACATGAACTTGGAGTTGGTAATACCATCAGAGTAATTGGCCTTCTCAAAAAAACAAGCTCTTACGGGAGCCTGGCTGGCTCAGTTGGTAGAGTGTGTGACTCCCGATCTCTAGGTTGTGAGTTTGAGCCCCATGATGGGTGCAGAGATCACTAAGAAAAATAAATACAAGCTTAAAAACATACAAGATCTTTGAGGCTGTAACTGTTACATCTTTGCAAACCCCTGCAAAATGCAGCACATCATACTGGTGCATATTGCTACTTTTTGAATGGGGGGAGCAGGAGCTCACTAAAGAAACAATGGTACAGTACACAGCTCACCAACTAATCAGATCAAAAGGCATCTGTCTCAGAGTGTTTAGGGACAGCCCCAGCTAATGAGATGGCTCCATAAACAATTCTAGGATTCTGTCTCTATCTTTGGTACATGGATTATGGGAGGGAACCAAAAGGGAAAAAACTGGAAAAATGGGTAATACCCAATGCTAGCAAAGGTGTGGTTAAACAGGGACTTGAATGTGATTCTTTCAGTGTTATAAATTGGCACGACCCTTTAGGAAGGCAATTTTATTCAAAGCTCTATGGCCTTTGAGCTCATCATTTCACACAGGTAGATTTATTTATTTATTTATATTTTGGGGAAGTAGATTTATTTTTAAACAATGTGTGAATTAAAGGTGGGGCTAAGGGGTGCCTGGGTGACTCAGTAGGTTAAGCATCTGCCTTTGACTCAGGTCATGATTTCAGGGTCCTGGGATGGAGTCCCACATCGGGCTCCCTGCTTAGCTGGGAGCCTGCTTCTCCCTCTCCCTCTGCCGCTCCCCCTGCTTGGGCGCTTTCTCTCTCTCTGTCAAATAGACAAATCAAATCTTTGGAAAAATAAAATAAAATAAATAAAGATAGGGCCAAGACGGGTGGGCATCTGCATTGGGGTATGACCCGTGGGGAATGCAGGGCCCAAGCTGGGGGAGGTAGGTGTCCACACGTGTGCAGGGTTGGGGCAAGTGAGGGGATGGGGGTGGTGGAGGTGGTGCAGGATAGAGCAGGATGTTAGCACCCCCTCAGGGTAAAGGGACATCCCTGCAGGGGTCAGCGGAGGCATGGCCACCCCAGGGAATCAGAGACCAAGCAGTGGTAGAGTGGCGACAGTGGGCCGTGGGAGATTTGATACAGGAAAAGGGATTGATTAAATAAGTAACTATAATGAGGATGCCGGGAGCCAGGTTTTGCAAGCCAGAGAGAGCAGTTAGAACTATGGAAAGCGGGACCCCTGGGTGGCTCACTCTGTCAAGCTCCTGCCTTCTGCTGCGGTCATGACACGGGGTTCTGGAATCAAGTCCCACATGGGGCTCCTTGCTCAGCAGGGAGCCCGCTTCTCCCTTTGCCTGCTGCTCCCCCTGCTTATGCCTACACTATCTGACAAATAAATAAAATCTTAAAAAAAAAAAAAAAAAGAACTACAGAAAGCAAGAGCACTAGACAGAAGCCTGAAGTGTAGAATTGAAAATAGAGATACTTCTGTGAACTCGTGGTTGCATACGTTACAGGTGAAAAATTTGCCTTTAAACAAAGATAAGTGAAGTTGAACATCTTTTTTGTTTGCTTATCGTGCATTTTTAGTTCTTTCCCTGGGAAGTGCCTGCTTACATCTTTTACCATGCAGAATTTTTGGAATATTAGTAAACGTAGCCATTCATCCCTAACAAGCAGCATGAATATTTTCCCAGGTTTTCAGTTTTATAGCTAAAATAGATTTTCAAATTTCTTATGTATTCAGGCCTACCAAATTTCCCCCCTTCCTGCAGATGTTTCCTGGATTTTGTATCACGCTTAGAAACAGATTTCTCTTCTCAGTTTCTCTAACAAAAAAAACAAAAATGCACTCATGTTTTTATCACGCACTTCCTACTTTCTTTCCTTCCTTCCTTCTTTCCTTCCTTTCCTTGAGAGGGGGAGAAGCAAACTCCCCGCTGAGCAGGGAGCCCAATGCAGGACTTGATCCCAGGATCCTGAAATCATGACCTAAGCCAAAGGCAGATGCTTAACCTACTGAGCCACCCTGGCGCCCCTTGGCCCCACCTTTAATTCACACATTGTTTAAAAATAAATCTATTTGTAAAAAATAATAAAAAATAAATAAATCTACTTGTGTGAAATGACAGGCTCAAAGGCCATAGAGCTTTGAATAAAATTGCTTTGAGCCACCTAGATGCCCCTGTCACGCACGTTTCTGATCCCGCTGTTTCCGTTTCAAGTCTGATCCATTTGGGAGCCCTGGTGGAAGACTCGCCAAGGGCGGCGGGGGTGGGGGGTCACCTCCCACAGCCGGGACCCCTCTGTTGTCTCCCGTAGGCGGAGCCAAGGGGCCGGGTGGGCGGGGCATCGTTAGGGCCGCGCCCCCCCAGACTCTGCGGCTGCGTAAACTTGGGCCACTTCCTTCCTTTATCTGTGCATCTATTTCCCCATCCGTAAAATGGGGATAGTAACAGACACCTCCCCGCCCCGAGGTGAGAGGCAAGGAGTAAATGAGGTAATACAGAGTTTAGAACTGTGTCCGGCACCGAGTACATACGTGGGGAACCTTAGATGTGCCTATCTGGGCTCCCCCCGTCCATCGGCCCAAGGCTCCCAGCGCGGCAGGGCTGCCCCAGGGGCTGAGAAGCGGCCTCCAGCTCTGCCCGGGGCGAGGGAACCCAGGAAGGCCGCGCCTGCTGGAAGGGCAGGGCGCGAGCGGGCCGCGAGAAGGCGGGAAGCCCGGAGCCCCGAGCCGAGGCAGGAGGTGCGGGGGGATCCAGCGCTCACTCCGATCGCTAGGAGTCTCTGTTGCCACTAGAATCTCCCGATCGCCGACTTCTTCAGCAGCTTGCTGGCTAATTCTCAGAATGAAATCTCTCGGGTGTCCTTCCAGCCTCTTTCAGCTCTGTCATCCCAGTAGTCACGGTGTGCTTTTTTAATAAAGGAAATTAAACACACACACGCACGCACGCACACACACACCCAGTGCTTGAATAATTAACAAATCCAGGATTAAGGAGCGCGATTTCCCGGCTTTGGCTGGGTGGAAGCCAGCCACGTAGCAAAGGGCAGGCTGCTGGATGGCCGCTGGAGGGCACCGCCGGGCAGGTGCGTGCCAGCCTGCGAGCGGCCGGGGCGGCGCGAGTTCAATCCCCGGCTGGGATGCTCTGGCCTGCGCCCGGGCTCAGGGGACCTGGGTGAGGGGCGAGGCCCCAGCAGAGAGCACCCGGCTGCTCATGGCCTGGCGGCTGGCATTCCCTTCTACGGCGGTGTGCACTGGGGCAGCAGCGACGGCCAGAAGCTCCACTCCACCGGTAGTCCTCAGCCTCTCCTCCTTCCCGGCACCAACAGTTTTCTGCCCACTTGGGCCAGTTTTTGTCCCATGTTTTCAGCCGTACTTTGCAGCCAGCGCTTCATCTTCTTTCCCTTTCACGGTAGGCGGCTGGTCCTGCCTCTTTCCATCTTCCCTACCTGGACGGGATGGTAGAGCGCGTTCCCCTGTAGGCCACCCTGGCTGGAAGGCTCTGCTCTGGGCAGCGGCGAGGGCGGGGTGGGGGGAGGAGCGGGGGCTAATTACCCTCATTCTTCATCCCCGCTGGCTCACACTGCTGCCAACCCACCCTCCGGCTCCAGCCCCCTCGAAGAACCAAACCACGTTCGGCTTCCGCTTCTTCCGGAGCCTTTGCACCTGCCCACGTGACCCCCTGTCTCCTCTTTGCCAACCTGCTCCCTTCCCTTTCGCACATTCTTCATCATGAGCCGTTCCAGTCTGGCTTTTTGGCTCTAAGCACCTTCATCATCCCAGCAGCCGTCCAGCTTACCTAGGGTAGGGCGGGAAATAGTTCCCCTGATTTTATTAGATCAGGGAAATTGTACTTGCCTTCTCCATGGCGCACGGTGCGCCCTTCCGCAGATGGCCTTTCTGGTGCGCTCTTCTTTCCAAACCCTGCTCCAGTAGGTAAGCTTTCTTTAAAACCTGCTCTTAAGACCTTAGACTTTAACTCGTGCTTCTCTGAACGTCTTCTGAAGCCAGTCCGTGCTACAGTACTACTCCAGCATCACAGCAAAGTGGTGATCACAGAGTTACCTGTCGGCTCTGTTTTCTAGACCCTGCGATCCTTGAAGGAAGAGCTCACCTCTTATCTATTTTATTTTAATAAGGTATGTTAGTAGTAACTTACATATCTTTGCATTTCCAGGACCAAACATAGTACCTGACCCGGGATTCCTTTTTTTTCCTCCCTGAATGAATCTACAGTTAATTGATCAATCACTAACTCCCAGACCATATTTCTAAACCTCCAGAATATTTTTCTTTTTCTTTCAGAATATTTTGTTCACCCTTTATATCCCAAACCTCCCTTACCTTACCCATCGTATTCATAGACACATGCTGGTGAGAAAACCAAATTTCTTAAGGATTCACTTTGGAAGTGCTATTTTGTTCGTTTATTTCAAGGACAGAGTGATCTTGTTTAGCTCTTTAATGGGGCAAGAGAAACAAATTTAGGGAGAGTAGATGGGGATGAAGGCCAGAAGCCCATTCCGGGATCAGCAACCCGCACCCCCCCGCCCCCAGCCCACGTAGCCTGAGAACAATCTCCAAAGCCCCCACCCCCTGCACTTGCAGACAGTGGGTGTCATTGTCTTCATACAGACAAGGACAGAAGTGGGTAAGGGTGACAGAAGGAAGGCACTTCTGGGTTTGAAAATGGGGGACATTGTTCCCTTAAGACTAATTTAAATAGCCACCTGAGGATAATGTTATAAACAAAGTAAGAAAATGGAATAATGCATTTCAGAACCGAATATTTATATTAGCTTAGGTAATTGAGGAGACTGGCCTGAACCATGGATAGAAGGAACTTAGACCAGGAGGAGAGAACGGACTCATCCGGAAGAAGGAAGTGAAGACACAGAAAGTGGAAATAGAAACAGGAAGGAAGTGGGAAGGGTCAGCTTCTTTAATCTAAAGCAATTTACCAACCTGTGGTTCAGGTAACTCTGGGTGCTAAAAGAGACTTAAATATTTATCTACACGCTACCTATCACTTGTCCTTTGACATCCCACCATCTCATGGGTCTGGGATATAGAATGGCGGAAAACTCGCATTCAGGAACCAGGCTAGCCTGCCTCATGCAACAAGCTTGATTCACAAAACGCCGAAACATACACTCCCTCACTATGTCCCATATCTCTCCTCCAGATGGTTCTCATCTGGCTAAGATCTGCTTTGAGCTGCCATACATTTGTATCTTCAAGTTCAGCGCTTGATGAGAAGTCTCCATTTGCTAGGAAATGCGGTGAGCATGGAAATAACCAACACCAAACCGAAGCAAAATCGAATACCTGACTAACTGTAAAGTTCGCTCACTGGACCCTCCAAACCCTCCAAGATTGTTCGACGCTCCAGATGTGTTTTGTTTGTTCATTGGCTTGGCTGTACAGTGTCTTGTTTTCATTTTTGCATCATTTGCAAAATTTAAAAATTTGCAGATTTCTCCTGAAAATCAGGATTTCTGACGTGTGTTGGAAAATTGGAAGGTTTGGGGACCTTGGTCCCCTCATCCTAAATGGTCACGCTAGGCAGACCCTGTTAGATAGGGAAGCTTATCTCTCGTTTATAAGTTCCACTGGTCCGGTTTAATGCATTCTGCTCACTCATTTATGTAAGTGGCCTGTAGGTTATCACAAGGATATTATATTTAGCCAGTAATTCTCTAGCTAGGCAAAAATGTCCTTACGTCAAAGCTTCCTTTAAGTGTGGACTACAACAGAGGACGTGGGTTAAGGAAAAATAAAGGTGAAATCAGGCTCTGCTACAATTAAAATGAAATCTGAAATAGGAAATCCTTCTCAAAGCTACATGTCTATGAATTTTATGTATGCATGCTATATGCAGATGTTCTCTCCTGTGTTTTATGACTGTATTAAGATCCTTGAACATGAATTTTTATTGAATTACAGTGTTCCTGCTTGCAATTCCGGAGGGCTAGAGTTAGGAGAAGGAATTTCCAAATTTGGAAATAAAAATTGGGGCATATTCCATGTTTTTGAAAAATCCGTATTTATAGCCAGGAGCTCTATTTTTATTGTCAGATTGAAATGTGCCTTGGTTTTGTGAACTGGGATAAAACTTGAATTAGACTAGAGCCCAAACTCTCCATGTAATACTTTGTCCTTCTAAGGTGCTTTATAAAGGAGTGGGTATAATAAAGACATTTCAAAAGTCTTAGTTATTCATGGCCTTGCTTTCAAGCTAAGGATCTAAGAGACCCTCAAATTTCACACCAGTCATTTGGAACATGAACCTTAAATCCCCATCTTACCTTGGAAAACAGTAGGTTTGCTATTTCTCTCACAAAGTTACATTGAAATACTACCTGAGGATTGTGGCATTTATAAGGGGAGATGTTTGAAGAGGACAAGGCAGAAAAATAAACACGTCGGTGTTACGGGTAGTTTCAGCAAGATAATGGAAAGAATGCTAACAAGATTTCTTTTTTTTTTTTCATTCATTATTTAGAAGGACTTTTGTCAAATCTCCTTCATTGCTTTCCATTGGTTCCAGAGACAGGCCAAATAGGACTTTATTAGAACTTAGTGAGTCATCAGGAATTAGTTCATGAAAAGACAGCAGGAAGGTGTACCTACGGTGATTCTGAACATAAAAAACAAAGACCCGGATGCCTGGGTGGCTCAGTCGGTTAAGTGTCTGACTTCAGCTCAGGTCGTGATCCCAGGGTCCTGGGATCGAGCCCTGCATCAGGCTCCTTGCTCATCAGGAAACTTGTTCCTTTCTCTCCCTCTGCCCCTGCTTGTGTTCCCTCTCTCGCTGTCTCTCTCCCTTGGCAAATAAATAAAATCTAAAAAAAAAAAAAGATTTTATTTAATTATTTGAGGGAGAGAGCATGATGGCAGGAGCAGGCACCCTGCGACATTTTATAATATTCATTTGGAACCATGACTAGTAAAAGCTAGCTCTGTTTGATCCTTGTTCTTGGATTTCCCCAAAAGACTGAAAATAAAGACAAATGTGTCGCCTGCTTTCTGATGGTTGTAGAGGCCAACCTGTTGGACCCCAAGGCCCGTGCTCTTTACCATCACATGAAATTGCCCCCTGGACTGGGCTTTGGACCTAGAAGTAACTTTACTGTGTGATTTTGAGGAAGTCACTTCATATTTTGAAAATGAATGTTTCATTAGTTTCTCGGAAATGAATGATTAAAAAACTGACTTGGGTGCTTAGCATGGCTCATACTCAGTTGATTCTGGGACTATCCCAAGAACTCGGCAACTTTTCAAAAGTGCTATGCATCAGGGCAGTATGGGATGGAGTAACACTAAAAAGCGTTGGCAACAGCGCTACCTATGCCCACACATCCACACCACACTTGCACCAACCCGTGAGCTGCCTGAGAACCCAGTCGTACCTCAAGGATAACTCTGGTTGAAAGCTGTATTCTCTGCTTTAAGTCCTGCAGCCCCATTATATATGATTGCCTCTCGTTATGATATTTTTTAGCACTTTAACTATTGAAGCTTTATTTGTTTATTTTTCATCACAGCCTCTTATAGATATCCTCAGATATAAGCACGTTCTCATACCCCCCTACATCTTGTTGGTTGTTCTCCATTTTACAAATGGAGAGACACAAAGACCCAAAAGAAACAGACCAACACACAGAAACTCAGTGTCCTGTGCCAGCAACAGAAGGCAGGAGTCTTGACTCAGAATCTAGTGCCAACCACAAGCGCTGCTCTCCATAGCTGCCATCTTGGTGTGGTCTGGGGAACTAACGGTATGACAACACTCCAGTGTAGACAGGTGGAAAATATGCATATGCATACAAGCACCTTCATATCAATGCCTGTGTTAAAGAGAAAAGAAAATACAAACTTGCTTGCTCTTTAATACACAATTACAAAAGAGAAAACCAAATCCATCAGAAAGGGAAACGATCACTATAACAGACAAGGGTCCAAGAGATGAAACTAATCCCTCTCTGATGTGGCCAAATCCACGACCATGCTGCTATTCCCCATGATAAAAGCAAAATGGTTTTTGATAGTCTGATTGACACAGGCAAACACATTAATAAATGGTTCACTCTCCAATGGGGAGCGTGTAAACTAAAGCATCTCGGTGATCCATTTTGGCCAAGACTTCTACTCTGCTTATTTACTAATGAGAGGAAGACAACAATATGGCGCCATTAAACTAGAAAAGACAGAGAGGAAGGACAAAGGAAGGAAGAGAGAAGGAAAAAAGATGAACTTGTGGTATGGCAATCTCAATGAGGAAGTGAGATAACTGGGAAGAGATTTAATTTAGATAGATGTAAGGTAGTATGCCTGGGGAGAAATAACAATCAGCACACACAGAAAAGAGAAGGCTGCTGTTGAGGAAACAGCGCTGTAGAAAACAACCAGGAGTAATACCAATTACTTGCCAAAGATATGAGTCCCTAATATCACTGTCACTATCTACGGCTGCTGCTATCTTGGTCTGTCTGGAAGGATCCCTTAGGAAACGGAAGTGGCAGTAAAGTTGCTTCATCCAGCCTTTGGCAGTAATTTTCCTTATGAAATGCTACTGCAGACTTGCCAAAAGGAAGGTTATAAAAAGGCCATAAAAACACTGTCGAATGTTGAAAGCAGAATAGCCAGAACCCCGCATATACACTGAGGAGGGAGTTTCAATGGCTCCATCAGATTCCATTTTTTTTTTTTTTTTTAAGATCTCATCCATTCATTTAACAGAGAGAGAACACAAGCAGGCAGAGGGGCAGGCAGAGGGGCAGGCAGAGGCAGAGAGAGGAGCAGGCTCCCCGCCGAGCAAGGAGCCCGATGCGGGACTCGATCCCAGGACACCGGGATCATGACCTGAGCCGAAGGCAGTTGCTTAACCAAATGAGCCACCCAGGCGTCCCAGATTCCATTTTTATTTAGAGACGTCAGATCCAGTTGGGCACCCTCTCCTCTAGATAGAGATTTAAAGCAGGCTTCGGGTTTCATATTGTTTACTCTGCTCTGTTTGTCTCCCTGTGAGAAGAGGCGCTTCCTGCAAATGTGCTTGGTGGTATTTTCACTGGCTTTCGGGCATTATTTAGATCCCCAAGAAGGGGAGGGAGGTCCTCTGAATTCAGAAATCTGGTGCTGAGTCAACAAAATGGAGGTCCTTAGCCAGAACGAAAAATAAATAAACTCAGAGTTAAATACGCAGGGAATCTACTTCCTGCTTGGGTGTTCTCTTCTCTTGGTTTACCGAACTCTTCATGTAGTTCAATACTATCTAGAGAGAAAAATAAAACTGGAATAGCGGCGATGTGGGAGTCTGTGCAAATTAAGACATCACCTTAGAGATAGTACGTCCTTTCTGCCCATTGAGCAGCCATGATGCCTCAGTTTCCCATAGTAAAGGCGGCAGTTCTGTGTGCTACCCCGGCCAAAGCATAAGTCACCAAAATGTTGAAATGCAAAAACCTGGGTGAGGTCCCTTTAAACTAACGAGTAAGGTGACATCATCTAGGAGGTGTAGCCAAGTTCGCTTGCAGTCGATATGAAGGCTGATCCCGCAATGTTTCTCCTGGGCTCTTCACAAGGATATGGCCCAGGATGTACATTGCAATTGTTCTCAAACTTCTCTGTCCATTAGCATCTTCTGAGAGCTTATTTTAAAACCCTGATTTGTGGGGGTGCCTGGCGGGCTCCGTCTGTGGCGTGTGCGATTCTCGATCTCAAGGCTGTGAGTTCGAGCCCCACGTTGGGTGTAGAGATTGCTTGAAAATAAAATCTTTTCAAAAATAAAACAAGATAAAGTGCTGATTTGGGGGCCCAGCTCCAAAGTGCTGATGGTGGATTTGGTTTTTAGCCCAACATCTGTTCATCCTCCATTTCCTTCTGGAGAATAATCCTTCGCCTGCTCACCTCGTGCCCTCCGCGGAGGTTTCATCCTGCGGACCAGGGGGCCGCGTGTGACCCAGGCCTGGCCAGTCAGAGCATCGGGTCCCCCGGTCGCAGTGATTGGGGTGGACCCGTGACTCCAGTTCAGGCAGATTATGTCTCAGTACTTAGAAGCTGTCAGGGTTAGAATGGAGGGTGTGAAGATGCGGAGCCACGTGGCCGCCATAAGGGGAGTTTCTATTTTGTAAGTCAAGATGGAAAGAGAGAAACCAAGTCTTTTTTTAAGAACACCCCATAACTTTTCTTAGAAGAAGGTCAACTAACAATAAAACCTCTTGTCTGTTGACTACCGATGAGGTGCTGGGCACCTTTTTATACATTAGTCCTAATGTATAAAACATTAGTTTTTATACATTAGTCCTAATTTTCACAACGACCCCAGAGTGGGTAATATCTTCACTTAAGGACGAGGAAACGAGGGTTCAGAAAGGTGAAATAACTTGTTTAGGGTCACACAGGAAGAAATGGTAGAACTTGGTCTCCAAGGCCATCTGCCGACACCATCACCCTACCTGGGAGACTCTAAGGTCATGTGAGATTTCTCCAAGCCTTCCTATCTTCCTGGCAGACCATAGTGTAACTAGAATTCACAATTACTAACTTCCCCTGCCCAGGCACTGACGTGAACATTCCCAATCTCTTCCTTACTGACTTTTCTGATTTCTTTTTGAAATTGTGCTTTAATCATCCAGGAAACCGTTCTTGTGAATGAACAAAGACGGCTCATCCACCTGAAGATGCCCTCGGCGTTCCCCAGAGCCAGATGTCACCCTCCAAGGTCACGTTTCTGGTCCCAAAGGGCAGGGCTCTAAATGGATTTGAATGTGGACACCTTCCTCCCTCTTTCCCCCGCCCCCACACCCCACGGTGTCGCAAAGCTTCAGGCAGACTCACACACATTCCTCTTAGGCGGCGTGTCATTCATTTCTTCCACGCCCGTCCCTGGGTTACTTGCCCCTTGGTCGGCCACTTCTTTCTGTGATTTCAGGCTGCTTCCTGTTGGCCTCTTGCTCCAAGTCTGCAGGCAGCTTGGTCGGAACTCAGGGGATCTTGGTAGTGCCCGGAGCTTGGGGGAAAACGGGTGTCTGATGAGCCCCCTTCCCTGCAGGACCCACGATTGTCCCTTTTATGCTTCATGTTCCTCTTTCCTAAATTGGGCCGCAGTTATTAAGAAAAACTATTCTGAAAGACAGTTTTTTAAGTTAAAAAGAGGGGCCGAATAATTTCCTGAACTTAGAATTTCCTTTAATGTCTTCCCAGAAAGGCGGTGTAACCACAACCAGGCGAGGCACGCTCCTTTGGACTTGTTAGCCAGATAGACCTCTAGGCTTAATCTCAAATGCCCAAGGCGCTCAGCTTTCCAGAACTGCGCCTATTTGGATAACCTAGCCATTGCGCCCTGCCCAAGCCATCCCCGTGCCAACGGCTTCCCGAAGCATGCGGGAAGGAAACGGGGAGGACTCCTCAGCCCTCTGCGTATCTTCATAGTTTTGGTTCTATCGGTGCACAAGAAGGGATCCGTTGGCATTTTGAGTGGAGAAGTTCTTGGTTGGAAGGACTGAAGTCAGGCGTACTGCCGGCTATTAGCATCCCGAGCCCGCACTTAAATGCTAATTTGTAGTGACCCAAAGCAAATAAGAAATGCTCCCGGGCATTCTCAAACACTCCCTGGGGGGAATGGACAGCCCACCCCCTTCTTAGTAAACCCTATAGAGTTAGCAGTGCCTGGGGCTGGAGGTGGGGAAGCAAATTTCCCAGCATCCTCTGCATCCGCCAAAAGCCAAACTCAGGGCTTTTGAGAGACAACCTCCAACCAGTCAGGGGTCTCTCCCAGGACTATGAATTGTGGTGTGCAAGCTTCCTGCAAAACACCGAGCCTAAATGGGCACTCCGTAAATAGTTGCTAATTAATTGCCGTGTCTTGCTCATTATGATATGCTCATTGAGACCGGAGATCTCACATCCTCCAAGTTGTGAAAAGCCCCCGGGCGGACCTGCTATAAGGCCATGCTACTGATAAGCACTCAGGAAATATTAATTACTATTGATGAAAGTGGCGACTACTTTAATTTAGATGCAAACAACCAAAAAGAGCTAAATACCCTTGGCTCTTTGCCTCTGTTTGCATTTGGAGAGACTGATTCATCCGGTCTTACAATTAATTCCTTGTCCTTCCATCCCGGGCACCTAAAACTCGAGTGCATTCAGGTCACTGAGCAGTTGTGTGGGTGGGTGAGAGACTTTCTCGGGCTTCAGCCAGAGAGCCAGGCTACTGGCAGCAGAGCTAGACTTTTAAGATACGGAAAACTTCATAAATATGCCAAAATAAGACACAGCGCAGGCCAGGTGAAAAAAATGAGGCATCCAGGGAAGCCAGGAGGCCAGGAGGGCAGGAGTAGGCAGGGACCACCACGGGAGGCTGGGAGTTACTTGGAGAGAGCCGAGAGCTGGGGTAGGGTTGGAGTCTGTGTGGTGTACTCCTCCCCAGGCCCCCACTGCCTGGAGCCGCGGTTTCGCCTGAAAATGTGATCGCTATCTTGCTGAGTGCAGGCAAGATCAAATCCGTAAGAGACAGCCAGGATCCAGCTTTCCATCAGTTTCTGTAAGTCAGACCGGGGCCTCTTACTCCTTGCCAATGGGTGAGTCGTGAGGGTTTTATTTCCTTGGATGATCACCGTGGGGCGTGGGGCACGCCAGGGTCCGTGATTTCTATACCGAAGCATGAGAAAAAAGTCCAAGGCAGGACTAAAGCTTTCGAGAGAGTTAATACCGCCACGAGTCTTAAAACAAAAAATAAACTCTGATTGTCATGGGCAGTCCCGGGGTTTACCGATGCAAAGCGGCCTTTCTGCTGCGGGGTGACCTGGGTTCATTTGCATATTTGCACACTTGCGCATTATACTCTCATTTTGTTCAACTTTTAGACAAGAGACAATAACATTTGCAAAGGGCTTAGACCCGCCTGGTCTGACTTTCCTCAAATATCCGGCAAGATGAAATACATTTTGTTCTAAAGAAAAAGTAGGGAGGGCGGAAGACAGTGTTTTGAGTACCAGGCGCACCTAAAACGCAGTCCCCTCCCTTTCAGTTTATTTCCAACCCCTGTCCCCCTCCAAATGGCAATACCTTTTTAATTAGCCCGGGAGTGTTAAATGACTGAAGAAAGCTGTATTTTCTTCTTCCTTCCCAGGTGATAAGGATTTGGATCAGTAAATTATGGCCGTTGTTCTTTCCCAGAGCTGGAGTGACAAGGACCCCACACGGGATAGCTACATTGATTTTAAAGACTCGGCGCCTGGGTGGCTCAGTTGGTTGAGCAACTGCCTTCAGCTCGGGTCATGATCCCAGAGTCCCGGAATCGAGTCCCACATCGGGCTCCCAGCTCCATGGAGAGTCTGCTTCTCCCTCTGACCTTCTCCCCTCTCATGCTCTCTCTCTCTCTCTCTCTCAAATAAATAAATGAAATATTAAAAAAAAAAAGAAACACTATAAAAAACTCTGCTAGAGGTCATTTTGGGGGAAAAGTTTCAAAGACAGCAGTGAAAGGCGGCACGAATGTTCTGTGTGATGCCCTAGGCGCGGACCTTCATATGGGAGTTCGTGCAATATGTGAATTCTTAGGAAATGTCATGTCAAGGCAAGCTTGTCACTACAGCGTAGAAGGAGGGTACCTACCCTAGACGACAGTCCCTCTTTACTGACTCCTCCTCTAGATGTCCTGGGAGTGTCCTCTCAGGGGCGTGAACTAATCAGAGGATTGCTCGCCTCTTTGCAGAAAAAAGAAAATGCATCATGTTTTTAATTCAGTTTGTATTTCTTACCTGCATCACAGATGCCTCTAGACTTCGGGGTTTTTTTTAAAGATTTTTTTTTATTTATTTGACAGAGAGGAGAGAGATTACAAGTAGGCAGAGAGGCAGGCAGAGAGAGAGGGGAAAGCAGGCTCCCCACTGAGCAGAGAGCCCAATGCAGGGCTCGATCCCAGGACCCTGAGATCACGACCTGAGCTGAAGGCAGAGGCTTTAACCCACTGAGCCACCCAGGCGCCCCTAGACTTCGGTTTTTATGCTTCTTTGCTTTTGACTTGGTTTCGAGTCTTGGCTCTGCAACTTAGCAGTTATGAGATCTTGGGGGAGACTTTCACAAACTCGGCTTCTCTGTTTTCTCATTCATAAATTGGGAGTGTTCCTACAGACCTCACCAACTTGGGGAAGCATAAGGGATGATGCATGTGAAACACCAGCAAAGGGACCCAACACAGGGCAGAGGCTCACTAGTGGCCCCGAGATTCTTCTTTCTGTCCTGGCCACAACTTCTTACAGAAGTAGATAGAGCTGCTGCTGCGGAGGCAGCATAGGGACCAGGGGAAGGAGACGCTCCTAGGGCCCTGTGCTCACCACGGAAATCCTTCTCAGAAGCTCATCGTAAAAAGCCGCTGCGTGGTTGGGGACCCTGGAGAGAACAGACCCCGGAGCCTGCCTAATGCCAAAGGAATGGGGGCAGAGCGGGCCGGACAGAAACTGGGTTGAAAAGCAAACGAAGAAGACAGCCAAGAAAACCACCTCCAGTAAGCCTTGTGACACAGTGACCCGCAACCCGCAATATTGGGACTTAAGCCTTCCCCCTGGCCCTGCGTGCCCCCCGCCCCGGGAAATGCCGGGACTGTGTTTGCTCCCAGCTGACTTCCTAGTGCTCCCAGCGAGTCTGCACTTAATTGTAGGGGATTAATAACGATCGACGACTGATGAACGAATGACACTTTTTAGCCTCCTGAGAACCCAGATTTGCATCTCCTCAGCCTATGAGGAAAAGTGGGCATTTTGTTAGGGCACCAAGTTCAGAGGATCTATTTTTCGAAGACACTGTCTCAGAAATCCTTTTAGCATTCGCTCTGCAGCTGCAGAGTAGGAGAGAAGGATCCAGAGAGAAGGTTTGCGGCAACAAGATGGCCTCTGCTTGCCTTTTGTGGTGAAATGCAAGAATGGTTTCTCTGAGGAAAGAAATAGGACCAGTAACCTTCCAGAATCTCAAAAACCCCACAAACGAGCAGGGAGCCAGCTCCTCTGCTCTCTTTGGCATTTGACACATACTTTATCAGCGAATATCCCCATTCAAGCCTTTCCTTTAGACTTTATCTTTTAATTCTATTGCTGGACGTACTAAATCCCTTTGAGCCACGGTCTCAGACCACGGTTCGGTGGCTCCATCTTTGCCAACAAAGAGCCTTGCTTCTTAGACTCATCAGAAATATGAGTGAAACCATGGCATTATGTGCCCCGTGAATCTGCTAGAATAAAGCCCTATCGCCACTGGTTATCTTTTAAGCGACTGCCCAGCTTTCCAATCTTTCCTTAGGACAGTACATTTATACCTCAAGGGATAATTGGACAGGCAGTTGTCAATTTTTTGAAAAATAGAAGCTCGAAGATAGTCTTCCAAAAAAAAAAAAAAAGCTTATTTGTAAGACCACGTGCTGGAGCCCTCCCGGGGGCAGTGGTTTTCTGGCGTCCTCAATCGATGGGCAGAACGGGCCCAGCAGAAGTGTATTCTGGGAAACCGAGGGGCTTCCCAGGAAGGAGCTCAGCCCGGGTCACTGCTGGAAGCTGGGGCAGTGACCCAGCAGAGCTCCTTCTGCAAGAGCCGGGAGCTTCCTGGAAAGAGACTCATCCAAACAGGAGAAATTGAGTGTGAAGAGGTTCCAAATGCTGTGGGGCAGGAAGCTGTCCCCCTCTCTTGTTCTTGTCTTGGCTTATTCTACACGCCCATGTCTAGAGAAAGACAAGACTGTATATAAGTAAAAAAATGGGAAGATCTGTTTAATAGATCTTCTCGGGCAGAAGCAATAGTGCTTTGAGACTCCCTCCCCTGGGCACCGCTTAGTGGTCCATAGGTTGGGAACCATTAGAACTGAGGACATTGAGGGCATTACCTGTAGGGGACAGACACACATACCCTGGGGACACGTGAGAGGAGACATGGTGCCTGGAGGCACTGTGGCAGCCCCAGCATGAAGTGCTAGATCTGGGGGGACACTGGCCACAGGGAGAAGTACAGAGGAGGGACGCCCCGAGCATGTCCGGGATTTCTCAGGCAGAATCACTGCCAGGTAACATTCCTGTGGCTTGGAAAATTGGATGATTACTCTTAATAGGACCTCTTCCAAACATTGGTGGGACCTAGGAGAACTCGGGTTTTATCTTGTATTTGGTAATCATCTTACACCTTAAAATAAGATTGTAAGTAGTGGTTAGGTTTCCAAATGAGGAGGAATGGAAGGAAGGAATTGAAGGAAGGAAGGAAGGTAGGAAGGAAGGAAGGAAGGAAGGGAAGGAAGAGGTGGCCAATTTCTTCCATTATAAACTATAATTGGCTAAACACTATACATTTGTTATTGGAAAAATTGTAGAACCCTTTTTGTTTTTAAACCCATAAAATATATTTAAACCTAGCAAAGTGCTTTGCAAACAGATAATTGGCCTGCGGTGCCTTCCCACAATCAGCCCAGCCCTTCACCCTAATCCACGTGCTTACCCAGGGCTCAGAACTCGGAACTCACTTAGGGCTATGTCCGGTACTTGATCCCTGAAATACACTTTTGGAACCCTGGGTAGGTGTGAGTGGGACGAGAATGAGAAGTCCCAACACCAAATGAGGAGGGGGAGATGAGAAAGCAGGCAGAGAAAAACTAACCAGCATCTAGTTGCTATGTCTTGTCTTTTCTTTCCTTCTTTTCTCTTCTCTTTTCTTTTCTTTCTTTTATTTATTTATATTTGGTTTCTTTTCTAACCAAATGTTCATAGAAGCTTTATTATTTTTTAGAAGAAAGCATTGCAGAAAGCATTATTTATTTTTTAATACCTTTTAAAAGATTTTATTTATTTGTTTTTTTTAAATAGATTTTATTTATTTGACAGAGAGAGAGATCACAAGTAGGCAGAAAGAGGGGGGAAGCAGGCTCCCCACTGAGCAGAGAGCCCGATGCATGGCTCGATCCCAGGACCCTGAGATCATGACCTGAGCCAAAGGCAGAGGATTTAATCCAATGAACCTCTCAGGAGCCCCTATTTATTTATTTGAAAGAGGGAGAGAGCATGAGCAGGGGGGAGGGACTGAGGGTCAAACGGACTCCTGCTCGCCGAGTGTGGAAACCGAGGCCCTGCTGCACTCGGTCCCAGGACCCTGAGATCAGGACCTGAGCTGAGGTCAGACACTTAACCAACTGAGCCACCCAGGGGCCCCTGAATTATTTATTTTTAAAAATACTTTATTGAGCTACGATCAACACAAAAAGCTACGTGTATTTAATGCCTACAACTTGACGAGTTTTGAGATAAGCATATATCTGTGCAACCATCACCCCAATCTAGGCCATAAACATTGCGGTTCAGAGAGGTCTAGCAAGTTGCGGAAGTCACACAGGTGGTAAGTATCAGCCCCAAGGCCTATAAAACTGGGCATGGAAGTTGTGAGGGGTCGCTGGCCTGCGAGCCAAGGTACAGTGAAGAGGAAGAGGAAGGGGGGGCACAGGTGATGGCACATGGCAGTAGGGGAGTGCCGACTGGTGAGAAGTCACAAGTCACCACGGAGATGGGAAAAGTCAGTGACTGCAAAGGTGGGTGCCATGCCGGTGGTGAGGAAAAGAGGCAGAAAGGGAATTCACATAGAGCCTAGCCGTTTGCAGAGCGATGGAAGGAAGAAACTGTGAACTCAGAGAACTTTTCACTGGACCTATGTGGAAAATGGTAAGCAAGAGGAGCAGGGGCGAGGCTAGAGGGCTGGAGGTGGGGAGCGTGGGAGGTTCTGCTGTGATGGTTTTGGAGAGGCTAGTAGAGATAAGAAATTCAGGCTGAGTCCCCACTGACACTGGAAGGACATGTGTGAAGCGTGTGTCCCCGCACAAGCCTGGCCTCTTCTAATAATCTTGATCAAAGTTTTCACTTTTATTCCTTAAAAAATTACCTACTGAGGGACACCTGGGTGGCTCGGTCAGTTAAGTCTCTGCCTTCAGCTCAGGTGATGATCCCAGGGTCCTGGGATCGAGCCCCTCATCGGGGTCCTTGCTCGGCGGGAGCCTGCTTCTCCCTCTCCCACTCCCCCTGCTTCTCCCTCTCCCACTCCCCCTGCTTGTGTTCCCTCTGTCTCTCTCTCTGTCAAATAAATACAATCTTAAAAAAAATTATCTATGGGGGTGTCTGGGTGGCTCAGTGGGTTAAAGCCTCTGCCTTCGGCTCGGGTCATGATCTCAGGGTCCTGGGATCGAGCCCCACGTCAGGCTCTCTGCTCGGCGGGGAGCCTGCTTCCCCCTCTTTCTCTGCCTGCCTCTCTGCCTACTTGTGATTTCTCTCTCTCTCTGTCAAATAAATAAATAAAATCTTAAAAAAAAATTATCTATTGAATGTTTAAAAGCCCAGAGTCTGCAGGCCAGTAGCAATTTCTGTAACCATTCTTAAAAGATAAATTTCTAGAGTGTTTTGGTTTTTATTTTATATGGAGAAGATTCTTTTTCTCTTTCATTTTACAAACTATCCAAAGTGGAAACCAGCCTATTAAAGACGACCCATTCCAAGAATTCCCTGCAGGGTCCTAAGTACCTGGAGCTGGTGTTAAAAAGATCATTAAGAGCGGAGCATCTCTTCGTTCCCTGGAGTTTCTGGTAATTTCTGTTTAAAGACCTAGACTCTAGCAGAGTTAATATTTACAGTGAGGTAATACATTCTTTACATGGACCCTTGACACACAGCACCTATAAACTCACACATACTTAACCTCCGTCTGCTCCTTCCTTTTTTTACTTACTAAGTCAATTCAAGACCTAGACTATTACCAGATATAAGGTTCTTTCAATAATTTCACCCACAAGCCCTTTAAAATGAAAATTAAAAAAAAAAATAAAGGTCTTGCCAAATTCTCATTT
Source organism: Nasua narica (assembly GCA_028533885.1). Lineage (NCBI taxonomy): Eukaryota > Metazoa > Chordata > Mammalia > Carnivora > Procyonidae > Nasua > Nasua narica. Next base: position 168,039,021 of record CM052800.1, read on the forward strand.
CACATCAAGAACCTCGTTGGATTTCAGAAGAAGTGGTTCTGGGTAAGGTAAATGATAAAAATGGGAAAGACAAATAAATTATTGTCATTCGTCTTTTGGAGTTACTGCCAATTGCAGAGGAGGAAGCGGATTCCAAGGGGTGAAGCTTCCTACAGAATATACCCAGCTTTTCCCAAGGATTTTCAGGGGTGAAGGAGGGTGTATATGAGCAAGGCTAATCTCCAAGGCAAATGGTAGTGCTTAACGATGTGTGCATTCATTACCATCGACTGAGAAACTAGAATTGCGTGAGAATTTTTTTTTTTTAATTTATAGTTTTCAAGTTTATTTTTTAACATGTGTGCAAGCATTCTTAAGGAAGGGTTTTCAACCAAGTCCCAAAATTCTGCACCTGCTGTTTCTTTTGCTGTACCCTCAGCTTAGGAAGCCCAAGTCAGGCGGCCCCCGAGTGTCCAGGTGTCCGTCTGTCACAAGATTTCACCCTTCCCTTAATCCAGCTCAGGCTGCGTGATCTGCTGACCGGTCAGGGACCGGAACTAAGAGAATCTCCTGACTTAGTTACACCGCAATGAAGAACTGAAAGCAGGTGGCGATGGGACGGGCCTCTTGGGGTCAAAGTAGGACACCGACTTAAAAGCTGACCCATGCAAGAAATTGTATGCAAGTGTTTGTAGAGTCATTATTCAAAAGGCCCCAAAACTGTTAACTCAAATGTCCATCAGCTGATGAACGCATAAATAGATTGTGGTATGTCCATACAAAGAAATATTATTCAATAAAGATAGAGGAAGAACTGATACATGTTACAACGTGGATAAATATAAACCACAAACGTCAGGAACAAAAGGGGATATCACTACAGATCCCACTTAACACTGAAGGAGTGATAGGGACCATTATGAACAACTTTAAGTTAACAAATTGCTAACAATTTAAATGAAGTTGGGCAAACTCTCTGAATAAACTTATAAAAACTGATACAGGATGAAACAGGGAATTTAAATAACCTGATATCTATTGAAGAAATTTAAATTATTATCAAAAACCTCAGGAAGAAAATTCCAGGCCCATATTATTTCACTAGTGAATTCTATCAAATATTTAAGAAAAAATATACATATTTTTGAAAACAGGAGGGGAAACACTTCTAACTCATTTTGTCGCTTTCTCCATATTTATTCTGCTTGGGTTTCGTTGATTTTCTTGAATCTGAAAATCCGCCAATTTTCAGTCATTATTTCTTTGAATTATGCCTGGCCCCATTTTCCTTCTCTTCTTTTGAGACTCTAATTACATATATGCATAACCTCCTCATATTGTCCCATAGGTCTCTGAGCGTTTGTTCATTTCTTTCAACCATTTTTCTCCTGTACTTTTTTTCTCTTTTCTTTTCTTGAGAATTTCCCCCAAGGCAATCAGTAAATGTGAAATGGTTACACTGAAAAAAGAACTGATGATTACCTCCTTTGGCTCCTGGACATGTTCCTCTGTCATCTGTCATCTGCTATTAAGTCCATCCAATAGATTTTTGTTCATTTGTTTCTTTCTCTCTTTCAAATATTACTCTTTTGCTTCATGTAGTACATTTTCCTTTTTCTTTTGTTTCAGGTACCATTTTTTTTTTTTTAGAATTTCCACTTGATTCCTGTCATGGCTAATTTTATGTGTTAACTTGACTGGGTCACAGTGCCCATATATTTGTTCAAACATTATTCTTGATGTTTCTGTGAGAGAGTTTTGTGATGAGATTTACACTTGAATCAATGGGCTTTGGGCAAAGCAGATTGCCCTCGAAAACGTGAGTGGGTCACATCTAATCAGTTGAAGGGAACAAAAGGTTGACCTCCCCCTAGCAAGAGGGGATTCTGCAGCAGATAGCAGTCAGACGTCATCTTCAATGTGGTCTCTTCTTCGATCTATGGCAGACTGACTGTGGACTTTATCCTGTAACATTAATTCATCCCTGGGTCTCCAGCCTGCATGTTCACCTTGCTGATTTTGGACTTGCTAACTTCCATAATCTCATTAGCCACTTCCTTACAGTAAATCTCTGTGTGTGTGTATATATGTACACACACACATCCTGTTGGTTCTGCTTCTCAGGATGAATTCTCTGATGAATTTAGTTTCTGTTTCTCATTTGAAACTTTCTATTTATGGTGAATATGTTCTCTTTTAGTCTGTGAGCATAGTTGTTATAACTACTTTAAAATCTTTATGTACTGATTTCAGTATCTTAAGGTGATTATCTCAAGGTGGATTTTTTTTTAATCTTGAAAACAGGTGATATGTTCTTATATTTTTTATATATTGAATAATAATTGGACTGTATCTTGGACATTATGCATGTTGTATTGTGAAGACTCTGGATTCTGTTATATGCCTCTGAATAGTGTCCATTTTATTAATTTATTTATTTTACAAATTTTTTTTTAAAAGATTTTATTTATATGAGAGAGAGTGAGCAAGAGAGAGAAAGAGAGAGAGAACAAGCAGGGGGAGGGGCAGAGGCAGAGGGAGAAACAGTCTCCCTGCAGACCAGGGAGTCCAACATGGGATTTGATCCCAGGACCCCGGGATCATGACCTGAGCTGAAGGCAGACGCTTAACTGACCGAGCCGCCCAGGTGCCCCAGTTTTATTGTTGTATGGCTAGGCAATTAACTTGCTTAAATTCAGACTGCAAACAGTTTTTTGGGAAGCAGCTGAAATTTCAGTTCAGTTCTGCTGTTCTTAGCTGGGCTGCTTTCTGTCCTGAAAGTCCTTTTATCCATATGTTCCTGGCACGTATGGATCACAAGTCAGCGTGAGAGTTGGGCAGAGTCAGACGCAGAGATGAGACTCCCTTTCCCTGGCACTCTCCTTTCTCGCATTCCTCTGCTACTGTCCAGGGGCTGCTTTGTCCCAAAGTCTGTCTACTGTCTCTTCAGGGCAGGAAAACTAGATTTTCTGTTGGAATTTTTAGTAGGGTAAGCAACCATCTTGGCTGGCCCAGAACTGAGAGCTTTCCCGGAACCTGGGATTTCCAGTGCTAAGCCTGGGACAGCTCTGGAAAAACGGGGTTAGTTGGTCACCCTAAGTTTTAGACACTCTGTAGGTTACAGACTGTGCTTGAAGACATGGAAACAAAGAATTCACCCCATGCCATTATTTTCTTCCAGAAGCTCTTTCTGGTCACTTTCCAGTACCTTCAAGTATTGGTGTTTTTGTTGTTGTTGTTTGTTTTTTGTATTTTGTTCTGAATTTATAGCTTATAACCGTCATCTGTGGGAGAGTTGGTCCGCTAGGAGTTTCCTCAGTCTTTACTGGAAACAAACGTCCTTTCAGTTTCTCTTACCTGACATACTGCAAACCCTATTCCATCTCTTCTCTGCCAAGTCAGGGTCCCCATTCTGTTTAGGCACTCCTTTCTCTTTCTCTCCTGAGCTACCTTCCCAGTCTCCAATCTTGTGAATGTGCCTCTCCCGGATGTTCCCTGAAATCCCTACCCCAAGAGGGAGGTCCAGTGTGGATTATTGACTGACTCCGGTCAACGTCAGGAAGCAATTAGTGCCCACAATGCTTGGGCTCTGTTCCAGTCATGATCTCATCTGATCCTTATCACAATTCTGCAAACTAGGCATTTTCCTCTCCATGCTATAGATAAGACACCGAAGAGTCAATGAAGGTATTATCCAAGATCACAAAGCTGGCAGGTGGGAAAAAAACACAAAACCAACCTCCTCGTCTAACTCAGTGCTCCAGCCTCTTGTCACCCACAGGTATCAGAACAGTGTAAACAGATTCTTCTGAAATACCACCCCAAATTCTATCTCTGTTGGTACTAACTGGCTTCTCTGATTGGCCCAGTATTTCTGGCACTAATTCATTTCATACGTGGCATCCCTTATGTCTCAGACAACGTGACTATCGCTGTTCAGTGCCCTAGTCCTTCTGGGTGGTGGGTCAGTGATCATCCCAGGTGGGGACGGACGTCTAGGAAACAAATACATGCACAAAAATTCCTGATATCCACTGTGTACGAAACAGCGCTAGGCAAAAAGCCGTCCCTAATAATAAACAAACAAACAAACAAACAAACAAACAAACAAATAAATAAAACCTTCGATACGTAAAGGGAAGGGAAGGGCTTTCTGGGAAGAAGTTTACCAGCAAGAGTTAAAAAGATGTCTTACTATGGCAGTCTGTCTTGTGAAATGTCCTGCTGGCTAATTCTACGGTTTCTTCCTTCTCAGGGGCAGGTTGAGTATATTCAGAGGGACCTTGAGAATTTGCCCCAAGGAAATGAGTAAATGTGAAATGGGGGTACAGGGAAAAATGAGCTGCTCTCCCCATAGCACAGCTCCAATGGAGGGGCGCCACGTGCTAGCTCTGATTTCCAGATTCTCGTTTAAGATCATGCTCACCTGGTCAAGTGTGCCCCCCAACATTTCATTATAAACATTTTCAGGCAGAAAAGTGGAAAAGACTTTGTAATAAACACACATAGACCCACCACCCTGGCGCTATCATTAATTAACGTTGTACTGTCCATTTTTTGGTCACATAGCCACTGATACATCCCTCGACTTATTTTGAAAAACTCCTCCTCATTTTTATGTAATTAAAAGTCTAGGGCACCTGGGTGGCTTAGTTGGTTGGGCAACTGCCTTTGGCTCAGGTCGTGATCCTGGAGTCGCGGGATCGAGTCCCACGTTGGGCTCCCACCTCCTCAGGGAGTCTGCTTCTCCCTCTGACCTTCTCCCCTCTCATGCTCTCTCTCTCACTCTCTCTCTCTCAAATAAATAAATAGAATCTTAAAAAAAAAAGTCTAAACTCCCAGAGCCAGGTGCCCCTGCACCCTTGGGCCCCCGCTGCCCTTCGACAACCTGGACTTGTGGTTGACATCTAAGGGGGGGCGAGGCCATCATGCAGCTGCGGGATCAGAAGCAATTTCCAGGTAAATAGTGTTAGAATCGCGTTGACTTGTAAGACGCCCAGCTGCTGTCTGAGATCGAGTTGTTGGTGTGGAAACAGCACTCCCCCAATACATATTGGAATAATCTTAGTGGGTGTCAGAACCTTCAACACACTGTGCATATCCTTCTCCCCTCCACACACACACACACACACACACACACACACACAATTACCACCAGCAACCCCACCAACACCTACAAAAGTCAGGGAGCCCTCAGTTGGCCTCAGCTGTGCAATTTTCAGTCTTGCCCCAAAGTGTTTTCTGATATTGGTGGTGGCTTCTCTCCCATCATTGGTTGGGGGAGGGAAACCATCAGAAACATTTTTTAAAATTTTTTAAAAAGATTTTATTTATTCATTTGAGAGAGAGAGAGAGAGAGAGAGAGATGGAGCACAGAGGCACAAGAGAGTATGCGCACACAAGCAGGGGGAGGGGCAGAGGGAGAAGCAGACTCCGGGCTGAGCAGGGAGCCCCACACAGGACTCGATCCCAGGACCCCAAGATCACAACCAGAGCCAAAGGCAGACACCCAATCGACTGAGCCACCCAGGCGCCCCAACGGAAATATTTTATTAATAAAAATATTCTTCTGGTCTTAAACTAAAAATACTAGTCAAAACCAAAATCAGAACAACAAATTGAAATGCACGATGAAATCTCTTTCTGTTGGGGTTGGCTAGCCAATTTTTATTTTGTGTGGATATTGTTTCATTTTTCTCATCGTATTGGAGTCCCTGCTTAACGGAAGAGCCGCTGAAAGCCTGCATATTCCCATCACACCGTTCCCCTCATTGGCTCTGACTATATTTTTCTTTCCAATTCTTCTCTGTGGGCTTTTTAGCTCTCTCTCCTCAGGGGCCACAGTTCCATCATTTGTCCTCCAATGGTTGTTTTATTGTATCTAACTTCTTTCTGAAATGTTCACAACTCAAGTGTCTCACATTTCTGAAAATCCCCAAAGCATCCGTAACCAATAGGCTTTCCCTTCCCCCCACCCTGCTCAGCCTTCCGCAGGAGCCAGAGGTCTCTTTTCCTGCGTATCCTGCTTACAGTTGAGGGTCAAGCTGAGAGCTTAGTTTTTCCTACTGAACCAATCCATTTACCTAGACGACCTTACATTTCAGTTCTCAAAAATCTAAGCATGGCCGGTACTTTCCAAGTAGAAGAACTCTTTGTTGGAAAGAGCCTTTTTTTTTTTTTTTTAATCTCCCAGAGACATTCACCAGGGGATATTAATCTTTTAAAGGGAATGTAAACAACAATCTAATAAGGAAGAAAAATCCCACTCCTCCTGGATTTTACTTACCTTGATCTCCTTCTCACTCATGCCCTGTTAGGAAGGCTTGTTCAACAACCCCCTTTGATTATGGGAAAATGCCAATTAACATAAAGGGTAAATATCCCCTAAATCTTCAATAATATCTAACAAACATGTGACTTTTTTCTTCTCCTGACACATCTGGATGGTTTCGTGGGTTAATGGATCTTCTCATTGAATTATTGAGCAAAAGCCTTAAATAAAAACATCAAAGAATTCTTTATCTTATTCTTTCCCAGCCACGGGACCGGCCAACCTTGCAGTCCACCTCCTTATCAGAACACTAACACC